>JAOXNN020000074.1:3655023-3701217 GCA_028571205.2 Hydropsyche betteni | reverse complement strand
AAACCAATAAAATCGATTCGATGCAACTGAATGAATCGATAGCTTAACAATTTTCATAGCGACCGTTTGTTTAGTAAATTAATACAAACTCCACATTTGATATTCAACTATAAACAGAGAAAATACGGGTTCGTCGCCTGTCACCCGCCGTCTCCCGTTTTTTTCAAACAAAATATAAAAAAATAAACGATACGACCCGATAATATTGCGGAATCGGGACAAGACACGCAACGAAAGCCTCTAATCGATAGTACGTCGCGTTATATCCCAGCCACGTGAAAGGCTGTCATAACAGAGCGCAATTAAGGCGGGATTTCGAGGGCGGATTAAAAAAGGCCCAATCTTGGTTGAATGGATGAAAAAGTAAATAAATAAAGGAGACGGGGAACGGGGGGGAAAGACAATGGGGTCGTACAAATGTTTCGCCAATATAAACAAGTGGAGAGACTCTGCCGGGTTTCAGTTCGGTGCGAGAAGGCCAACTGCGCATATGTGGGGATGTGTAAAATATAATTCCGCTCGGATATAAAATTGATTAATTGTTGTTAAAGCTTATTTCAGATGTTGATGTGGGTTTTGTGATTGTGTTTGTTGGAACGTTGTCGAAAATGCTGTGTATTGTTTGAATTTATTCATGTTATGAATAATTAAAATTTGCAAATTGTTAAAAGCCGAATGTGCCGCTTTTCAATCTGAATTAGTCAATATTTAAAATATTTGGATATAAATTTGATGCTTTTTAAAATACGCACATTCATCAATTAGATAATGGAGAACACAATTTTAATATATAGTTATATTATTCGGATGAAAAGGTACGTGACTTAATATTTTATTGAAGAGTTGAGTGTGGTATTTAATCTCGGTTTCAAATATTAAGCAAAAGGACTTATCAAATTAATAAGCGAACGTTCTGAGAATATTTGGCAACATATCAAACAGACATGATACACAGAGCAATTATAATAACCACATTCAAATAAAACAATTATCGGGATGGGAATATTAAAATAATACCCTATGGAATTATTATTCGTTGCCGAACATAACAATTATTATCAGTAAAGATGTTTTGGAAAACTTTTTCACAAAGATATTTGTGTGACGTACATATTTATAATATTTTAAGGAAATATATTATCTCATATAAATGGAATTAAGTAATATATAATAAAACATATATTAATAAGTTTAGAATGAAAAATTAAAATTAAAACATATAAGAACATGTTTTCATGAGAAATAATTTCTCGTTTTGTTTTTTTTTTTGTAGATAAAATTTTCATTTCTCGTGAACGAAAGGGATACTAAAGCCGGATGAAAATCATCCTTACCTTACCTGGGATCGAATCAAAGACATATTTGTCATACCTGCTATGAGTTACACGCTATATATAAGTAATATAACAAACGTAATAAACTTGCCATTTTCTCGTAAGCATTCCATTTTTTCTGATCTTTATGTACCCTTGATTCAGCAACGCATATTACGCAGTCCAAAAGTTAATAAAAAATCACTATATATGTATATTGTAAAAAAACTCTCACTGCAAAATGAAAAAAATAATTGAAACGTAAATTGCGACGTACGTAATAATTTAAAACGTAATTTTTTACAAAAGCGGCGGATCATCCCTCGCGTTTACATACTGAAACCATTTTCGAAGAATCACGGATTACAATAATAGGGGTTCGTTTGAATAATTCATCAAAATTTCGTTATTACATATTACGACACGATATTAGAGCTCGTTTATATGATAAACATATGTGCGTGTAAGCTCGTAATCGATCACTGTTCGACTACGAATTAGTGATACACAATTATTCATATATTTTTCACATAATCAAATTTTGTATAAAACGAACGTAAATCATAAAGCAGATAAATTCAATTTGAATGGAAATGAGAAAAATTCGATAGGCAAACTTTCGGACAGCAAAACTCCACCGAACAGCCTAAAGCTAGGAAAATTAATTTGTTAAATTTTCACAAGACAAATTAATTATTCACCAATGGAATTCAAGTAAAAAAAGAACTCAAACCTTAATTAAAGAATTAGATTATTTCAAAAAAATCGACATTACCCAGATAAAAAAATGACATTAATCACCAGGTAAATTATGGCCCGCCGAAAAAAGACACCGACGAGATACCTGCTATATCGAGTACGATCCACGGCTTATTAACGTCGTTAAATTACAACAACAACAAAAAAGTAGAACAAATACAAGTAAACAATATGTACGACGCACAAATTAAAAACTTTGCAAAAGCGACCACGTAAATCAATAAGAACACGTTAATAAAAGTCGTACAAAATCGAGAAAAAAGTATAGAACAGTCGACGATAAACTGTTGAATGTCGCGTGTGCGCACAAGAAGGCTTCGAGGCTCTAAACGTCCTGCCGAGGACGAAGCCAGACCGCGACTGAGACGAAAAGGGTGGCCCGTGGGGGGCAGAGGCGTCTGAACGATCCGGGGGCGCAGCCCCGTCGGCCGGGGAGGCGCCCCCTTTCGTATGAGAAGGGGTATCGGGGCGGGTTAGTGGACGGTGGTAGTGTGATTCATGTGGGAGTTCTTGCTTCCGGGGCGATTGTCGATTTTCTTTTTAATTGTGTCGTTTGAGGTTGTTGTCGATTGCAGTGTTGCCGCTTGGAGAAATTATGAAATAAATTTTGTGGTTGGTTTTGTTGTTAATGATTCGGATTTGAGAAACATGTCAGTGGTAAAATGGTTTATAGATATTTTCAGCACAAAAAAAAAAATAATATGGAAAATTAATATTAGAAAAGGTCGTATTATAAAGAAATGATTGAAATTAAAAATATATATGTGAAAATTACGATATATCGTATTATATAAGAGTTCTTCGAGATCGAAAGATTTGTGGAGATCCGTATCCTACAGCGGATAGCTAACGACTATGTATAACGATGATGATAAAAATTTAAATCAAGACATTTGAAAACGAATATTAAATATATTTTAATTTTGATCTCTGAACTATTTCAAATGTATTCAATTTTTTTTTATAAAAAGGCAATATATGCGCTTCGCAATACACATAAAGCTAACCAAACATTTGAAGAGGAGCAATATAATGCAGCTTATGTCGAAATGCATTTTATAATATTTACTTTCATTCTAACATAATTCACAGTATTAATATTTACGAATTCGTCGGATATTGCATTCTCTCGCATTTTTCATTTCGATGAATTATCACTCAAGAAATACGGGTCACGAGAAAGATAATATTTAATCAATGATAAATCGACTCCTAATTGAAATATTTCCATAGATATATTCCGAGCGAATCGCCGAACAATTCAAAACGGTATAGCCTCGGGCAAAGTATACGCGAAATAAAAGCACGTTTGCTGAAAGTTCAAAATTAACGAAGTTCAGCGATCGGATTCGATTACGAATTAGAAAACCGAACAATTGGAAAGGGCCGCAAACGAACGAAATTTCCAACGAACACGCAGAAACGATACGACGATGAGGTTAAACTTTCTGAAAGGATGTTTTTTTTCCTTTTATATCCTACGTGGGCGGCAACGAGAAAACCGCCCTCACGTTTTATTATATCTCGATACACGCGGAACGCGTGGGCGTCATTTAACCGTGTAAAAGTTAAAAAAAATGAAAGTTTGCAAGGAACGAACGTGTGTGCATCGGAAAAGCTGGTGCAAGCGGTTCGCCGCAATAGCTCCAACAATTCCTAATAGGATCGTCAATCCTCGTTAAATTTGCATTTACTTATCGTTACTCTGGCACAAGTCTCTTTCCTCGTTTGAATATATACGATAAAGTGAGTTTTGCATGTCTCCACAATAAATTTCGACCAAGTTTAAAATCTAAATCCGCATCGACATATTACCGGAACGATGTTTACGGAGGAAGCATTTTACTCTATCTAGCATTGTGATAATCTATTGTATTTATATAATAAGAGTACATGCTTGGTATCTAAGTGATATTACATTTTTGTTTTATTGAAATAGTAGAAAACAATATTGTAGTTTATAAAATACCACCCACGCTCGTGGTACAGAAAACGAGCGCAATTACATTTTTCCCGGAATGGTTTTCGGGCTAACTTTTTTGTTCGAGTGGTAATATCGTTTTCACGTTAAAAAAAGACTACGAAATGAATACCGCGAATGCATAATGAAATGATTCATTCGAAAACGATACATTAATGAAAAAAGTCCACCGAACAAACTACGAATTCTCATCGTTCGTTTCCAATTTCGAGATTAAACGACGCAATAATTAAAATATTCGGACGTTGGCGAAACGTTTCGCCCGCAGCCACGAATTAATAACGAACCGAAATTCCGATATTAATTACAAACACAAAACAGACAGATGATACCGGACGAATTTTTCAGCATCGAACTAAACAACAGACGAATTACATCGTCCAATAATCAAATACAATCGACAAAATCAAATCGAAAAACATCTCGAGCAAACGCGAAATCAACAACACGTGTATAAAAAGAGACGGCAGAATATTATTTCAGGAAAACATATGAAAAGTGTAACCGGCGGATTGCATACATTTTATTCAGTGGGACGTTGGGTATTCCGGCCGGGAACAATTCGTAACGGTCGAGGGGTGAAAGGGGGCGAAAAGGGGCCCCCAGGGGGGCGCAGGACCGTCTAGCCGGGGGGCTGTGTCCTCCAGAGTGCCCCCTTCAGCCCACTTTTCGTTGTTTGGGATAAAACCACCAGGAAGGTGGTAATTCTTCCATGTGGAATTTTGATTATATTGTTAACCGAATTCAAATAATAATATGGTTCGTTTTCGATTGATTCGTTTGTGAATATTGTTTTTAAAGTCTTACTTTTTAAATGGATGAATAAAGTTTTTTCAATGATTGTAAGTTTTGATGAATATTTTGCCGTTAATTTACGTCCAACTATGTAATAACATGTTAGTAAAAAATATGATTAATAAATGTCCTACAGTAATATGCCGAGTTAAACGAATTGCTAAAGTTGCAGGGCAAACAAAAAATTGCCAAAATTAAATTCTCTTCATAAATTTAAATATATTATATTAGACGAACAGCTGAAAAAAATTCAAAGCACAAAACGTATCCTGAAATTTTGCAAATCATCATTTGTATCAGAAAAAAATACGAAACAGGAAGAAATTTCAAAGACAAATTTAAGCTTTTTTTGGTTATATACCGGAAGAAAAATAAAATGAAAGGTATTCAAATCTTTATAATAAAATCAAATTGAACTCGCATATTAAGTGGTTTTAAAAAAACGCTATACATAACATCGAATGGGCCAATTTATATAATTAACACGAAACGGAAAATTTCTATTAAAACTTAGTTGAGCGACAAGAAACTTTCAGGATTAATCTCGGTAACGTTGAACGTTTCGGAAGCCGTAAATAAAAATCGAATTCCACGACGAAACTGATCAGACGCAAAAAAATACATCCCTTTTATTTATCTCTGCCGAACTCATATAATATGACAGTGGCAACTATCCGAAACAGTTATTCAGGAAATCTACAACTAATCAACTTTTTATATGATACCTAGACACAAGATACAGATCTCTGCGACATGATTTTGACATTGATAATAAAATCTATCATAAAAATCGCAGCTTGTTATTCCATATAGACTTTCCCCATCGATCTTATTTATACCGATCGTTAGAATTGACATGGCGAATTGTTGAAGCAGTGTTGTGATATTATAGTACTTTATGCGTGCCCGAATAGATTATCAGCTTTTTGTGGGCTTCCCGTCGAATGAGGCTATTGAAATATGACGTTCATTCTTTTGAGGCTTATTTTTCTTTTGAGCAAGATTAATTGCAAGAAGAAAAAAAAACCGTGACCGAAAAATTCGTCATATTTACGATTCCCGTTTTGGAGGGTCGATGTTTTACGCCTTGGAAAAAATTAGGGAAAAATCTCATATATCACAGCGAAGAAAATACTTTTGAACGAATAGAAACGATAGATAATCGTCAGATGAGACAGCTATGTTTTTTATGTAACGATAAAAAATATTATCGACTTTTTTCGCTCGAAACTAGTTTGTTAATGGGTCAATAGAGCTCTGAAGGCGTATACCGGTTTCAGAAAGTTTCATAAATATTGATAACCTCTTGATTATTTTTTGCGAAATGCCAAACGTGATTTCTCAAAAGCGGATAGAAAGAATAAACTTTAATGGTAATATTAATCGATGAAAAACATTAAATATATTTTTTTAGATTCTCGCGCCAGGAATGCACATATTTTGGAACATAATCGCGATTCAGTGAGCGAACAGCGTTGAGTCACAAAACTAAAAAAGCTATGATAGTACAGAGCTATTTGGACGTTCGAATGCTGACCAATATATCCAGAATGAGATCGAAAATCAAGACAATTCGGTATTTCGAAAACGGAAATGTCAAAAAAAAAAAACAAACAAATACGAATTCCATATTTTTGTAAGCGGATCGAGAAATGAAAATCAAAGCCAAGTAATACGTCTTTCTATATATTCATTCAAAATCTAATTGAATATGTTTTCGGAGACAGTTATCAATATAACCATGTCGCTAGCAAGCTTTTCAATTTATTATAATATGCAAGGTATGCGAAAAAAATGTCATCAATATTATAAGTAGATGATTTTTTTTTTCAAAAATAAACATATAAAGTGAATAGAAATGTTGCCACAATTTCAATACATTGAATACATTAACATGAGCATACTCGTGTAATCAAATGAAAAATATTTATCAAGAGAATTCAACACAAAATTGTATGTGGTTCACAATAGAATAAAATCGAATGAACGATTTTCAAAAAAAACACACATTATATTAGTAAAAAAGTCTATGGGTAATAAATAGCATACATAAGTGAATCCAGTGACTGGAAATATTCAATCAACATAACTATTGAATGTATTCAATGAACGAAAAATCTGAAATTTTCCATATAAACTTATTGAATAATTTCAAAATTCATATAAGTAATTTTATAATATCTAACAAGTAAGTAATGAAGATTCAGAAAAATTTCATAATTTCAAATAATACTTATGATGCACTAAAAGTGCACTGATTATGACACTACTACTAATTTACTTTACATGCATATACATAATGCCGTAATCACGAATACCCTATTTCACGATCAATATCTCAATACACATCATTTTAATATTAACTAACCCCAAACAAAGATAATCAACACGAGAGCCAGATTCGGCACAAAAGCAAACGCAGCAACCACAAGCATCGAAATTAGAAAAATGTTACGACTTTTCTTTCGCCTTATTTTCCATGTTGTTGAAGACATTCTTGTCTCCCATATGAAAGAGAGTTGGCACCCAACCAGAGAGTCACAGTCCGTTGTAGGTGGATTATATTATTCTACAATATATTATAAAATAGTATACATACATCCGTTGTGATATATGCGTCCGGTGTGTATTATAATGCGCCCGCCGTGACCGAAATGCACGCACACGTTACAAACCCCACAGTGCCTATTATCCATGGGAAATATTTGCATGAAAATAATTTTCAGTCTAGGATATTTGCTCCAGTGTCGACAGGATCGTTTCGCGGAAAATCGATGTGCGAAGTTTTGCAGGAGCGTAACTTATCCGGTCGAAAGTTTTCCGAAAATTTTCCCTCCGACTACTTTTTATGCAGCGATTAATACAAGTGAAAATTCTTAATCGTTTCCAATTAATGAAATTTATATGCTAGCTTGGAAACTTCAAATTAATTCTCTCGAGAACGTTTTCGAAATTCAACGATAAAGACATATATATCGTGCGAATTATTTTTTTTCGTTCGGTTACATAACGTAACGTAATTGCAATTTTATTTTGAACTCGTAAAATAACGGTTCTTCTTTAAAAAAAATAAACACAATTCGACACGAAACAATAAAATAGATTATGATCGACATAAAAATTATTAAGGATAAACTTTTACACAAGAAATAAATTATTATATTTGATTCACATCGTTCACGTGAGCATGTATCTGACGAGATAACATTGATTATTGTGTCAAATTGAAATAGCGCATTATACGATAACTAATCAACCATATATGAGTGATATATCGACGAATAAAACACCAAAAAAACACAATAAAAATGTCACACTAAAAATACAACATAACTTATCAAACTTACTGCATTATTCTACCGATATTCCTAGCCAAGCAATACGACACGTAACAAGCAACCGAGAAAGAATTACACCAACGGACCCAAGAGGATTACCGAAAAATATATTTTTCAAGAAAATAAAATGTACCGACGTCAAAGTGCACCGTTCTAGTCGCGCGCTTGCAGTCAACTGCCAAACAAACACACGATGGCTTATTTTGACAGCACGAACACGAACACAACGCCGTCTATACGAATACGATATTATTTAAAACACGATCGGGCTCACAATAACAAAATTTCGTATGTGTGTAGTTTGCAATTTGCGAAAATCGTAAACAAACCGTCAAATTCACTCGTAATGTTTATAAGGCGTCAACGTTCGCCTTTCGGTGGCGTTCGATATCGATCAATTATCGCCGCACTTTGCTTCGCTTCAATACTGGGAAATTCGATGGTTTTTTAACGGTTTATTTTATAGCGATTCGATTGAATAAATCGATGTCGACAAATCTATATAGAGAACGGTTCAAAGAAAGGTTAGTAGGCGAACGTTTCCCAAACACCCTTGGCAATGCAGTGCAAGTGGCTAGTTCAAGTATATCTCGTAATGTGTTACACAAACGCATTTATGAAAGAACTAAATTTGTTTCGTACGACATAACGAAGCGAATGTTTCGTATTAAATAATCAAAACGTCGAAAATGATAATTAGGAAAGTCGCGAAACATTGAGCCGCTATGATAAATATTGAAAGTTACGAAGGTAAATACAAGATTTTTCCATTTACGTGTGATTTTCTATTTCATATCGTAAATCAATCCGAGAAATAGAAAGCAAAATAAATAAAGATTTATATACTAGTTTTACATGTCAATGAATATTATTAATTGCAATATATAAAATTCTTAGAATAAAATACGATCGATCACAAATTCGACGAAAACACGATGACTCAAATCGACACACTTTCAGCGCAAAGACCGAAAAAACCATTACCCCACAACTCACCCCGACCGAAATCAAAATACACGACAACCAAGAAAAATACGAGCACAAAAACACGGTAAACCTAACAAATGCACCACCAACTAGTTGAACAACCCGAGCACGAACACCGCATGAAATACGACCTCAGTACATCTCTTAATACAAAAAAATAATATAAATCTCGTTGCAGCCAAAGAGAACAAAGAGTGCGCGGTGACTTAGTCGTTTCTTCCGCCCTCCCGGAGATAGCAAAAGGACATAATACATCAAAGAGAAGTTTTGCATCCGCCACTACCCCGAGACAGAAGGTTTACAGCACGAAAGGGGGGTAAAGGGGTGGACCAGTGGGTGTGCTCCAGTATTGCGTCTCGTTATAACGAGACGCAATACAGCAGACCGGCACTAATGAAACAGCTTTAGCTTCTGAATAAACAAGTTTGAATATATGGTTATGTGAGTATGAATGTATTCTATAATCCTAATGAATCGAAGCGATCAAAATATAGAACGTTAGGGTGGAAGGATTAGCCCTATGTGGGTTAAGCTAATGATGAGCAGTATATGGTAAAGGGTCATTCGAAGTTATTGATCTAAATTCGAAAAATTAGATTTTGTCATAATCCAAGTTTTGCTTGATGATATTTTGAATTTAATTGAGTACTACTTATTTTTTTATTATTAATTTATAAAATTCTCTATTAATTTTTTTAAACGTTACGATCTACTGAAAAAAGCATGCTCATCAGTGAACATATTTCAACATAAAAACATATTAAAAATAACATATTAAAAACATATTATAAATTGAACATATTTCACTATAAAAACAAATAACTATTCTAAAAATAAAGTTGTTTTTAATCAAATGATAATTATTCAATGATCTTTAAACATAAGTTTTGCAAAAAAAAAATTATTTAGAAAGTTGATTTCGTAATATTATTAAACAATCGGTGAAAACATAGGATTACGCAATATTCAAATTAAAAAAAAAAGAACACTTTCATTGATAAAGATAATACTATAAATTTACATATGCAAAATCTTATATATCCGACTAGAAATAATAAAATTAAAAACCAACAAATACCCGATTAACCGAACCGTATCCCTTATCGGCAAACACACCGGAATGGCCGATAGCGCAAAGTTCGCGTCCCGAATCCCGAAAAAGGGCACGTTTAATTCGTTTCGCACACACATAAAAGCATACACATAATAAAGAAGAACATCAGCCGAAACGTCGGCGTTCATAATGTGAGCCGAAATCGGAACGTTTCGTACTAAAAATAATGCTGGAAAGTTCAGCGGACGCGATAAATAGGCCCATCGGGAAATGTCATACGGAACAAACGAGGCTGGAAGACGTAACTAATTTGGTTTAACGTCGGAAATATTTGAATATTTCTGACTATGATGATCTATTGCATTACCTGAAAACCACCTGATGATGGCACAACACCTATAGATCACGTACAAAAAAGTTAAACACGAAACGACACAATACACCTCCATGTTCGTTGCACAACAATACATTTTGAATTTTTACATATTGCAAAATTCAAGTGTGCTTATATTATTCTACAGTCGGGGCCGATCTATAGAATATCACAAAGCTTTAGAAATGCAAACTGAAGAGGAAT
Organism: Hydropsyche betteni; assembly: GCA_028571205.2. NCBI lineage: Eukaryota > Metazoa > Arthropoda > Insecta > Trichoptera > Hydropsychidae > Hydropsyche > Hydropsyche betteni. The sequence goes on along the minus strand of JAOXNN020000074.1, from coordinate 3,690,413 downwards.
AATTCGAAGGTTATATTTTTCGCACACTGTAAATATCCATAGAACTGGTCGTTTGTATCTATGCATTTTTAGCTCTTATCGCGTACAAATCTCGCGTTGCAAATGTTACATGTAAGCATTAGATTAATTAGATTAAAATAAAAATACAATAATAGGTACACGCAAACATAAAAACACAACGATAACGAGAGCTTTCACGAAAGCTCGAAAATGGCAAACCGCAAATACCACCTGTTGTTTTTATCCAGAAAAAAACAATGTTAACGCCCACTATGACAATATTTCAACGAACATTTAAATTGAATTGAAAACCCTAAAGGTCCTTCACTTAATTAGAATTTAACCAACAGCGCAATTCCAGATGCCGTTGACAAAAATAAATAACAAAAATACAGAATTTCATTTGCGACGTCACTCGAATCCGGTTCAGCGCATCCCGTGACGTCAAAGGCCCTTTAACGCGTACGATGCACTTTTCATTTCGCACAAAGAGAATACAAATCGACGAACTTTCACAAAAACCATATCGAATTCGCAAACAGGAACGGATCGCGTACTACAAACGTAAACAGTTACCGCGCGTACGGTTTTAACCGCATCGCCGATTTAAATTTAACCGCGGCACGAACGAAACACGCGGATACGAACGACCCATAGATATTTATAGTGTTTTCCGAATCGTGTCACTTTAACTCTGACGATTAGACCGTTACAGATGGAGATGCGACAGTTAACTAACCGCCTGACAAAAATATGCAGGCGGCGATTATCTCTTTCGAGAACGCGACTCCATCTAGCGCAAAGCGCTGCAACACGGATACAGTGTGACCTGTAATTCGTTGCACAAGTTAGGTTTGTTGTCGGGTCGCTAATTGAATTATTGTTTTCGTTTGGTATGTAATGAACGTGGACGCGTTACGTGTCGAAAATAAACCGACGATTAGTCATAAATGGAGCGATGCATTTAATCTGGTCTAGTTGGATCCGATCGCTGAATCTATTAGCGAGTTTTGGCATTCGATCTGTCATTATTAATGTTAAGGAACGGGTTGATATGTTATTTGTTGATCAAAATGCATGTTTGACTCTTTATTTATTGAATTATGAAATTATGGGAATACAAATGGGATTTATTTAAAAAAAAGATCTGTCTTCTTCAATAGAGAGTTATTTATAAAAAAAAATTCTAAAAGTATTTTTCGAATTTGACTTCAAAGTTACTAGGACACATGCTTCGACAGTAAATAAAAAATCGATAGATGAGATTTATATAGTGAGATTTTTTTCATTTTTATCATAATAAATATGAATATGTCTTCAAAAATTAAATTCAACCATACCAATAAGGATAAAAATGCAGATCAGGACAACATTATCGATTTTTTTTTTTTTTGAAAGAAAAATGCATACGCAAAATAACGACCGTAAGCGAAAAGACACTACCAAAAAAGGCGAAGACCTTAATCGGCGAGTCACGAGCGTCGAAGCCTTGCGAGCGGCACACGTGCCATTCACCTGACGCGAACTAGGAAGTCGAGATAGGATCGAGGAATTAACGAACTTTTGAGCCTCCCATTCCACCTCGTTCGAAGGGAAACGAGAACTTTTGAAACGCCTTATACACACTCGGCAAAAAGCACGCTTGCCAACTGACATTCGGCCGCGACAAGAAACCGAAAGCGCGCGTATGACTCAACAACACTTCGACGCGGATAATCTTCGATGTCGATAAACAGAGTGTTGCCCTCTTTGAAACTCGCATATGTATATATATAATATATATAATAATAAGTCCGACGTGTACATTTTCCGGCGTAAGGCGATTAGGGACGGCCGGGGAAAGAGTGTTTGGTTTTCCGCGATCAATTCGACCTTTACGAGCTTTCCATCGGTCTGCGGCGAATTTTCCACGATCTCGTCGGAGGAAAATTCCGTACGTGAAAATAACGACGGCGCAGAAAAAATGGCAATAAAGAACGGGAAATTTCCTCGAAAATTTATCGACCACGTCAATCGCTCGAGCGAAAGGAGGCTATCAAACGTACAGACGCGGAAATTTATCGTCGAGGATTACTTAGTTTACAAAGGTATCAGAGAATGTATTAAAATATTTTCATTCGTATATTAATATACGAAACGTTTTTGATATTACTTAATATAAAAAAATACAAATATTTGTTGAATTTTATTAATTGAAAACGTGTATATAGTCTATCAGGAAAACGGACGATTTAAAATACCTAGAACTGCCATGACCAAACTAAGGCCCGCGGGTCATATGTGGCCTAATTGAAGGTTTCGATTGGTCCTTTCAAGATAAGATTTTAAATATAATAAAATATCTTATTTTTGATAATAAACTGTAAACTAAGTTTTACAATATTTATATGTGGCCCTACAAAGACAAGCATTATTTTGTTTGGCCTACCAAATGATTTCAGTTCGCCATCCCTGACGAAGGATGTATGTACAAGAATGGATATCACATTCAAAATTTAATATTTTCATATTGCTTAAGTCGTTTTTCGAAAATAAAAACAATGTGATGAAAAATACTTTCTATAATTTATATAAAATATTTTCTATAATTTTATTTGATAATTTCAAATGCTATTATAGATAAAAAGATATTATCATGAAAAAACTAAACGTTATACTATGCGGCTCTACAACTAAAGACCGGATAGCCGAAATCATAATATTTTATTTCACAACATTTACATAAATTTTATTTGTCTTACATCATCCGAATAACACTACTCGTTTTTATGGCGGACCCCATACAACGAAACGATCTCCAAACATTTTCATACACAATCAATTTCGCAGCTAATAAAACGGCACACAAATCCCGCATCAATTACGAAACGACCTAGAAAAAAAAAAACAATCAAAACCACCCTCCCCCCCAAAAAAACAACCCGACAGTATTCAAATGCGCCGCAGAACGACACGACCAGACGAGCCCTCGAAAGCCCCGCCAACGATCGCCGAATTAATTCCGCAATATTAACCCAAGTTCACGGTCGTCGGCGGGAATGTCTGTGAATCGATCCCGGCTTACCCAGAAACGCCCACGGGAAAAACCCTGGAAGGGAGAGTGAGACTTCGGCGAGCGTGGGCCTCCGAGGGTGGGCGGATAAGGGCGGGCGGTCGAATTCAGACGTGCATATTAAATAAAGGTCGCAAAAAGGCTAGTTCGGATCTGCGTTTTTCGGATGAGATATGAGATTGTTCGATGGGGTGAATCGGCGTTTTTTTTTTATTCATTTTATTTTCAGCGCTTGATTTCGGGAAGGTTTGTTTGTAGAATATTGATGTGTCACTCTTGAAACGGAGATTCGTATGAATAGTTCATAGTAGGTGTGCTTGGACTTCGTATAACGCGGTTTGAAGTTCATAGAAAATTAGGGTTTTCGTTCAGAAAAAATATAGAATTTTGTTAATATTGAAATTCAAATGCAAATTTGTCAATGAATTTTTCATGTAAATTATTACCTAATTAATTTTTAATTATTTTATTCATTAACCGTTTTATATCAAAATCGTGTTATATAAAAATGTATTATGCGAGGCCCGAGTGTACATATAATTGTACAAGTGCGTAAATGATATATCAGGCGACTATGTTGTTAATTTTTTACTGGAGAGACGCATATGTTAACAAAGAAAAATAAGCAAATTAAATAAAGCATAAAATAATTGAACAAATTTTGATTCAAAACATCAAATAATTACACGGTCAAACGGATTTTCATAAATTTCAACAACGAAACGATTTCAAACGTTTCACGGAATATTCACAAAGTCCGAAAACGCTCCGCCATTTCAATTTCGTAATCCGATTACTATTTCGAACATGACCTATCCGTCGAACCGGCGAGGGGTTAAAAGCCGAATATGTTAATAAATAATTTATAAACGGGCCGGGGGCGTGAAATATGAATTCGCTCAGAAATCGCCAGAAGACCGATCCTCCGGCTCGGATACTAACGAGAGCCGAAAAAGAAAACTTGGAATCACCACACGTAGTTCATTACACGAAATATATGACGGGACCGTCGTTTTTCAGAATTTTTCCGCGAAAAACGAAATTGGGCAAAAGTTTCAGAAGTGGATGGCGCGCACACCCGTCGTTGACGCGATATTAAAAAAAAAAAACAAGGTTAATATCGTGCTTTCGGCAATTTGCAACATTAGTTCGTTTGCTTGTAAAGTAAATGCGCACATAAAAAAATTTACTTTAATAAAAAAATAACACGTCAATTAATCATTTCGGTACCATTATGAAAAGTCATTCTAAAAAAGTGATATTTAAAAAAAAATGTATTCAAAAATTCGAAAGGCATTCCGTAACGTTTCCCGAAATACATATTTATTGAACACCGCAGGAAAAAGGCGTCGGAAAATTCTCGCGAGAGTTCCGCACACCAAAGCGGATAATTGATTCGATTCGGAGCACGTCCGACTCTAGACGTCTCGGAATTGCCAAAACACGTCAGAACGAGTGCTCGAATATAATACGGCGAATGGACATCGGCCATCAAAGGAGAAATGATCGTTTGGAGTGCGGAATAGGAAACGCGAAGAACGATGATGGTGGCGTGCGAGGTCAGCGTATGTCGTCCGCTTTCCACGCAAGAATTTCAAATATTCTAATTGTACTATACGTTACAATACAACGGGCGGCGTGTCAAAAACGAAATGACATGTGTTTTCGTTATTGGAATATTGTATTGTAAATGTAAAATGAATTCACTTTGTCCACAGAAACATAAAATCGGGGAGACCATACGTCTCGTTTTGGCCGGAATAGTTCGTTTTTTTGTACTTTCGTACCCGAAGTTTTTGTACAGAAAAAACGACATTTTATGTTTTTTTATCTTTTTGTATGATTTGTGAAAATTTAATTCGAAAAATTACAACTATCCTACCTAACTGCATGCAAAATCATTAACTAAAACGATATTTAAAAACGTTGTTGTCGATCAAACTACTCGCGAATGCATGAGTCATCATATAATATAATATATATCCTGATTTGTCCCGATTTAAATTCGAATCTTGAAACATTGTAAAATATAAATATTTTCGAATCAGTGAAATAGTGTTAATGATATATTTAATTTTATTTAAAAAAAAAAGCATAATAAATCTATTTATTATATCTCTGACCCTTCTATAGCGCGGTATATTGTATACTCTGGCTTTTCATACTGTCGAAATAGACGGGAAAGAACTACACGAGATCCGACTGAATTATTCAATGCATCCAAAGAGTCCAGTGAGAACGAATAGAATACTACTAAAACATAAATTACTATCGGATGCGACATGCACATGCGCGATAAAATGCAACGTGTAAATTATGCATCCTTCAATTGTGCATAAATATTTGAAAATTTACATAGAGTAGATTATCGAGCAAATAAAATCAGGTTTTGCTAATAGATTAAATCGAGAAGTGACGACACCTTTTCGGTGAAAAAGATAATACATAAAAAAAAGAAAACTGAGCGTGAATCATTCGCGAAGAAAAGTTACGCGATTCGTAATTTCTGACTCATAAATTATGGAAGTGCACATTAGTGGGTCTCGTCAGTGAAGCGATATGAATTAATTAACGACTACAACCTGGAAATTCATGGTGCAATACCTGCTGCACCAGAAATGAAAGCTGAATAAAACATAACATCAGTGGAAGAGTTCCGAGCTTCGGTTCGAACCTTCGAACATACTGTAAACGTCATACATAATCAAGAAACCGGAATAAAATAGTTCGACTAATGCAAATTCTACGAAACGCCTTGGAAATAAACATAAAATTTATGGAAGATCGATTCGAACCGCAATTATTTCATTTAATTAAAGCGTGCAATAATAATAAAACTGAATCAACATCATATATTTTTTTATTCATTTAAATTGAATTATATGCACTTACAAAAATTATGACAGCATGCAACGAACGCATGGCTGCAATATAACTAATTAAATTTATGATCGAAAAGATAAAGACAATGATTCACTCGCCTAGTCCGAGATAATTAAGATAATTTTCCATAATATATCGACATTCAATTTGCGCAAACATTCACCGAACCGCGCTTCAATCAACAACTCGGTATCGAAAACATCATCCGACCTTATTAAAGATCCACCTCAGCTAACGAAGTCGAGCAACTCTGAAACTAGACCATAACAAAATTATTACACAATCCGACCTGTAACAGCGCAACTTCCATAACTGAAAAACAAACACAGAGGGATGAACACCGAAGGATACGCAACTATAAACCGAAGGCCGGACAGGTAGGGGCGTCCTTCGGGAAATGCGGCAAAGCCTCGAGTGGGTGTTTTCAGGATGTGGGAGGCAAGGAGGGTAGCATAATAAAATATGAGAAGCCTTGGGCCGTTAATGAAACTCGGTTCTCGCCTGTTTTGATGGCGCGAGGTCGAATGCATTTATCGACTGTGTGCAACGGTGCATGCGCATGTGCAATTCGGTGCAAGCTTATCGTACAAAGTAAGGAGAGAAAGGACACAATATTTCTCATGTGACAACTACAAAAGGGCACTTTGTGTGCTGGATCGTATGCGCTTTTGTATATAAAATAGTACGTGAGCCGAATAGGGCAAGGACGACAATACGACTATATACAGAAAATCAAGTTCAACATTGTAAAACTGGACTAATTTAATATGGACATAAATCGGTCGGGTTAAATTCGACGCGAAAAAAACAACAGTTTCTGAGCAATAAGGCACAATCAAGTAGAAAGACTTTGAACATTATGAGAAAATATCGAGACGTTCGCGACGCTAATATAATAAAACAATACGTCTGAAAATAAGACCGATGCGAATTCGCCCATTTACCAGATTTAGCGGATTTATCGGACAATGGCGATACATGTGTGCGGCAAATTCGAAAAGGTCGAAAAGAACGGAAAGCGAATGACCGGGCGATAAACCACCAAAGTCGTATTTCACAATTGATAGTAAAAGGCGTCTTTACGAACGGAACGGGGGGTGCGTTTTTCGCCAAATGTCAACATAAAATGACCCAAAATACCAGGAGACGTAAATATAAAACTTTACTCGGGCAGTGAACGCACGCTAAACTATGAAAAATATATTCGCACCGCAGATAGGGCGGAAAAAATGCGAGACCATAGAACGGATTAAGTACGCGTGCCGTTTATTAATTCATTCGCGAATCTATCTAATAAACTTTGGCGAGACATACAGTAGCGATACGATGGCTTAATTTAATAATGAAAATTTGAATCCTTACCGGTAGTATCCTTATTTCTCAGTCTGGTAGGTCGCTTTGTAGCAGTCCCCGCAGGAGCCAGCCCCGGGGATCCATTTGCATTCACCCTCTGTAATGAGAAGCAAATATTTACATTTTTATTCGAAATTCAAACTTAATTTACTATTTGCCGTGAACGGGATGATGATGGACGACGCTGAACTCGTTCGTGCTGATGCGAAATTGTTTTTATAAGACCGCGCGAGACTGAACAAACTCAATTTACAAATCCATTTTTCGACATGGACTGCCACTTTGCAGACAACCTATAAATGCAAACGAACGCACCGACGAAAAATATCGAATGGAAAAATATACTTTTTCACGTTAACCGTCATCGTTATTTTATCTTCGAACAACAAAATTATCGTGTTCACCATACTTTCGCAAATAACTATGCTTTCGCGGAATATGAATATTGTCTTTCGGCGAAAGGCGGAAAACTTGTGACGAGATGGAAATTAAATGGAAAAGCCGGATGGAAAATCTCAGAACGATTCCCCATTCTAAAGCCGTCGGTAAAATTGGAACCGCAAACTTAATGCATAACATCGTACCTATTCCAACGTTACTTCTCAAAGTACGCCTCGGTACTAATCTGCCCAGTAAGTAGGTCACATAACTTCCCCGGTACGTTAAACGAGAAATTTTCATTACTAATCGAATCTCGCAAACCCATTTGTTTAAAAATTCGAACGACATGAAAAATAAATAGAGCCCACTCGTACCATTTTCGACACGATTTGTCGGCAGCGCGCGGCCTGCAATCGATCAAACCATGACTAATTGACAATCTGAACGATTAACAACCCTTTCATTCCTTTCCAAAGGAACATTCGTACGTAGCCATAATATATAATACGTGCACGTCGATAATGAGACCATCTCGTGGGCAGGTGAGGCCCGGGTCAACGCGCCGCTAATGGACCGTTACGTCATTATCGGATCCGATATTAAACACGTGAGACGACACTGTGTATGACAACCGGAAAAAAGAACGAATCGAATCAAAAATCGATTTTGGAAAAGTAGGTTCGCGTCGCGATATGAATTTGCGCGTACATTACTTAGCCTACTTTTTTTCTTCGGCTAAGAACGTCACGAATATATCATATCGTGTTGTGTTGATTCTGCGAAATCGTGTCATGATCAACGTATAATTGATAACGAAAAATTTCGCTGTTTATGTGATGTATTACTGAATGAATCTAGTTGCATTGATTGAATCCGCTGAACCGTGAAGATGGGCACAAAAGATCTATTTTTTTTGAATGAAAATAATGAAATATCGATTTTTCAGTAACCTTTACAACAATATGGGAAACCCAGCGGATTAAAACAGTTGACCTGGATTATTATGATCGTAATTTATTCCCTAAGAGCGTTGTACAAAATTCACTTTGAGAAACCGTCAAACATGAAACAGTGAATTATAGAATCGGGAAAGGTTACCCTGGTAATGAAATATTCCATAATGCTCCGTGTGGGACGAAACAGCCCCCGAACACTGAAATATTTCAGCGGTGATCTTGAGAAATTCAATTAAACTGACATTTCTTCGGGCGCTTTCGCCCGAAAGAAAACGTAGACGAAACCTTTAAGCATTTTCGTTGCCGAATTAATAATGCGAGCGAAATTTAATAAAATATTCGCAAATTGCGAGTTCGCCTTTTGCTTATACAGCGGAGCGGCGCGTAGCAACACGCTCGAGATTTTGGCCCGGCCTGCCATTATAAAAATCGTGAATGTGTTGAACATGTTGTGTAAGTTCCATCCGAAAATATCAATCGAATTCGGGGTATGAATATGTAATAGTGCGTTATTAAATTTTATGGTTTGGTTGTGACTGGCGAGTAGGTGAGGCCACTTGACGGTGCAAGGTGTAATATTGGCCGAATAGTGATGTATGTTCTATCGAATGGACAACCCGAAAATGTGGGAAAATAGCGAAAATTAACGAATGAAATAAATTTATTTTAGACAGGGTATAGGCAATACCTCAGCTATTAGAAAACAAGTATGGTTAAACTTTTACAACATCGTCAAACTTAAATATTCTAATTTAAAAATTTTGAACAAAATATTATTATTTACAATTAAATTCAATATTCTTTGAGTTAATCGGAGTTATTCAAGTATATTGAATCATAATTTTGTTAGTATTATACTTAATTAATTAATATTTATAGTATAAATTTTTGAGCGTCTGGAAAACTTTAATAACGGTCATTCAACCGAAAATTCTTTTAGCATTACAACTAATTTATGATATTGAAAATATACAACCTTTCATTAGTCATGCTTAGTCGATTCGATTCACAATTAATGACAAAAAAGTCAAATAAAATTCGATAAAAAAACTAACATATTTATTTTCATATTCATGAATCAGAAAGCAAATGACGTTATAAAAATTACGTGTCCACTCAAATGGAAAGAAAATCTATTACGTATCCAGCCTTTCGTCCGCGCAAATCGATTTATTCGAGAAGAAACACGATAAATATCGAGCACGTTCGAAACCGCAAAAAGTCAAACATTGCGAATTCGCACACGAATACATTACAATCGAATCGAGTATGCCCAACTGAGCGTAACACAACAAACAAGTTCACTTTACACATTCGATTAACATTTAGGTCAAGAGACATCGATTCGTCGAAGATTCGAAAAAAATCGACGAGCCGGGCGCTAATTAATTATGCATTTCAGGAATACATTAAAGCTGAAGGCCGTCTGAAAAAAAGCCGGTATATATTCATGCAAAAAAATAGATTCCGAAGAGATTAAATCCCAGACGACCGACGCTATGCGAGCAAACAGACGGAGCGTGGAAATTCAACAAAATCCACTCGGAAGATAAGAAAGCGAAGCCTTCTTAGCGGTTGAGACGCACGCAAACACGGCAGCGTCTTCTGGGAGCTTTATCCTGAAGAACTTCCATTTTTTTTTGAGCATATAAAAAAAAGGAAGCGCAGGACCGGTAAGTGAATGTGTACAGTTAGTTGGGCGGCAGAAGCAATTACTTAATGACGACGGGCGAGTACCAAGAGCTTCGTGGATCAAAAGCAATTTAACGCTCGCATGCTCGCAACATTCACGTAATTAAATTGCGGGACGTTTGAGTGTGTTGTCATTTTTCTGCAGGAGGTGATATGGTAGCAGGGCTGGAGCTAGACATAGGCAACTTTGGCATTTGTCTAGGGAGCCAGCCGTTCAAGGCGCCGAAATTTATAAATATACTTTATTTTTTTAATAATTTAAAACAATTATAAAAAAAGTTCAAATAATATTAGAAAAAAATATAGTAACCAGATGTGTGCCTCAAGGACACTATTATAATACATCGACAGTAGACACATGACACGTTTTGCGACAAATAAAGGACTACAGTTATATGGTTATACGGTTATGGTTACGGGACTGTGGTTAAATGATCCAATTAATGCTTCATAATTTATTTTAATCAAAATATTTCGAAATTTTACAAGGATTGTGTTCTACGCTCAATGTCGTAGTCTCGCATGTTCTACTATCGATTTTTTCAAGTTTTCTTAACTTTCTCGATATCATAGGATATTTTTAGAGAAATTTTTTTGATAATTATCAAGACCCCTAGCTCCGGCACTGTATGACTGCCGATGAAAAAATGGTTGATATGTATTATATTTCAAACAAATCGAAGAGTCACCGAGTTGGTTATATTTCAATAACGAATCATCAAGTGAGATATTCAAAAATCAACATATTATAAAAACGCTCCATCAATTTTATAGATGCGCTAGTTTAAAACAAAAAAAAAATAGAACGAACTAAAACAACTTTGCATATTATAAATAATAAAATAGATCGGAATCGATTCACGCTTTCCAAAATTCGCACACACAAAACGATCGAATATAACGAATCTATGCAAAAAACCTAAATCACCGAACAGTCAATCGCCACCGATGAGGACGCAGGGCCGGTCGTTGCACCGAACTGCAAACTACGACTGACCCGGCCGGACGTCCGCGTGGCATTTTCGAAACCGCACTCACATACAGAAATGGCAGCTTATCGATGGAAAACGTCGAAAAATTCCGGTGAAAAGCGGAAAACAATGGTCGTTTACAAACGTTTCCGAAACTGGGCGACGGTTCATCGGGACGATTGCAAACAGGACGTCCGGCGCAATTACGAAACGCATGTGGCGATGTTACGGCGCTTTGTTGTTTATGTTGAAAAAAATTATTATGTATTGTTATAGTAGGAAAAGTTTATTTGTGAAAAGTCGAGAGGATGAAGCGCGGAGTTTTCGCTATCGACGATCGCGTCGAGCGCGAAGATAAATGCTGATTAATGTTTTTCGAAATATGTTGACTTTCGTTTTGCATGCTCGACGATGATAATAATAATAAAAAAAGTCGGACGATTTCTTTTTAACGAAGTGGCCGATTTTCGAGCGCGGCGATACAATTTTTCGATTTATTGATAACGCCGTCGCGACGTAATTAAATTTAAGAAATGGAATATGCTCGTTCGGGGAATATCCGATTTCTGAAATCTGCAATGCGATCCGACACGAGCCAACGACTCAATTAAATTCATCGTTTATCAGCATAAAAGTATAACGAGAATTTCACTGGAGTTTTCACGAAACGTGTCGAGAACAAAACTAATATATAATAGAGAACTAAGTTAATTATTCACTTTCAACTATCGTTTCACCCCTAACCGAACTTTATTTCGACTAAAAGATTATTCAGAAACGTGATCCCATTATACAAACAACCAATGTAAATCCAATTTCGCTAAGGGTTCTCTTGGATTTCTTTAATATTAAAAACCAAAAATAGTAGAATTTAATTTCAAGAGTTTCATACATTCATTGTGTACGTACATTCGCTTTACATTATTTCCATACGTTTTTTTCGTAACGTGTCTTTTTATTCTCACGGTTACGAAACAAGAAAGCAATAGCAGTGGAAAACTTATGAAAACGTAACCGATTAAGTCATCCAAAATTACGAACGAATCTGATAATGTTTCATCGAAATAACTACACATTAAGATTGAGAATCGCATACTCAAAGAACCGTGCTAGAAAGTATTTACTTAGTTATAAAATCAATGCAATTTAAATACTATTCGTTTGATGAAATCGTCAAATTAAAGAATGCGAAATTATTTTATTAAAAATCTAATTACAATTTCGCTACGGGAACGTATCATTCTAATCTCAAATGAATGACTACTCACCGGTTGATGTTCTTTGAAATAAATCCTCATAGTTGAATTTCTTTCACGGCTGTCAACCACGATTCGATATGGTTAAATATTAAGCTCGAGAATTTCACAAAATAATTCAATAATTAAACACACTCAGCATCGATTCACTTCACCCGAGACTGCACAAAACAAAAATAACTATAACTTATTGCAATCATTGATAGTTTTTTTTCTGAAAAGTCGAGAATCACTCTAAATAAGCGACCAATTCTCTAGACTTTTCAGAAATACAACTCGACGCGCCTGCACGACCCGACTCTCTAAACTCGCGAGCGTTCTGAAAGCTTCTAACGGTTTTTTTCAGTGTCACTTTCTAGTTTTCCGAAAAAGGTATCGCATGTCGAACGAGACGAGACCTGACGATGATTGTGACAACGCGGCGCCGACCAGACTGGTCTATTCAAGGTGTCCACAATCGGTGAATGCAGAAAACCCGGCTGGGGGAGCCCTAACAATGACGAGGTCAAGCCGGCTCAAAGCATTGTATGTAAATACCAAAAGTAAACGCATACGAAAAATTACGATCCGAAAAGAAAATTGCGTTTGTAAATTTTCGGCTGGACGACCTAATCGGTCGTGTGAAATATGACGATGACGGAATTCGACGAGTGATGATCGTGACCGAACTAGGAGGATCATCTTCTGCCCACCGATGAACAAAGGTGTTTTCCAAAGTTGACGTGCGAATTCGCTGTAATGACATCATTTCGGATGGTGATTTGATGTGTCATCGTCTGTTGTTGCAATAATTTAAGATGTTCATGATCGTTTTTGAATATTTTAATAGCATTATCATTGAACAGACGGATATAATGGGATTCCGTATTTTTAAGATTCGATTGATGATTTCACAGTGTGCTTGTAAACAAGCGTTGTATAAATAATGCCTATCTTCGTTTGAAGTGAGTCACGGTTAGAGCAGCAAATGCAAGAAGCCATTGTTCTTTAGAGAAGCATACAAGAGCACCTGCGCCACCCCACATTGTTTCTGACTTATGAAAAAAAATTATGCTAAAAGTTTACAAGTACAACAAGAAGCCCGATCGATCCTTGATCCGGTGACCCACAAACCTGTGACCCGAGACTATGCAAACAACACACCCAATTTACAACATATGAGAAGTTAACAGGTGGAGTAGCAAAAAGCTCATCAGCGACTACGACAATCATATATCGATAATTTACGTGCCTCGAATGCGTAAGAAGCAGTTAAGCTATCGGTTCGAAGCATCGAGAAATCGTTTTTAAAAAGGCACTTAATTTTGAAACGAAAAGTATCTTAGATACAGGCTACCAAAAGGAACCGATAGACGGTCCTATATTAAATTCGTATCGTAGCAACCGAAAGTGAAATTAAAAAGAAATCGCTCATGCTCTGTCGATCATACAGATCTTTCAACGTGAAATTTTACACACACATCTATAAAGTCTATTGATATGAAAGCTTCAGATAGCAGTAATGGAAAAATATATTTTCAAGAAATACGCAAATAGAAAAATATGTTATACCATATTTGAAAAAAATGTATATTTCACGAAATAATTTCAATTTTCGTAATTAAAACGAAAGTGGTTTCCATTTTTCAGACAGATATTTTCGATAAATATCAACAGAGATGAAAGTCATTAAAATATCACATTTGTAGTATCGCATGTCAAACATCGACATATTATACTTTACATGCGATTTATGAATGCGTCGAACATTTTACTAACAAAAGTCATCGCATCGATTGCGATACATCAGAAGAGCTTTCGACACGCGACTTTTTTCCACATACAAAAAACAATAAAAAAAACAACAAAAAAATTCAACACCTCTAGGATAAAACGTACATTTTCTCATTTTCCACAAGGTCGTCTCTGAAAGGAACTATGGAATACGTATATCGAGAACCATTTCTAGGAAGCACATAGCGGGGGTCTAAGTGCTTTCCTTTGTCTATAGAAAAAAATGATAAATTCAAATTCGAACTCGCCGGGACGACTCTCTATCAGAAAAAGAGTGTCATAACGTTATGAATGTTGCATAGTTTGGTGGTGAAAAAAGGCGGGAAATTGGCGTCGGTGCGACTTTTAGCGCACTTAACCCAATTGAGTCTACGTCGTTCGGGATCATGGCGAATTGGGTCACAACGTACGCGACGGCTAAAATATTACTTTTACGATATCACATTACGTGCCATGGTGTTTTCTCAACGGATGGTCTGTAAATTGAAAGCACTAAAAATGTATATTAGATTATAATACTCAATTTCGGCGTGAATTAGCTCGCGGAATTCGTGTATATTATACGCGATTCAAGTTTAAATGCAAAGGATAACCTTATCGTCCTACCGTTTGCGAGTAACCTTCATTCGAGCGTCATTGAAACAGCTTTAATGAGCACTGGCGAAACTTGATAAGAGAGTTATTCTTTAAAGGTGATCAAAACGTATTCAATTTTTTTAACGATTCAAACGGAAAAAATGCAAAATTTTATCGGTTTTGACAAAAATTACAAAATCGAATATCAAATAAATCCAATTTGAAAATTTGGAATTCGTCCAACATTTTAAATATAATCAATACCAGTTTGGGACGAATGCTTCAGAAATATAGTCCGACCAAATAACATCCCAGAACATAGGAAGGGTCGCAAATATCGAAAGGATTGCCATGTTTACGTCAGCATCCAAATTTCCGCGATCTCATTAATTTACCAATACAGTGAGTTTTCGACTTGCGTGATTAATTCGTTCCGAAGGTTTTCACGTAAGTCGAACAAACCTTAATTTTTTTTTAAATAATATGTATAATTGCAATAGACGGTGCAATTGTATTCTTTCTCCTTATAGGCACGTTTAAAACTACGCGCGTAACGCGCATTTTGACGCAAAAAATCATGATATTTTCAAAAGTTCTGAAGCGGACCCTTTGCAAAAGTTAATTTATGATCGTTCTCGAGCATTTTACGAATATTCTTTTAATAATTTTATGGTGAGTCATACAAACGCTGCAATGAAACAAATCGCAATTAAATAAAATAATTAATTAATTAAATAAATTAAATCGCACAAGTATGAATTGACGTAAGTTAAATTTGCGTAACTCGAGAAATTATTGTATACTGAATTTACCACTTTACGAATTCTAAAAAAAAAAAAAACAACCACTCAATATTCATTCACATCCCGAATACATTAACCTTCTTCATCCGGCGCTTGTCCATTTAGAGATAACCGAATCGCGCAACCGACATCGACTCGAAAAACCGACGAAACGGCCCAACCAAAAAGGCGGGAAACAATTCGAAAACACCGCCGACGACGACCTTTCGCCCCAGATCCGCCTAATAATGCGAACTTCGAATTTCGCCAAGGCGCGCGCGCCTTCGCCGCACTTGGCCATAAATAGCGCTGCTTTGACCGTTTCGACGTCGGCGGCGAAAGCTGGCCGCTGCGATGGCTCGTTATGGCCACCTTCGTCCGAGACCGTTGACCAAAAACAGAGCAAGAGCGGCCGCCGAGCTGGGTCAGGGCCGGCGCGAAGTGCAAGGTCCCCCGGCGGGCCGGTGCATCGAAATTGTGCAAGGCGCATAAAAAAATATGCATATGTGTGTGTATATGTTACAGTTTGAGTGTCTACTTCGTTTATGCACGAACAAACTGGTCTGTTTATACACCTTGTAACAGCTCTAGTCATATTGCTAATGTGGTGCGACAATTTATGTTGTTTGCACTCAGATAATGCTCTTGTGCTAAATATCAATAAGGTGGAAATTGGTATGTCAATTAATGATCGAGAAATATGCGTAGTGTCTATGTCACAGTTCAAGTGTAAACTTTTGTTCGTTTACACCCATATTAGTTTGGGTGTACCCAAACTGTCGATTTTAGTTTGAATGTCAACTGTCAAATTTTACCTACATGTAATCACGCCTAAACTTAAAACAGACGTCATAAGTATCATGCTTGGGTTAGGTTGGGTTATCGATTTAGCTTGAGTAGTGAAAACGTGTTCAAAACAAACTTTCGAAATTCAAACTGACACGACGTGTAGACACTACGCGTATTTCTCGATCATTAATCGACATACCAATTTCCAACGTATTGATATTTAGCATAAGAGCGTTATCTGAGTGCAAACAAATTAAATTGTCGTACCACACTAACAAATGGACTAGAGCTTTAGAAGGTGAATAAACAGACTAGTTTGTTTGTGCACAAACGAAGTGGACACTCAAGCTGTAACATATATAGACGTGCATTAATGTCGTAAATCATATTCCTGTTTGTTTGTTTGTTCGATGTGGTGTGTGAGTTAAGTCGATACGCACTATTTATGGTAATATGTGTATTCGAGCGCGTGCGCAATATCGCAGAGAAAATCTATGCAGCTCGGTCGAACAATGCTTTTGTTTATATTTTAATTTGATTTCACATTACTTCTATTGAGTTGTAAGATTTTATTTGAATTTTTCATAAATTTATTTGCAATTGAATAATAAATTGAAGAACCCATAGTATTCACAGATTATCTGAAACATAAAATTTTTATCGACTATTTTAAAACTTTACATATAATCAAAAATTCCAATATGAATATTTTAAAAGGAGATAATAGTTTAATTGAACTGAACAAATAATCATTTCAATGAAGTGTTATAATAATATTTAATATGGGCAAGCCGCGGGGGCCTGGCCGCCCCCTGATTAAAAATAATGACGAATTATACTAAAATTATGAGACATAACTCGGTCGTGATATATCTATATTAATTCTTTGAATGTCTTAATCCTTTACACACATTTTACTTCGAATGAAAAAACAGTATATTTTTATTGTTTAAAATCGCTTACATATACAAAGTTGTGTTTCGTCCCCTCCTCCACAAAAAATCCTTGCTACGGCCATATTTATCAAAAACAATGATCATCGAGGTATTTCAAAATTAATTTATCTACAAAAGTTTCGCTTCAAAGATAAATCACAATTTTTTCAAAACCAATTCGCCACTCGAAACACCGCAGATTTGCATAGTGCGACGAAAATCAATACGTTTACGTATTAACAAACATCAATAACAGACAATTTTGACGCTTTAATTACTTTCGCACGAAGAAATCGCAATGTTATTTTTACCCGCAATTAACATGTGACCGTCACCGATTTGCATAACCATAATTGCCGGTATTGTTCTCGCGAAACAGCCAATGCGAATAATGCAAATCTCACGAGTGATTATTTACCGTCATACTGGGCAATATTTACGTTGCCGAGATTGCGTCAGAGATTTTCGTCGCGAATGTACACACAGAACCATAATGATGATGACGATGACGGTCAAGACGGCGGAAAAGTTATTCAAAATCGTGGAATAATAAGAGTCTTACAATGGAAAACGGAATTTTTGCGACGGTAAACATTCAAACGAGTTTTAATCGAGGTATTTCAGACAATGAAGTTCAATGGTGTTTCCGCGAAATGATTAATTTAAAAAAATAACTTTTCGAGCACTAGATAGTGAATTTCGCTTCTATATTCTTTTCCCGAGAGGCAAATAGAGAACAACGTGGTAGTTCAAACTTTTGTATTATCCAACTTTCCGATTGCTTCCTACACTAGACGAGTATAATAAGAAATTAATTCAGTTGCGAATACAAAGCACGAATTCAGCACAATGGAAACGATAACGACTAAAATATTTATAACGAAACGAATAAATTCCAACTCACCTTCGAACTCTCCCCGACATCGCCTTCGTTCGGCACAACAGATTTATCACAAAAATTGTCGTTTTCTTTCATCACAGATTCAGTATCACAAGGGTCGCCCCGAGGCGAATGTCCGTTTTCGTCTCGCACTAAAACACTATCGCTAACGCCGTTTAACACTACGTTGTTATTGGAAAGCACTTGGAGGTGGTTAACTAAATTCTTCGTATCTAGTAAAGCGTTCGAGTTTTTAGAATGAGCGTCGTTAAAGCTAGGTTTGGCCGCTTCGGCGGAACTCCTCGAGGACGACCTGCCGTCTGGGGATTTTATGGGCTCGAATCCTTTCGATGGCGGCGATTCGCCGGCAGAAGCGGCCGCTCGAAGCCTCGAGGTCCTCGTCGTCCTTACTTGTCTGGTGGGACTTGAGGAGTCCGAAGGTTTCTTGTCGGTTTTGGCTTCGGCGGGGTCTGCCGGCGCGACCGCTGCTTTCTTCGCCATCAATCTGCTATGAAAATTTGAATGTGTGAAATATTTAGTAATTTAAATTAATTAATATTATTATTTTTATTACGTCTTGAATATTGAAAATGAAATGACGAGAAAATTGCTTTGTTTTAAAATTATCTAGCTTAACAGATGAATTTATAAAGATTGATCGTTTCTCATACATAACTTTTATAATTTTATTTTTCGAACTTATGATTGATATTAAAAAGTAATATGATTATTACGAAAACAAGGAAAAATATTAAATAATATGTAAGTATATTCAAAAACTTTTAAATTTTTTATACGAACATATAATCAATTTTCAACAAATCATTTTGAATGACAGACTAAGATCTCCTCCTATTGTGTGTCACATCTAAATTAGATAATATCACGCTCAGCGAACAGCGTGACAATTGAATATTCAGCATTACCTAGCAGATCTCCTCGGTTCCCACGAGCACTGCTCCGCCAACTGCTTCCTCCTGTCTTCCTTATACTTGCGAATCCTCTCGATCTTCCCACCGTCGTTAGCTATCGAAGAACTCATATTGCTTTCGGTCTCGGACGGTTTTCCCTCCAAAGCTCCGGACACCTTATCGGCCTCTCGTTGAAAAACACCCTCGACGGTGGCCCTCCTCCTGATCTTCCTTTCCTTGACCTTTGGAGCCTTCGTCAAATCGTCGGGCATCCTCGAGTGCGACCCCTCGAAGTCTCGCTTAGTCTCGTCATCATCGCATCTCCCCTTCAGGCGTTCGGGGAACTCGATGATCTCGCCGAATCCCCTCGCGATGGCTTTTATGTCCGCAAAAAAGGGTCTCTCCCTGTAAAACTTCGAATTCGATTTCGGCTGAACGTTGCTCTGAACCTTCTTCGATGGTTTCACCGGTCTGAACGCCGACGATGGATGAGATATCAGCGATTTTCCCAGCTGCGGAAACGTAGTTTTCTCGCCGCGGCCTTCCGAATGGTCCTGGACGTTACCTGAAACGACATACTATTAATATCTTCGGATTGACATAGGAAGCATTGCGCGTAATGGGTGACGTTTTAGATGTACAATGAATGGCACAATGGCCATAGCGATCGGACAAGAAGCGACAAGAGGTCAACGTATGCTATTTGCGGACTGTTCTTCCTATATATAGAAGCCGGGAAGGCAGACGCTCGTTAGATTACAAAAGCCGTATATGTGCCGAGAAACATTCATCACTCAATCGTGTGGCGAAAACAAAGCACCAACACTTAACGATCGAAACTAACGAACATTAATGAGCGTGTAAACAAAACATTATAAAAATAATGAATCACTCCGATGGAATTACAATTTGTTTCGTATTGCGTCAAATGTTAAATAACGTCGTGCGAAAACACCATTTTTGCGTCAACATAAATCAATTAGAGAACGATAAAAATTATTCACTCGTCGAGCATGAAATTTACGTATTGTTTTAACTACACATATATCAGGTCGAAGAATCTCCGAGCCCGTATATTATATTGAAGGTGTTCTGAAGGAGAAAAGACCCGCTTTTCGAAAACGGGTCAGATTCGGCGAGATTGACTACGACATCTATGACATTGAATTACGGTGTTTGAACTCCTACCTTGATTATAAAAATGAGGACGTCGTATGATATGGTAATTGTTCCAAATTGACCGTTTCCTCAGAAGATTTGCGATTGATTTCGTCGCACAAGTCATTTTGTTCTATCGTTATAAAACAACGATAAAAATCGTTGACTCATATGATTCGAAATTATACTTTTGAGTACACTCATAACTTATGAGTGCACTCAACAATATAATTTCGAATCGTATCTCCAGCGAAACTATGCGTGTAACAGTCTGCATTGCAATAACCAATTGAAACGGATTACGCTAAAGCCTTAATTGAATTCCTATGTAGTGAGGAAGCTTTCTCGCAAATCCTTCGTTGAATTGTATAATATTATAATCCTGACTGAACGACGCGTCGAAAACGTTTGTCGATGCTCAAATTTTAATTTCAAAGAAGCTGTTAATTGAAAAACATTATTCGATTTTCTAAAGTTTTATGTGAAATTAAAACGCTTCTTTTCTAATCGATTGATCATCGAAACCAAGCTCCACTTTTTCACATATTAAAACCGCTTAATAGAACCATAGTTTATTATAAAGCGATAAACATCAAAGTATGATTAAAAAAGCGTTCATTGAACTAGAAACTCACGCATGATGTGCTGAACGATTTCGCACAAACGAAATTCAACTACGCACACTTATAAATACAAAAAAAAGAATATATCAAAACCAATAAGAGACGAACACAAGCCACAAAAAAATAAAAGAAATAAACAAACAACGAACCCATATCTCACGATAACCGCGTCTAAAACAGATTAGATTAAAGCGGTTAAGTTATCACACCCGAAGCGGAAAACCCTAAGAATTTATCACACAACACACCGATGATAAAAAAACGATTTCAGAACCGATTTTCGAATTTCGAACGTCGATCAGCTGACCGACAACACGGAAAGGACCGATATCGATAACGCATCAGTCCGCCATCGCGGAAGGTACTTTGGGTACTGCAACGAAACCATTGCTCGTTTCTTTCGATACGAACAATTAACTTCTTCCCCATCATCATCTTTACGGTTCCGTAGCGCGTTTAATCTCGCGAGAAAATCATGAACCACTTTGCAAACGTCTCCGGTTGTGGAACACTCAAAGCATAAAATTTTTCCAATGGAAGAAATGAAAGTTTAGAAAAAAAATACTTTTACTATCAGTCTTATTGAGAATAGAATAAGATTGGATTGAGGGTGTTTTTTTTAATTTAATTATTTAAAGCGACTGTTTTATAAATCAATGTTCGTCAAAATTGCAACAGCAATTACTAACGAATACATCGTTAATAAATTATCGTCTTTGATGAACACGATATTATGTGTATGCATGATGGTTAAAATTAGACATAGTTCCGCACTCGGGAACGATATTACATGCAATCTGATCTACATAACGTACTTCAAGCTCGATATTCTTCGGAATCCTGTTTCATAACAACACACGAGCAAACCTGACATTAACGTTTATTTTTAAACAAACCACAAATTACCCATTCATGAACACAATTAATCCAACTATATTATTCAAATTGCTCAATTAACATCAATTCACCAAAACGGCAAAGCGCTAATACAAATTCAAGCCGCGAACTCAATCACAAACCTAATATCCCTACAGGATACCATACACGACAACATTGCCAAGTTCCGTTCGAATTCACTCCACCGACATTACATCCGGCGATATTTTTCCCAACCCTTTATAATCTCAACAGCATACACACCAAACTAGCACACGACATACGTCGAACGCCCGAATTTTCCGACCTTCCGAGAAAATCAGTCAACTCGACCCGTTCAGAAGAAAATGGCCAACGGCCGTAGACCGCAAGAGGCGTGTGTCACCGACGTCCACATGAAAACCGATCCAGCTGGTGCCCAACACTCAATACTTATCCGCTTGTGCGGCGGTCGCAAGTTGCGGTCAATGTTGCGTCGGCACCTGCACGGCTCGCGTTTCAATTCTAACAACAATTTCACAATAATTGCGACCGGACTGATATACTGTTGTTGGTGTATCGTTTTCATCTCGAGTGGAGCATGTTGCGTGCGACAAAGCCGTTACTTTGTTGGCCGAATGTCTGATGGACGCCAAAGTTGAGGCGATGACTGGTGAATTGTTCGATTGAATTGAAAAATGATTAATCTTATAAAAGTCGGTGGCACATTGACATCATATTTATAGATTATTGTAATTGTAATTTTGATTGATTGTACGAAATGTTGATAATTGAATTTCGAAAATATTTTAACAATTCACGCTGAAACCTAATGGACTTTTGAAGTGTAAGCCTAAAGCAATAAAGAGATTGCGAATTATAAATTAATTAGTCGAATGCGGTGATGAAGATACAATCAAATTAGCCGCCACGCAAACAGTATCCGTGACGTTGAAGGGTAAAAGCAAGACTAACATCCGAAATTCGGAATAATCAACGTAGAAATTGCTCATCTAAACAGAAATTATAAATATATGAATCAAAAAAACATACTTTTTTAACGCTAACGATCGCTATACGGAAATTATGTGGGTTTTTTTTCTATGGACGTACTCGGAAGCCAGCCTAGCGAACTAATCAGACCGAGAACGAGGAATATCGGAACGAACAACGGACAGGTCGACCGGAACAATAAATAAGATGAGATCAATCTCGAAGAAAGAGAACGTGCATGAATCGAAATCGTCTTCTTACATGTCGATTTCGATAAGAGCAACGTTTTTATAATGAGAGAAAATCGACCGCGAAAATCTGACGAAAAAAATGTAATACGAGGAAAAAAGAGGGAAACAATGGCACGGAAAGGAATTACGTTTCGCTTTCGTTTAACTTTGATCTGTAAATATTGTGACCAAGCAAATTTTTAAAAAATTTGTTATCAGTTACGGATATATTTTTTACATGTAAATACAGGAATAAATATTATAATACTATGCATTATAGTCCGTGGAAAAAAAGATCAGGCAATTTTAAAAGTATTATAATCACAAGATCGATTTTGCAATTATCATTCTATAAATAATTATTATAAGTAATTAAAATCAAAACATCAATTTAAATCGATACTATAAAATTTACTTATCGTGCTTATTCAAATTTTATCAATAATATGAATTATCAAAATAATATACGAACTATCAATGCTAAATTGATTTTATAATAAAAAAAAAAACGACATAAACCTATTTGGTAACTATGGTAAAAATCTGAAATAAAATTAATCAATCAAAAGAATAAAGGGCGACTTGATTCTTAGCGATACTATTAAAATTATAGAAAAAAAAAATACGCAATAGTACAAAGTCACGTAAAGCTATTTCGCTTGGCAAACGATTTTCATCGAAGCTTCCTTCCGCGATATCGCAACATGCTCCACGCCAAATTACACTTTTATTACAATATGTAAAAGGCAAAGTAAAAAAAAACATGTGGCAAATTACCCTAGGAGCTCATATTAAATAACACTAGCTATCAATGCGATTTCAGTGATGTCTATGATCCATTAATTCCGATGAATGCGGATGAGACTAGACGCGTCAATACTACCAAATATGACTTTGAAAAAAGTATTGTTTCGAAGAAATAGATGGATGAGTTGACTTCATTGTTCAAAGCGAACACGTAATTTGAAGAAAAGGCAGAATAACGACATTGTCCTCAAAGAAAAACAAAGAGAAATTATAGTGAAATATTGACACCTTCGATCATATTGGAAATTGTTATAGGAAAAAAAATACACAAGAAGAACAAAAGAAATTATATTGAAACATAAAACTTGAACAACAGAATTTTATTTCAGACGGGAAAACAAAAATATGTACATTGGAAAAATCTAATGTTTTCTGAAAACAAGATACACAAGAACGTAGGTGTTCATTTGTCCGCTTCGTTTAAGGTACGGGACATTTATGCCCCCTAGAAAAGAGAACATATGTGTGAAAAAGCCGCTCTGAAAAGAAATAAGATCCTTTGATGGCAACAAAGAAAAGCGTCCTCAACATTGCGGAACTTTGCCGTCACAATTTGAAAAAGTACAACAAAGGTCAAAAGCAACTAGTGTGACCGAGAAAATTACAAGGATTTAACGATGCGAAAAGAATAATTTTCAACAATTTTCGACATATAAAATTTATAAAATAAAATACGGGACGACTTTATACGATGAACAAGATTCTTTGTGACACTGCTGAAATTGACATTAACGAAATAAATATTCATGAAACGAGTCGCCTGAAAATTTTCATCACATCGCACTTTTTTTCAACAAAAATACGTAAACAGAAAATCGATATACAAAAATCTATCTGACATAAAACTACGCGGAAACACGAGGAAAACTCGGAAATCTGCACTGAAGATAAGAAACGAACGTTCCGAGTGGCAATTCGGACGATGGATTCAACTTCTCAACCCGAAATCGACTTTCTCTGAAAAAAAATCGACCGAATAAATAATAAACGCCGTCTCGATTTCCAATTTCATTCAACATCGATATTATTAGAATAATTTCCGAGGAGGTATAATCAAGTAGTCAGATACTTCAAGACGCTCGTCACTCTACGTCGTTCCAAGCAATTATCTTCGCGAAAGAAGTTTCTCAGCGGACAAATATTCCAGATCAACGGTTGACCAAACACGCCGTTCAAACACTCAATGTGACCGGAGAAATCAGTGAAAAGAGGTATAATTTAGGCTTTCGTAAAAACATAATGTGAAATTTAAATTCAGAGCTGTTTGAGGGTTGAAAGTAGCAAGCGGTCTGAACGCAAGGCAAACACAATCTCCCACTTAAACCGAGAAATCGTCTAAATTGTGTCAACTGCGGTTTTTATCGCAATTCAACACGAATTACGGCCGTAAAAGAATTAAAGAAAACTTCTGAAAACGTGGTTTATCTATGTGCAAATACAGGCAGCACAATTTTTATTTTTTCGACGGAAATTAACCAATTTCTTCGCGACAATTATCCATAATTCACCCGCATGGAATGCGTACCGAATTTCATTGATAAATTTTCACATTGCCATCGATCAAATCCGAAAAGAATGATGAATCGGCTAGAAAGTTAACACCGATTCGTTCGCACATGAAATTCATTCGAGCATCGTATTCATTTCGAACAAACATGCAAAAAATACGCACGTCATAAACATCGGATAAAATAAATTTGACTTACATACATTGAAAAAACAATGTAAATGTTTACAAGCTAACATCGATCAACCGAGCGCATATCATGAATATTGATTAGAATGATTAATTAGATGTATAACAGCTCACACCTCTTATGTTTGCGCCTTTTGTCCGCATAAAGAACATATTATAGTTTCCCAACAAAGCACCAACAAGAAAAAATTTCAAAAGAACAGGTTCGTCTTATGAAAGTGGCGATTGCACTTTAGATATAAAGGATACACATACAAATGAGATCATCCACTATTTATAAGTGGCATTCGAGAATATTCAGCCTTCGTGTTCGAAAATGCAAATATTAAATTAATATTGATGTTTATTTATTGACCGAAGATTTTTTAATGAAAATAATATTAAATATCACAACTCGTTTTCACATTCAAGCCTCTGAAATGGAACGCGTATGAATCTACATCGGAAAAAATTTCCATTACCATCTTTGGTCATTTTAAATATTCAATACCGAATAATTGATTATTTACTCATTCAACGAGGTTGATTCGAACTTTGAACATTTTGATGAATCAAAACGCTCAACATTCACGAGCAATAACATCACGAGAAATGGACAAGACAAAAAACAATATTTTAACTCGAATAAACATACGATTCAAAGCATTTTTTCAAACCAAATAATCAATTTCAAGAAGAGCCACAAGCATACCGAAAACCGAGCCAGCTGCGAAACCGGAACGACCGCGCAATTGAAAAAAGCACACCGCGAAGCTTTTCCCTGCAAATGCAGCCGTGATGCAGTCGTTGCACCGAAGCAGGCGTTCAACAATGGCCTCGTCCGACTGCAAACGAAGGCCGACGACCTCCCGACGGCCTCGTCCTGCCAAGGACGAATCCGAGGAGGGACACGTACGTAGAAAGGATCGGCGGTGCGTGGCGAAATTTCGGCTCTTTTCGTGGAAATTTTCTGGGAAATTTCGAGAGAGGCTTCGTTTCGCAGCCGAAGAGTAATCGAAGCATGACAGCCCTTATATGGGTAGGAACGATGGCTTTGTCGTCGCCGCTGTACGACTTTATCTCGTTACGAGCGATGGAGGAGGTCGTTTCGGTACAGTTGTTTTTTGTGGTTGTGGAAATTTCGCGTAACTTTTTCGTATAATAAATACGTGAGCGCAATTTCGAAATAGAATAATGAGGCGATATCGATACGGTCGTTTATATTCAAATATTTCAAATGATTATGCGGTGATGAAAAAACGTAACGTTAAGAATTCGCGTTGTTTTGAAACGCGAAAACCTTTGTTGACGTAGAATTCCAAAAATCACAGTGTAAACCTCGGCGAAAAATCCGGAATTTCCCAACCATCCGCGCGCGCCTTTCACACAAAAAAATACCGAAACGTATACACGTTGATACCTCAACTTTTTTTCAAACAATAAAATCGACTCGCAAACCGATCCGTTACGCGAAAAAAAACCAATACGTGTCTTACGGGACACACCACAGCCGAAATTTCGCAAGACCACCTCGACGACAATATTCGCGCGAAACGATCGAAAAATTCGCCTCTGCATTTCGTTGCAATCAGATAAAACGCAACGGTCCGCCAGGTATAAGGCTTGCGTCATCTGCCTACATTCGTAGACCGGTCGTGTTCTCAATTATCTCCGATTTCTCGGACATTTTCATCGTGTCAGAACGCACGCATGCGATATGCATATACGTGCATAACTGTTAACATAACAGCGGTCCGTTCTTCGGAGTCAAAAGTCGGCGCGTTGCGAAACTTTGAACGTTAATTGCACGCAAATTTTGTTGGGATTATGCGTGAAGCGTGAGCTCGCTATAAAAAGTATTTGAAGTTTAAGTCGTGTAAAATGTAAAAGCTCTTTTGTATGTATGAAGCTTTTTGGGGTGCACGGTTCGATGTACTCCTGTGAAACTACAGAATATACGTTCACGTGACGTAGACGTGGCACTACGGAGTCTGAAGAAGAGAAGTAGAAGAGACCATTCGGGTGAAAGCGAAAACGAAAGTGACAGTACAACGAGAAACATCCCTTACATATATAATGATGTATACACCCAAAGGATGGACCGAATACATCCAATAAATAAAAGATTCCATTGAATATACATAAACGTAGCTACGGAATCGGATTTTTTTCGCCAAAAAAAAACACATTATCATAAATAACACTGGATCGTATCTTTAAGCATACGAATTAATTTTACGCAGAAAAAAAAAAGATTAATCATCCAAACAAAATTCGGCGATCGAATCACAATAATATTCAATACATCTAACCGAAATGGTAAAACGCAAAAAAAATCACATTAAATCCAACAGCATAATAAAAACGAACATCTCCCCGAAATTGCTACGAGCATAAAAACACAACGACGAAAACCAACCCCGTCAGCTTCGATTCGCGCATTCCTTTTTGCACATCGCGAATCCGGCTACAGGACACCGACCACGAGGACACCAGACCCAACAAATGAAAAAGGGCTTCGACCCAATAACGGGACCCTCAGAGCATTCACCTGCTCGGGAGGACCTCGGGGTGCAAAGCCCCGACCGGCAACCCCAGACGAGCAGCTCGAACTTCGAACTGAAGCTTTGTGCTCCATAATAGTTTCAGGGGGGGTTCTGAAGTATTGGATTCAGCGAATCGAGTGCTTGCCAGAAACGGCAGTTTCTCTCTGGCACAGAACCAGTCCGTTTCGGTTCGGTTTGGCTCGAGAGGCTTTCCCGGATCAAATTAGCCGAAACGCCGACGATGTAATTCTATTGTGTTACACTTTCGCGTTTTTTCTGTGTGTTATGCTCGAATGTGGAGGTCGGCGAGTGGAGTTATAAAAAGTTTATGAGATATTTCGAAAATTGATGGTCGTTCATTATGCGTCTTTTCAGCGACGATGACGATTACGCGCGGCAATAAAAAAAATTGTGATTCGTTCCCGTATTGTTGGCGTATTAATAATTTAATATTTTAGACACAATTGGGTTGATCGAAATAATGTGACCTTAATCCCAAAAACACGAAAGTCAATAATAATGTAGAAAAAAATCATCGATTTTCGATTTAGAATCGGTATTCAATTGCTCAATTTCGAGTATTGAATGAACAGCTCAAATAATTCTAGCAACAATAAAAAGTGAAAGTCGATTATGCATCAAAAATTATTTAACCTATTTATATGCACCTCAAACGAATTCGTTGCTATTTAAAAAAAAAAACTAAATAAACTAGGTTGAAATAAAACAACACCCACAACAACTGAATTGAGATTAAAGCAGTGATATATTAACGTAAAAAAAAATGCAATTTCACCGTTCGCACTTGATCACTAAACAAACTAGCTAATGATTCGATAAGATCTTTCTTTTCGATTCTGCTGAACGAATTACGAGATCGACAAATGCAGATTTCTCGCTTATTAAAATTCAAACGAAGACTCCTACATATTCATTCGCCAGAGAATGAGATGTATGCAAATCGATGAGGATATAAAGTCGCTGTTATTTAAAAGATGCAACCGTTACGCTTTTAAATACCAACAACAGACCTTTTTAAATTTAACGTCCGATTAATAATTCATATCAAAACTCGAATAAAGAGAACAAGTATTCCGAATTTTGCAAACTTTGGACAATTCGTTACCCGTTGACGAAGTTTCTCATGGCTTTTTGAGCTTCGCTAAAGTCGAGGTGGCCGCCCGTATGATACGAGGTGAAGATACTCCATGGATAGATACACAAGGGGTTAAAGTTCGTGGAAAATATCTGTAAAAAAAAAAACCCGACGTAAGAAAGACACACCCACTCCGTCGTATAGTAGATTCTCTAATACGATTTCGGGATCTTCAGGATTCTATGGAGCTGCTTTCGCAGACGAAAAAAATATCCAATTTCGAATCGAATCTGCGGACCGTTCGAAATTTACGATCCTTCTAAATAACTTTATCACGACTCGTATGGGATGAGACCTGCGGGTCATCGCACCTGAGAAACTTTTACACGTACAATCGCGATAATTTGCATTTCCAAGCCATTCATGAACGTTCGGGGTCATTCATTGAATTGTCGCCGTTTAAAATGTTGCAATAAAAACGCGATTAAACTAAGCGCATGACCGATTCGGCTTTTTTATAATTTTCCATGTAAAAATGTCCTAATTTGCATACGAAATTCCGCGGTAGACGCAAATTGTTTGCGTACGTTTTCGACGTGACGTTAACGCGAACGTGCAATATTTCGCATTATGTGAAAAATTATCGTTAAAAGTTTTTATACGCTGATAACCCGAGATGAGACTTTGTCGATTTCAGCGAAATCGCATTCGGGCATGATTTCTAGTTAAATTCGCATACGGATTCCATTCGTGACAAGGAAAAATCAACGCCGCATTTAATGGCATCGATAGCGGCACTTTAACACGATAAATACGAATTAATGTTGGAAGTTCGCGTTCGACAAGCAAACAGCGAAAACACGATAATTACAATGGATAGCCCATAGTTGTTTATGGGGGCATTCACCGCGATTTTCATCCAACTTTTGCGATGTCAATCGCGCGAGAGAGATCACCCGTCCGCCTATGTTAATCGATACGAAAATTCGATTCGGGGAAAATGGAACGGCACTTTTTACATTTGTCCGAGCTTCGGGGACACGCACGCGAAATATTTCGCATGCGGTGGAAGAAAACATGAGAAATTTTCCGTTTTCCACGCTATGATAATTTATATGGCGCCGCGGTATTCAGTTGGCGTCGCCGCATCGCCATTACGTGTGCCGAATAAAAATGCGAACACACCCACGGAAATATTTCGAATCTAATTTTTAATCATTTGTTTTGAAGTTGCATAACGACAAAAGCGAAAGAAAGCTACCAATTATTCGCGCACTTATGCAGCGTGCCCCAATTCGAATTTGATAAATCGGTATCGCTCTAAAACTGCAATGATTATTTGAAAAAAGTGTACAACAATAATCAGTACAAAAATAGAATGTTTGAATATTGATATGTGCATCTAATTTTGAAACAAAACAAAAAAAAAAAAACGATTTGGAACAAAGAAATATTATCTCAAAATATTCAAGTGTCGATGAACTCAATCCAAAAACATTTTTATTTATATTTTACTCGACTTCATATACGAGTTCAATATGACTCATAAATTTCTAACAAAGAACAATACCGAATTTCCACTTTGAATTTATTTTAAACTATACAAAAAGCATTGAAGGACTTACCTCAACTTATGCAAATTTTCAGTTTCCCCCATATTGTTTTTATACATCCCATTGTCAGATAAAATTGAATTAAATTTATTCATTTCATTAATACTTACATTATGAAAAATTAACAATAATCTATATATAAAAATGAATGCTTATATTTATATATGACACCGTTCAACCGATCAGTATGAAAATGGGCATGTGTATGTATTTTTTGTGGAGAAAGTTTTTGTATCATTAAAACCGTTTTTATAACCGAATTTAAATTAAAAAAATAATTTTATTTAAAATTTAAATCCCGAGCAACTCCAGGTACAATCCGCTAGTATTTTTATAAAAATAAAAGCCCTCAAAGAAGAGCCCTGATCGAAATGAGTCCACCTCCGAAATTCCTCAACTTTCCAAAACGAACCGACGTCAGGTGGTGAGCAGTCGCCGACGACGATAAACCTCGAAGAGGTCCAGGATGACGAAGACGACGACGATGACTCAAAAGCGGCATTCTCCAACCGGTTGCTGGTCGGTTGCTGGACCAGCCACGATCGAAATTTGCACTCTCGAGTTTGCACCAATTAGAATCCGCTCAATTAGAAGACGTATGCGGGCCGCGATCGAAATTACCTCAATTACGAGATTATCTCGGCCGTGTAGGCGAAATTTTCGTGACGGTGCCGAAATTTAAGTGGATATGGAAAAAATATGAAACTAAATTGATTGATTGTTCGATGGTGTGCTAGAAATCTAAACGTATATTGGGTCTGTTGTCTATAAGTATGAAAGTTTGAGTCGATTGCGAAATAATTAATTTTGTACCTTATAGGTTGGAAAAATAAGGCACCCAAACTCCGTTAGATATTTTTAAAAAAACTGCATATTAAAAAAATTTTGTTGGTTGTGATGAGAACTCGACGTTTAATTCGTTTGCTTTGAATTTTCGGAATGTTCGATTGTAATTATGATGTAACAATTAGAAAGAAAAGAGATTGATATTAATAATTTCGATGTTCGTATATAAAATATCGAATTAATGTTCGCGACATTAATTGTACACAGGAAACAAACGATGGATAACAAATGGAAATGACAAGGTTATACGCGTACAATTTTCCGGAATTTTCATAAAATTATAATGAATCGTTCGGTACATTTATGTCCTTGTTGGATTATAATCAACGAAAAACATTTAGCTTAATTAAAGCGAATACTGTTAAGTGTCAATCATCTCGTATTTCATATTATCACAAACTGATAAAATTTGATAATATATGGAAAACAATCACGCAATAAAACCACGAATTCTTTAGTCGTAAATTTCAAAATTACACAATTGTCATACAATTCTATTATAATTCGGATAATAAAAAAATACAATAAAAACTCTGAACTGCATAAGTTATTTAATAAACGATTCGACAAAAAAAAAATTCAACGCGATTCGAAAAATATTCACACACTCAAAGCTCATTTGTCAGCGTAACGAATGGCTAAATCGAATTCTTCGAAATGTGAAATATGTCAACGACGACGGTGAATCAAAGAAAAGCTACTTGAGCTTATATCGAAAGACATGATTAAAATCCGACAAAGATGGTGGGTAACGACCTCGCATTTGAGCTGTCGTAAATTTAATTGATGCGAGTTTAATGCACCGTCTCGTGTGCAGTCCATAGTCGAAATTCACACGAGGAAAACGCGAATCGAAAAAAAGAAAATATTGCATCATATACTTTCAAATATCGATGTATGATGATGTATTACAATCGACAATAGAATTGCGATTATCATTTCGATATTGTTAAAATGTGTACGCTCAATAATTTTAAAAATTACACGGTATTAAAGTCTACAAATAATATATATTTTCAATCATGCAAATATAGAAAATTAAAAGATGAATATCATAGAATACCAAAACCTCACTCCGCACATTCAATAACAAAGATTCGAGAAAAATCGTCACTTTAACTCACACATTCCATTAACCGGTAGAACGATAACCGATACCGCTAATTGTTTTGTTTTCGACGTTCCAAAAAAGCAACAACATAACAATCGGACCTACTTACGAAGTTCTTCCTATTTGTCTTCGCATCGACCGTTATTATTACTCCCTTTTCGAGCGTACGGAACATATTTCGGCAAACAAACCCTCGTCCGAATCGCCGATTCAATTTCCACTTGCGAAAAAAGCGTAGAAGCCTCCTCGTCATTGACGAGACCCAATTCCATCGATAGCGACCCAATTTCGAACGCTGAAAAGGTAATTTTGAAAATTGAAACGCGGTTATGTGTGCTTGCGCTTTCGATTTTCGCGCTCTCGTTTCGATCTGTGCGAATATCAGTTTGACTTTTACTCTTTCTCACGGCTTCTTTTTTAATTATTGTTTCGATTTTTTTTCATTGTTGTTTTGTGGATCGGTTGTATCATCGGTCTTTGTTCTGTTGTCATAATAATTAACGCGGTTCTCTTCTTGAGTTGTCTCGATTTTCGCAATGTATTACGACATCGGAAAACTGGAACGAAACTCGAGAATTGCATTATGGTATTTTTTGTTCATTGTTATATCATCCAATAAAATATCCATCTTGAGTTTATTGATATTTAAAACGATGAATATTCATCAAGTCACAGCTCCAGTCTAGACATCTATTATACTTCTAAATAATGAAAAATAGATTTCTAACAACTGCGTCTGCACCAAGTTAAAATTCTCGACGATTCATTTTCACCAATTAAACGACTTATCTCGGTATGCCGAATATGCAATTACACAGTTCTATAAAGCAATTGAATCTGCAGCTTTAACGCTCATACACACGAAATTCGAATTTTCGTCTGAAACACGACTCGCTTGAAATTCAAACGAAATTAGCGGACCGTTAAGGGCTTATAAAAAGGTAAAAAAAAAACCTATTAAATATCCGTTACGCTGCCACGACTTGCCCTTGGTACATTATGCGTTATCCGTCACGGACATCGACCACGAAATATTTACATTCAAAAGGAAATATGAAAAGTTTACAGCAAATGCAGTGAACCTAAACGAAAAATCGCGCACGTTCCACGAATTCATGCATAATGCAAATAATGATCGGTTAAACGCGTATTAAACTTGCACACACGCCTATTTGCATTTACATTATTTTATAATAAGACTCGTTTTGTATAAATCAACTGAATTCATAGCATAAAATTCAAATCGTCCATATTGCGGTCGGCACGATTAGATCGGTTCCATTCCGCCTTTTTCGCTTCGTACGAGTTGGATTTCCACCTGGCCAGCGATCGCTATGAGCCATTCGTATATAAAAAAATAATAAAAAATCAGGTATCGGATTTTATTGCGAGCTAATGATTTGACGCATTTCATGACCCGAAGCCATAATGATTGAATTAGGATCTCTGACCGTAGAATACGGCCTCCGCATACCAGACGAGACTTTCGCTCGTCAATCTTTTTCGAATGTAAAAAAAAATTATCGGAATAAAAAAACGACACGTGTGATAAGATATGAAATAAAATTTTGTTATCTTGAAAGCAATTTCTTCTATAAATAGTCTCGTTCAAGCCGACTGAGCTAAGAATAAATCTGAATGAAAACTGGGTCACTTCAATTAGTGGTCTTCGAGAAAAGAAATGCCGGTGTACTTTTTAGTGGAGAACTCCTTGAACTAGCGACCCTCAGGTTAAAAGCCTCCTTTCATACACAGCAAACTTTCTCCATACGAGTTCTTTGTGCCTAATAAAGAGCGCGACGTCTTCACAGTTGCTGATTACGTTATACAAAACAGCATCACCTCGCATAATAGCGTATGAAACTCAACCTTAAAACTTTTATTAAATTTCGTTGTGTTGATGTCCCAAATCAGGACAGAAGTTTCGAATTTAATCATAGATTTGTGGGTGGGTTAGTGTCGTTTTCGGTTAACAGCTAAAAGCGTACAAAAGAAGTTTTTTCGTTCAGAAAATAACGTCTGCGAAATCAAAGGGATTTTGTGAAAGAAAATCTCGATTATAGAGACGACTTTGAAAATGCAATTTATATCAAAAAAAAATGAAGTCAATGAAACATGTATCGATCGATTCGTTAAGAGAAAAAATATACTTGAAAGACTAGCCCAAAAGTAATTAGATGAAAATTTTGATGTGCTTATATTGAATTTTCCACAAAGACTATTTTAACGATGAAAGAACTTTTTATTCTCAGAAAACACCCAAAGCTCTTTTAATCTAGGGAAAGATTAATTTCGGCCTACAAGACGTAACCAACAACCCTATCGCCTTTCAAAACTTTTTGACACGTCTTGCGTGAAATTCGCAAGATCGAAAAATAAAAAAGGGCAAAAAACCCATCGCCGCAAAAACATTTCCATGACGACACCGGCAGGTTCCAGAAACGGAGCAAACTAGCCATCGCCGACCAACACATCGGAGAAAACAGGACGAAGATTTACTACGTGCCAGATCGATCAACCTTGGACGGCATTATTTATTGAAGATCCTTTTTCTCTTGTTTTCGAAGTCGACTGTCGGCGGCCTTGGCGGGTTTCGGACCGATCAACTTTCTAGCGTTCGTCTTCGTCGTCAACCTTTCGTGGGTGG
>JAOXNN020000074.1:3613098-3654923 GCA_028571205.2 Hydropsyche betteni | reverse complement strand
ACTGTCGGCGGCCTTGGCGGGTTTCGGACCGATCAACTTTCTAGCGTTCGTCTTCGTCGTCAACCTTTCGTGGGTGGGCTTTTTTCGCGAAAAAGCCTTCGGCCCACCTTCGGAGGAAGGTCTCTTAGGGAGATCTGGTGCAGGAGCAGCGTCGACCACTCCTGGGCCCAATAAAAGTCGGAGAAACCAGTTCGAGGAATGCGAGGGACCACCTTGCATTCCTCGCGGTGTAAGTGCATAAAAAACGTATCGAAAATGGGCTTCGATCTGAATATGGTGAGATGAAACGGCTTTGTATGACCGAATTAGATTTTCGGATTAAAATCGCAAGAAAGCGCCTTGACCTGAATGTGTTTCGTATTTACGCTGCGATCTAGTTTTGCACTTAATGCAGCGAGTGCATTAAAACAATTTGAATGAGGATGTTTTGAAATTAGAAAAACAACTCGTGTTTGTGTGTGATGCAAATACCCATGTTGGACGTGCGCAAAAAATAAATTGGTATTCTGTTATGCTAGAATGATATAAATGCGGAATAAATTATACTATTTAATTCCAACGTGACAATAAAACGGCATATTTAATTAACATGTAATGGTAGATAGACAGCGTTCGAGAATTCAAAAACGGTTATTTGTGAACGTTTTAAATTTTAAATAAAATTTTAATTATTGACATACCCGAGCGGTGATTTCCTACATTCAATCGTTGGGGTTTAAAAAACTTTAATCCATTGCGATTTATATCCTATTCACTAAATTTAACTAACAAAAAACAAGAATAAAAATTTCGTAAAATTTAAATAGAGCAGAAACGTAACATCCTGATATTATAAGATTACGATATTCAAATTATGCAACGACCAGTCGACGCACACAAACTGACATTTCTAGAAATGAGTATTGTATTAGAATAAGAATGTAAACAAAGAACAGTAATTGCTATACACTGTGAGAAAATAATACATTTTTAATTGCCACAACATTAAAGCATCAGATAAAACACACAATTAAAAACCCGAAACGAAAACAACGGATCCCTCGCCGAACTTCCTACTCCGGAGAGCTTACACAAAATGTCAACAAAAGATCAATCGTGTCGAAAATCTGACACATAAAAAAGCACACGCGCCTCCTGCGAAGCCTGCGCAAGCGCGAGCGTGCCAAACTAAACTGACAAACTCTCACATCGAAAACAAATCACCGTGTATTGTCACATGTCACTAAAAATAAGAACGATCGCCTTTGAGGTTATGTCCAACTGTCAAATCGAAGGGCCCCATTCGCTGGGGCTGAACGGCCGTTCGAACGAACGGCTTTGTGACGGGTCTGTGCTTGTGACAGCATCGTCAGCTGATCTTAAAGCTTACTTGTTTCGTGAGGGTCGTGATGCGGAAGGATCGTCCCTGGTTTCGTTGACGCGCGTGCAGTGCGCGCGACGACCGGCGTCGCTTTGGGTCGCCAGCTCCGGCGGCGTTTTCGCCAACGAACTCCGCGAACGAGCTGACTCCGGCGGAACGGCCTTCGAGCTGATAACGGTTGTCAAATGGGAGACATCGGCCTGTGAACGGTTCGACTAGTTCGAACCGAAGTTTCGAACCGCCATTACGAAACGTCAAAATGAGTTTGGAAATTCGTTCATAGATGGCTCTGTCGTGTTTTCATTCGTAAATAAAAGAAATCAAATCTATTTTTGAATATCGTGTCCGATTAAACTACAGTAAGCCTCTTTATAACGTGAAGATAGATTCCACGTTATAGGGGTTTATGATTTTTTTTTTCGGACATTTTTACAAGTTAAGTACTTGTTTCGAATGCAGTAGAAAATTTAAAAAAAAAAATGAATTTTAATGCATCTGAATGAATAGGGGGTTTTTACTTTATCTAAATATATTTTTAATTAAACATATCATATAGGTACTTTTGGTTAAATTTCATATTTTATTTACAAATCATGAAAAAATAATAACTTCCAGTACTTAATACTTTTTGAAATCCATATTTTTTAATGCCTTGAATATATGCAGGGCACATTTATGTCATGGAGAAAAGTCCTTTGCTTCTTTTATATTTTCTAAAATAAATCGCATTCATAAGCTGTTTTCAAATATATCTCCCAAACCATACAATTCTACTCAAAATTATGTAAAACAGGCAAAGCAAAACTAATTTGTAATAATAAAAACAGTTATGTTATTTCAAGCATCTTTATTAAGTAAAATAAATTTTAATGTTAAAACATATCAAATAAATAAAGGAAGGTACATAGAGTTGAAACTTTTCATAGTGACTCATTTTAATTATAATCTTAAATTATTAATATTTTGCATCATCTGCCAATGAAGTCATCGATTGTTCTTCGATCCCCCTTGAAGAATATAAGTCTGCATTTACACAACACCTACAATCAAATATTTTATGTTTTATACATCTAAATATTATATAATTAACATAAAAGTTAAAAAATAATAGTGAATTTATTTCAGGCCAATTAATATTTTATTATTATTTCGATGAAAATCTTTTTATTCTAATTTGAAAAATTTTGATATCTGGAGCATATTGGTTTTACCCAAAATGATTTTAAAGCTTCATAGTTGTAATGAAATTTGAATTTATAATCACATATTAAATATTGAATTTAAAATTTTCTTATTTTGCTGTTTTTTAGTCTTATTAATTAGATGAAAAAAATATTAAAAGCCTCTTGATCCAGTTTATTTTACTAATCATAATTTAATATTATCATTTTATTATTTGATATTTCAGGAAATATAATTGATTCATATAACACAATACCTTTTGAAAGTATGTATTTTTAAATTATTGAAAAAATATTTATTTATTTATTTCGGCCAATTATTACTGATGAAGAATTTATACACTGAATTGATGAATTCACAAAACATATTGAGATAACAAATAAAATAACTAGCAAATTTTATGTGAACATACAATGTGAAGGAAAATGTTTGCCAATAGTGTGATGTTAAGCGTGCATTTCTAGTGCTCAACAATGATAACATTGGTAATGTGCAAATGCAAACTAGTATAAATTCGATCAAACAATATTAAAATGTTTCAAGAAATAATAATTAAAATAAATAAAAATAATATAAATTAAGCAATGTATTTATGAGCTATTTATTTAAAATGAAACGATATATGATGTCATTAAGTATTACATTTATAATCTAATTCAATTATTTGACTATATTTGGCACCGAATGATATAAAATATTTTTAATTCTTTTACGAATTTGAAAATAGTTTAGATATATTATTTATAAATTTACATGCTTTTATACATGGTTTTATTTTTGTTAAAAAATTAAATATAGGATATTATGTTAAAACAAACATTACAAAGTTTATGTAAGACATAACAATTGATGCAGGGAACATTCAGCAAAGCTACTACAGGTCTCTATAATATTAGCATTGCAATTATTGATATAGTAGCCAAGATGAGTCCCAACAATGTCAAAATATCCAAGCCAGCAAGCTGTTGAGTGAAAGCCAAGGCGTAGAAGCATGCTAACATCAGGAACTCAGTATCTTGATACCAAGTGTTGGACTTGCTTGGACTCAAATCATCATAGGTACCTGTCGAAACATAAATCATTCCGTATATAGGATGGGATTCATTGGGTTGTTTTCAGAAGAAAAAAAAAAACAAACAACAAACACAAATGATAACATGCATAAACACAGATAAGTGAAATCTTACCTTTATTACCGTTTTCAGTTGAAGATTGTTGTCTTTGTCTCCTCCAGGGTGCTTCATTTGTAGTGGATGATGTCATAATGCTATGTGACTGATTTGAAGTTTGTGGTATCATCACATTATCATCAACAGATTGTTTTTTGTAATTTTGGTTGGCTGATTTCACTAGCTTTGGAGAACTAAGTTCCAAATGACTGTCACCGTTTTCGTTTGATTCTTCATTTGCAACTGGTTTAGATGAATCATCTTTATTCAAATTAAATATCATGGCCAACTCTTCTGATGAATTATATTCTGGTGAACCTCTATTATCTTTGGATTTGTCAGTATCATCATCTGCCAAAGAGGTTTCTATAGGTGAATCTTTTCTCTCATATAATTTATTTTCAATAGGATTTGTACATTTTCTTAAATTAAACTTATCAGTTACGTGGGATATGCCATCTAACAACTCGTTAATACCTTTTCGTAAGTCATCAAAGCTTGGCATTTTTTCTAGATCATCAGATGTTGAAATTTGTGGCTTTAGAATACTCGTGTCACTAAATGGCTTAATCGGTTCTGACATTTTACTGCAATTTGAAAATTGAGATGTTTCAGGAATAAAATGTTTATATGTTGGTTCTGATGTGTACTGGTCTGTTTTCAAATTTTCTTGTAAATTTATATCACATTTTTTTGCCAAAGCTTTAAGTTTCGCTCCTTCCTCTTCAAAATCATTGTGTAATTCAGCATTTGATTTTATTTTGTTTTCAACTTTTTTCAATTGATTTGAAATCTCAAGTAAGCTATCTTCAGTGCTTTTCCCTTTACTATCCAAATGTTCTTTTACAAAATCTCCTTTTGGTTCTGTATTTTCATATTTAGTTGAAGCATCCATTGGTTTGTGAAAATAATTATCACTAGCAATTTTTGTTGTGTGTTCAATTTGAATATTTTTAGGAACTTGAGAATAGAGAGTTACATTACTATCCATAGTAATTTTATTTTTATTATTAGAATATTTATTTTCATAAGTGATTTTTATGGGTGATATATTTTGGATTTCATTAGCTTTTTGAATTTCATTTCTGAATGGATTTTCAGAAAATTCTTCATTTTTGTTTGAAAATCCATTACTAAAATAATCATCAGTGTCTAGTTTTGGAGAATATGGCAACTTATTCACGGGAGTGGGACCTCTCGGCGATTTTTCAGGGGTAACAGCTAACGGAGGTCGTCCCAAAACTCTGTCATTAGTCTTCAATGTGATTTCATCATTTAAAACTATCCTAGTTGGTTTATATTTAGTATCTATACTACTTTGTTGTGACACAGGTTTGTCAGGCAGCTTACCACTTTTGCCGAATTCCAACACAGCTTCAGGTAGATCAGGAATGCTTTGAGCTTTTTCCGAAGCTCGATTACTGTACAAATCTATTGCATCATCAATTTCTTTTTGTATTAAAGTGAATATGTTTGCAGAAAGTGATCTTACAGCTCGTTTTTTCTTTATTACATGATTATCGAATATTGTAGATGACGGAATTGTATTTTTTTGTTTCATGTTTCTACTAACAACACCATCATCTATAATGGCTGAATTCACTGAATCTTTTCTGAGTGACCTATATGCTAAATCATCTGTCACTACATCAGGTATATCTTGTGATATACGTTGAGATCTTTCTTTAGAATCTGGTTTAGCATGTAAGTAGTCACTATTAGGTGCTGCAGTTATTGGACCAACAGGTATTCCAAATGGAGGTTGTGGATCTTCGATTTTCAAATAATTATTCGCTTGCCTTATATTTCTAAAAACTACATCATCAAATACCACATCAGGTTCGTTGTTGCTAGAATCAGTGATACTTTTTGGGAATTGAGTAGATGGTTCAGCTAGGACAGGTGAAGCTAACATGTAACTAACTTGAGATACAAGACCGTTAACATCTTTAGATTTTGGTCGTTCATGGGGGTTCATTCTTCTGAATGCCATATCGTCGTGTAATTTATCAGGAATAGATGAACGGCGATTCAATGAATTATGTTTTTGACCAACGTCAGTTGTAAAACTAGGATATCTGAAATAATTTTCTTTCGGGTGGTTGCTATATGGATATGATTCAGTTGTTTTTGGAGTGAGAAGTTCTCGTTTTTCTGCTCTTTCTAATAAATCTTCATCACCCAAGCCGAGACTGTTATAAATAGCTTCAAGTTCTGATAAAGCATCTTCAAGATTGGTTGATTTTCGTCTTGTTTTAGATTGGTCTTCATCTGAACTTCTTCCAGAATGGCTTTTCCCAATAGAATCTTTTCGTACATCATCCATTGGTATGATATCAATATTAGAGTAACATATTGGTTCATCTAATTTAATTGTTTTCTTTGCTGATTTTTCTAACTCTGGTTTATTTGAGTAAGATATATTTTGTCTACTCTCCAAGCTACCTCGGTTATCAATGTTTCCATTTGTTAATTGGAATTTGCCAACATTGTTGTTAGAATATATGGGAGGTTGTTTTTTAGGAAAGATTTGATTATTACTCATATATCCATTCACTGATTGATCACTCAGAGTTCTGTTGTGACCAAGATGTCTACGTTGTGTTTCTTGAGTATCCATTTTCCTCCAAAATTCAGAAGCATTTCTTGGTCGATTCTGAACTATGATAGGATTTGGTGTCATTTGTTGATTATTTGCATTTTTCTCCTCAATGCTCATAGAGTTGGGAGTTATGTGTATAGGTTTTCGAGATCTGGGCGTTTTATCTGCAAAGTATAAATAATCTTGATTTTGTAATTCCTGATTTCGCCTGTCATTAATATTTCTATTTTCGTGATTTATTTGTGGCCTTTGCAAATATCTATTATAAATTTCTGGGCGAATAACTTCAGCAGTAACAGAAGATGGTCTTCTCGGTTGATCATTTTGATAACTGTTTCTTAAGGGATTATTTAAATTTTGTTGCATAGCAATATGATCCTCTGATGTTGAAATTGGTCGCTTCATCCATGTGAGACTATTTGATGAGGTATTTGTCAATGTATTTTCATACATGTTTTGAGGGATGTAATTATTCGGTGTTGTCACATTGGATCTATTTTCACCGATTTTCGAATGGATGTTCTTCTGCTTCGATTGATCGTAATGTGACAGTGGTCTAGTATTTTCGTACATGTATGAAAGAGGCGTTGGTATTTTTCTTTGAGGGTCTCTCGGAGGAGGCATCGGTGGATTATTCTCTTTTTTGGAAGGATTCATATTACCTAAAGGAAATTTCACAACCATAACGTTATCAGTTTCACCATTTAGGTTGTTAGTAAAATTATTGTTTTCAACTGATGTACTTCGCTTAAACGAGTTCTGATTATAATTATTTTCTACTTGATGATGCTTATTCATACTATTAAACGGTACGCTATAAGATATATTTTCATCATTGACTTTAGCATTAAAATTAATTACTCCCACTGGGTAACTATACACCGACGTATTGGAACCGTTCACTATGGACGGTTTAAAATTCATTTGATTTTGGTAAATGTTGGAATTCGGCCTGTAATGTTGAGATATGTTCGTCCCGCTGTAACTTCTTTCAGGAACATTCGGCACTGATCTATGTGGTTTTTGCGGTTCGTAGTATTCGGGTTCGTCGTGATTATGAACGATGCCGTTAACTTGGGGACTACTTAAAATTCTTTGTCTGGAATTGAACGAATCCGAGTCAGCTTTATTGAGAATTCTGCTTATGATATCCGACTCTTTGTCTTGGATGATTTCCTCGTCTCGGGACAGACGTTTAATGTATCTGTCAGTTCGAGCGCTCCTTGTTCTCTTGTTGACCAAATCGGACTTGGAATGGTTGGCGAGCGAATCGTCACTCCTGAAGCGTAGAATAGACGACGAGGTAGACCTTTGGGATTCTTCGTCACTGCTCGAGTCGTTTTTCATGTTTCGTATCGCTTCGACTCTCGCTTTTATCCTCCCTTTTCTGCCTTTCCTCAGGGAGCCCTCCTGAGACCCACAACTGGACTCGGGTCCTCGCCTATCTAAAGACTCTTTGCTGGTTCTATGAGAACGATCGAAGGGCGACCTTGGCAACCCTCGTCCCACGTAACCGACGAATCCAGCCGAAGGATCGGACAAAACACCTTCATCGAAATATTCCCTCCTCGTGAACTTCGTGACACTCTGTGACCGTTGATTTTCGTTTTGGTGATTAGAATCGAAGGTCGGTCGTGTTATTGAAGTCCTTCTGGAATTGCTTTTCTTCTTTTTTGCGCTCTTGTGAGAGCTTTCTTCGGTAGAAGAAGAGTCACTTTCGGTTTCTTTTTTCTTTCTACGAAACAATTTTCCTATGGACCATTTTTTCTCCTTCTTTACTTTTTCTTCTGTTTCGTTGTTCCAGTTCGCTGAAGACAATTCAACTTTTTGACTCATACCGGAATCATTGGTTTCTCTCGTTTCCATAGATCTCGAATTCAACACGGAATTATCACACCTTCCCTGGTCGCGAAGTCGCACCACTGGCGCCGAGCTCACAGTCTGAAAAAACAAAAACAAATCGTTTCAATCCATCGAACAGAAAATGTAGAACATTTCAAACATTTTCCATTAAGATATCGTAAAAGCCAGATCCGAAACAAAAAACGATTTATAATTTTGCTAAATTTAAACACGAAAAACGTCGACATTTTCCGATAGATAGATGTTCGAGATAAGAGAACAACGTCGGCGCGCGTCAACCCATCGGGGAACGTTCCAAATGTTATTTTTCAAATGTGAAAACCGTCTCGTGTAAGTTATAAGATTATCCGAAATGTCAGTAAATCGCGCGACACAACCACTCAAGCCGTAAAATAAAAACGGCGTTATTAACCGAAGAGGAAAAGTAGACATCGAAAACGTTTCAGCGACCTACGACGAATCAAAGTTTTATCACGTATTTACGTTTGTATATAGCACTGTAAAATGGAGTCCATAAGTCGTTAAAACTATGAGCTTTTAATGCTTTTTCATCTCCGCATACCCTCGGGCATACGTACTCGTGTATGTTTACTTTGTAGAACGGGCTTTAATTTTAGATCAGTTTATTTTCAACGTCCGTTTGTCAAGACGGATACTCAGGAGACGCGTTTTGAAAAATACGCAACGATCGTTATCTGTAAGAAATTTTGCGATCATTCAAGACTTTTTGTTTGAAATGTGCGAAAATTCGCATACGGAAGTTTAAATTGGAAAAAAGTATAGGTTTTCGATGCCAAATTTATAGAAGGAATATAATACAGATTGGAAGTATTTGTAAAGATTGAATCATTCATCGATAAATAAGTTTTGCAAAATACTTAATTTTCAATGAGTAATGTTAAAAATTTCATAATAATAACGAAATATTATATTTTAAATCTACAGAACCATCACATTAAATCACAACGACTTTACCACCAATAAACAATGGAAAAATATCTCAAGGAGCGCTTCA
The DNA here is from genome assembly GCA_028571205.2 of Hydropsyche betteni. NCBI lineage: Eukaryota > Metazoa > Arthropoda > Insecta > Trichoptera > Hydropsychidae > Hydropsyche > Hydropsyche betteni. The sequence continues at coordinate 3,645,732 of JAOXNN020000074.1, read as the reverse complement.
TAACATTTATTAATACCACTTTAACGACGTGCTAAAGCTTTGACAAATTTAAACTTCAATGAGCCGTCAAAATGTATTAAGACGATACACAACCACCCAGACTAAATATACAACTCACATTTATCACAACAAATCAACGAAAAAACTCAATGAAAGCCTCCACCGCACAATTTCGATTTCGCGCTCGATTCCCGCCATTTCCCCCCCCCCAAATTCAAACTTCAAAACCCCACCAAACACGACCGGAAATCCAAAGTTGGAACAACGATCGATCGCCCAAACAAAAAATGAATAAATAAAGCGGCGCTCGCTCGATCGGATATCGTCCGTTCGTCGTCCGTCGTATTTATTTACGTTGCGTTCACTGAATTCTTCGCGTTCGATCTTGAGGCGAAATCTATTATTGAAAACGCGGGCTTACGGGAAAAAATGCGGTAATAGCACCAGAATTCGGCCGTATATATGTGTGTGCGTTTTCGCGCGGTCAGGGTGGCCGCCCTGCGCCCCTCAAATATTAATGGCGCAATCCGAAATGCGTGCGAATCGATGGCGGATCTAATTCCGAGGGCGCACGTCTGGAGGGTTTGTTCTTTTCCGATGGATGTCGGTGGAATCTAATTAGGTGCTTTAATGGATTGTGAATCGGTTCGTTCCTATTGAGGGATCGGTGGTTGGATATTTTGATTAATTTAACGATTGTTAATTGTGTCAGTTTTGATTGTAAAAAGTATTAGAAAGATCTTTGCTATAATTTATAATATGAGGATAAGATTTTTAATGTTAAATATATTTTAAAATATTTTTCATATTATTACGAAAAAATCGGTATTGGCATTTTCAGGTGGTGCATTTGATGTGTTATGCAGATGTTACTAGTACAAGTATCTTTTTTAAACTGTATACAATGCAAATTATTGATTCGAATGTTTTTAAGTACTATTTTTTTGATAAAAAACCACGTTTAGTAAATTTATCAATCTGAGAGCGATGTAATTGTTATGATAAGATGAAATTTTCATAGAATCGTATGATATTGACTTTTTTTCAAAAACATCACAAATATAAATTTCAAATGAAAAAACAGTATCTATTAAAAAAAACAACCGTTAAATACACACGAAGATAAGCAATAACGAGAACGATACGTCCATAAAATGCAGGTGAGTTTTCCTTATCTAACAAGGAAAATCGTCGACACACACTATTTCCAATGAACCAACAGAATTACTAGAAACAACACAATCGCAATTCACTTTTGAAACACCAAATTACCATCATCGCTGAAACACCAACGACAACAACGATCACAAAAAACCAAAACCCATCCGAATTTCCCGAAGTCCTTCCAAATCGCAAAGTTCAAGAACTGTTGAGGGACTGCCGAGCCAACCGGACGTTCCCGGCCAGCTCGGGATCCAGACTCGCAGCCGGAGATCTATATAAATCGGATCTATGGATCACAAATGTGGGAGAGCGTTCCCGTGCGGCAGTTTGAACCGCACTGGTCGGTATTTTGGCGGCGAAGTCCTGGGCCGCAAGCACCAGCGGTCGACAATCTTTGTTCGCGCGCTTTTTCGGATTTGCTTTTTTTTATTTTATCGAAAGTAACTTTAATATATCTTGTTTTGAATTTATATGTTTTGGATTTTAAAACGATTTTTTAATGTTCGATTGTTGGTGTTAGTCGGAAGTTGGCAGACAATGCTCACGTGAGAATAGAATGGTGAAAACTATGCGATAGGTATATAGGGGGTGTACTTTGATCAGCATGCCAATGCGTGTTGATGTAACTGTGGTAATTTTGGTTCGGTTTAATTAATGATTGTGTATATGTTACGTTTTTATTGATGAAAGTTTAAGTGTGAATCTAATATTGTACGTGGCCCAAAACAAACTACTCGAAACATACAGCAGCGCATATTTTATTTTGAGCCATATTTCATGTAGCAATTGATCGAATAATTTACATCAATCAAAACGAGTAATAGGAAAATATTATATTATTATGATGTAATATGCTATTTTTTAAAATTAAAAAAATCAAAACAGAATTAATTTGAGTTTAAAAAAGTTTAGTTTTTTTTTTGTAACAAATTATTCGCATAAATTTTCAGAAAACTATCAAAAATTTTGTTCAATTCACAGAATAATCAACAGAAACTAGAGCAAATCGTCCGAATTCATAAAACAGAAATACATCAGACTAATCTATACATCTAAACCGATGCATTTTACATTTTCAAGATTCATAACAAAATAATTTCCCTCAAGAATATGTATATTTAACCAAAACTAATTTCAATAAACAATCAACTCTTTCTAACTCCAAACAAATAATATTTAACTCAAACATATCAACTGAATCCACAAAACTAAAGAAGTTCAATCAAACCCAAATATTTTAGATTTCGAGATTTGCAACAAGAGAGTTTTCCACAAGAATTTGATTCCAACTCAAAAAAAAAAACACTAAACCTAATCTAAAAAAAATCATAAGATACTTCGAGCGATACATTTGTAACATTCATGAAAAAAATACAATTAAAAACTAAAACAACCCATTGAATTCAAGACATTCCATAACACACTTGAACCGCTGCATTTCTCACAACAATACCACACAAAACACCCATCCCAAAGCCGATTTGATCCTTCTCAAACCCCGATTAACTAATTCGACACATCCACAAGTCATTTTAACTGAACCGGCACATCTAAATCGGTGCATTTTCAAGGTTTGCAACGGGAGAGCTCTCCGGTTTGGAAGCCACTAGGCGCGTTCTAAATCGGCCTCGGTGGGCGTCCCCTTTACGTAACAAGACGCCGCCACTGACATCCAAATAGTCGCCACACTGACATCTCATAGTGGTCCCACGAATAAATCACATAGGAAAAGCGTATATGTTGCACGAAAGTTCGGGATGTATGTTGTGCCTTGCACAACCGGACCGATGTTATTGCGGAAACGTCACACCGGATTCGCCTGGTGTTGTGTACTGGAAAAGAGTGGAATAACAGACGAGGAGGAGCAATATTCTTGTGCAGGATATTGGATCGTTTTCGGGATAAGATTTTTTGATTTTGAGTTGAGTTTTGTGAGGGAGATCGGATTCGATACGAAAACTTTGTGGAAAATTGTTGTAATGCATCAAAAGAGTGCTTTGTTTATGAAATTTATTAGTGCGGTCAAATATCCTTTCTTTATATGGAAGATACGTTCCAGAGACTACTGTGTAAATAAAATCGTATGGTGACCATATGAAAATTGGAGATAGGTTCCGTCATATATCGGATGGAACTTCCATCGAAATGTATTTTATAAAAATGTGTAATGTTGAAAAATTTCGCCATGGGAAATCATCAAAAAACATCGAAAAATTCTATTTAATGACTGTAATTGTATAATGGCCGTTATGGCATAATAATGCATGTTTTCTTATTTTTAAACCGCGTTAATGTGAAAAAAACAATGTAAAAAAAATGATTAGTTCTTCTTCCTTGATCCGTGTTATTTCTGAACCTTGTAAAAAGAGGATTGGGTGTACACATTTCAATTTATATCATCATCATCATCATTGTCGACCCGTTTTGAATATTAATTAATGTTCAGTTGATGTTTATTTTTTATTTTTTTATAAATTTCATACTGATTCTGATATTTTTAATAATGTAATAAAAATAGACCTATCTGCTTTATTTTGAAAAAAAAAGTAACGGTGCCCAAAGAATTGATTGAAATGCTACAGAAATATTGACTATGAAAGTAATCAATAGTGAATCAATTTTTTTTTAGAATCTCATTAGAAAATTTTTCATGTATTTTTTTACTATTCAAAAAAAAGACAATTACTGAAAACTGATTTGAAATAGTTTAAAAGAAAGCTTTATCTACAAAATTTATATTTTAACTGATATTTTCCGAGAACTTTTTGAACTCTCCACATAGTTTGTTCCGATTTGATATACGAATTGTTGCGTGATATGACGAAAAAGTAATAAAGAATATAATTTCATAAATGGTGAAAAATAATTACACAATTCGAAACCAGTATTTTTTAAGGTGATTAAATTTGCAAATTATCAAATTAATTTCCGTCTACCATATGGTTAAGTATGCAAAATTTAATTGCTTGAAAGAGAGAGTACATAGAAAGCATAGTGATTTGAATCCGTGTCATTGATTCGAAAATAGATATGATAATTAAAAGTGTTACATTTATATACGAAACGTTATTTTGAAACGTTTTCGATATTTAAATTAAACCAAAAATAAACAGTCGAATTAAATATGCATTGGTAAACGATTCGTCCAAATCGAACCAGACTTTTGATATGGAAATTCATCTCGTTATTTCTGAATATTAACAATGGTACATTTGAATTTGAGATCGTTCACTCTCATGAGATTTCCTACGAAATTGCGAATAAAAACAAACTTTCTTTTCAAATAAAAATTGAAAAAAAATAACAACCCCAAAACGAACGTTGAATTTGTTTTGTTTTTAAAAACAAAAAGTCGTCAACCTGACACGTAAAATGCAATAACAAAAAATTCATATCACAAAGGCAAACTCTAAATAACCAATTCGTCAGAATTTGGCGCAAAATTCAAAAGAGATCTTTGATCTGATCCGATAAATAAATGCGAAAAACAAAAACACAACAAAGCAAAGCGTCACGGACTCTCGTCTTCTCGAGACGAACGCCAACTTTTATTTTCAAACTCGGATATGACGAAAATCGAAAGTTTCCAACATCCATCGATCAGCAAAACCACGAAGAAGACCCAACACGAAAAACGGCTCCATTATTGCCGAAATTATTTTCACACGCAATATTCGTATCGTTTGAGCTATGAATTATCTTATTGAAACATCCCGTTCAGCTGTGGGCAGATGTGTTTCTCAATTGCGTCTTTGATTCGGGTACTTTTCATAGTATGACCTTCTCGTGGATGATTATCATCGATAGATGTCGAATTCATATGCGAAGATGATTCAGATCGTTCATTGGTCTTGGAGAAATGGCGGAATTATATTTATATGTGCTATTTCGTATATGGATCCGGTAGAAGAGCACGAACTATATTTTTATCGCAAATGTACAAAGATGATCTTTCGAAATGTTAATAGAGCATACACGAATAATATGAAAAGGCTATTTTTTATATGGTGTAATTAGGTATATATCATTATACGATAATTAGGTACTTCAAATGTAAATAATTGATTGAAATTTATAAGGTTTTTTTTGTATGTAAAAAAAAAATTGTACGTCATTCAAAGGCGTTTTTTGTGCCTTTAACAACTGACTATTATGATTATTGTAGACGATTGAAAAAAAACTTAAAAATTTTTGGTACTCGCTACATACATTTGCACGGTTAACGACTTCTGACATTGAGATTGATGAAGAGAGCACACCGTGGCTCGTTCGTCATTTCCGCGAACGAAAATTCCCCTTACACACAACATAAATGTGATGAACATAAAAGTTTTTCCCGCCAAAAACCCACCACACGGATCTTAGTATGATTTTCCCTCTAAAAATAGCTCTCTAGGACTGTGCAATATGTGCCATTTTCCCTAATGAAGGGATCGTTATTTAAACGTAAATTACGCGTTTCCGCATATAATGTTTCACTATGATTTTTATCGAATTCTAATGATATCGATTGATATTCCAACCACACAATGTAACGAAAGAATATTTGGAGAAATTTACATATGAATAAAAATAATAGACGGAAACGCCATATTTAAATTTAATATGCAATTAATCATACAGAAAATTTTGCAGGACTACGCAAGCGAACATAAAAGCGCCATTCACTAATTTTAAGTTCAATGTACACAAATTTTCGTCAGATTTTCGTTTGAAATTCAATTTAATTCACCTAAATGACTCATTGAGCGTATGCGATGACGCCAAGTGAAACGCTCGGAAAATTCGCAAATCAAAAACAAAGTTTTGTTAGATTTTCGGCTAATTATAATAATTCAACTGCTCTTGGAAGTTTTCCACGTCGTAAAGGTGGAAAATGCGCGCGAATTAATTTCGGAAACATTTTGCTGGAACGGATCGCTTCTGATTTTAAATAGATCTAGGGAAGCTGCACAGTTTTTTTCCTTCATTTTTAAATATAATATAATCGTCATAGGATTTATTTTCGGTCTGATCCAAGTCCAAATTAATCTCGATAGAATTTATAATTAAATGGATATTTTCGGACGATCGAAAACTTCGTTTTGCTAATATTGAACATTCAAAATGTGTGGTTTTTTTATTTATATAGATTAGAATAGATCTGTGGTTTTTCATTGAATTTCAAATAACTCATCATTTGTTATGACGTATTACAGTAGCGGTTTTTGATGTATTTAAAAGGAAAAATTGTTTATATTAAAAATGATATCCATTATCATCTAACAATAAATGGAAAAAAAATGAATTTCTATAATTGTTATAGCAAAGTTGAATATACAAACATCGCATCTTCAAATCACTTTTCATCTCATAAATCTTTTCAGAACACGACAAATAATCATTTAGTCGTATATTTATTAGCGTACAGCATACTTTTTGTTTGCTTTTCGAATAAATTATCAATTATTTGAAAACGTAAAATAACAGAATTCATAAATAAGTATGATATAATTCTGACATCTACATATACAATTTTATACAACGAAAATTCACTAAATCATACTTTTTCAAAAACGGAACAAACATTTTGATACAAAAAAAATCGTAGAGTTAACGCTGAAACGAAACTGAAACGCAAAAAAATAACGGACTCGTTTATTCAAAAATATCAATGGGTGGGCGTGAAAAGTGTGAAAATCAGTATATATATTTTAATATTTTATAAACATGCGAAAGGATTCTCCCGCATTATTTATAATCGTATAAATAAACACGAACACCGTTTTAGGGGATGTACGTAATTATACGAGAATCGTTGGCTTCCAAAAGTCGTTAAATCATGTGTTAAAAAGTAAAGAGAATTATTATATATTTTGAAATGATAATTAATTCACTTTAAATACTTTTAAACTCTTATATAATGTAAAAGTTTTAGTTTGTCATAAATAAGCCGTTTATTTTGGTACAGAAACTATAAATGAAAATGAATGATTAGTTTAAAATTATAAAGTTTTTATGAAATGATTTAAAATTTAAATGTTATAATTAATATTTTTATCATAATTAATTAATTATATCGCCCTTTAGAACAGAATAATTCGTAACATCATTCAACAAACACTGGACACGCGCCAGTAGTTTTCAGCATTTCCCACTAGTGTAACACACTGACGTCGTCTGAACGAAAAAGAAATTCGAAACAAAAAACAATTACATACCAAGTGAAAGGTAACGAGATCGTTAAATAATAAACAGCCGACCGAATAGCACGATATCCCATAATAATTAATTTTAACCAGTCGCACCGGATCATGCGTTAATCTCGAAACTTTTAACAAGTAACTCGTTTCGTTTATTTATATCTGTTTTCTTTCTCCTTATGCTCTATATTCGACCGCATCCCACAGATCTAAATTCACCACAATTTTCACAAGCATTTCCAAAAATTAAACTCCGTGATAATATATAGAAAAAAGTCAGTGTGTTGAACGAAAACATACATCGATAAAACGCTTTCTAGAACGCACACGTGAGATAAATACGTTTAATACGCTCAACGAAAGCTTTACGTACGCACATGTTCCGGAGATTATACACACGAACTTACGATTGGGACCTTTTAAAACCGTCGGTCATATCAAAAAGGTTTGTTTTTCTTCTACTTTTTTTAACCAGATCGTGAATGTGCATCGGGAGAACGCATCATCCGCGTCTAACGTCAAACGATCCGAGAAAACATTAAATAAGCTGCATCCGCATCCTGGTTAAAAAATATATATATATATATCTTAAATGGATAATATCGAGTTTCGTTTATTTTGAAAATACATCTTATTTGGTATCGAAACTATTTTTTTTTTCGTTTAAAACTAGGTGTTGGTAAAATTTACGTGCGACACGATCCGAAGATTTCGAAACCGCAAAAAAAACTACACACTTATCAATTACATTGAAATGAAATTTCGTTAACGGTGCATTGTCGGAACAATTGACATTGTGTTTGTTCACTCATTGCGGTTTCGTATACCATCATCGTTCATTACGATTCATTTTCGGCGATGATTCGAATACAAAAATCCAAGTGCGGAGTTTTGCGAACGTAAAAAAATCGCATTTCGCGCGATTCGTATGAAATTTTACGTCTTATATTCGCTTTCGTTTTCCACAGCTCCTCGGGGAAGAATCGAACTTGAATATTTTATATACGAGCCCTCGAACAACTTTTGCGAAAGGTTCTTTTGATTTGATTGAACAATTTTTCATGTGATACGCAAAATGAAAAATGCGAACGCTGTTCCAACATTCATAAGCAATAGCGCAACTTTCGTGAAAAATCGCAATAAATTTTGCACCGATTGAGTCGACTTCTTCGGCGTCTGAAAGAGACCAGATGCGATTCGACGCATCATCGAATTTGATTTCGGTTCGAAGCGAATTATGCCTAATTTTATATGTAGTTTCGAATGATCATAGAATCACGTGATATCGTTATTATATATGTGAAGTGAATTATAATCGTATTATGCAACCGACATATGATATTATATTACATCGGATAACGGAACGTTTCCTATACATACAGAGGTTTTTAAACTTTTTGTAATCCGCTTTATGTCATAAAATTATTCGTACTTACAGAATTTTCATATGAAATAACTTGAGATTTCATATGTGTACTTTTATATGTTTCGTTAAATCGAATATAGAAAAATAAGTATGTACTAAAGAAAAATTTTACTATTATAAATGAAAACATGTTTTAGATTTCTTGTAAATATAAATATTCAATGGTTCAATCGATCTCATCTAAAATGAAAATATTCTACTTAACATCATTCACTTAATTGTAACATTTGGTAAAAAGTATTGATTTTTTCAAAATTACATAAAAAAAACTAAACTTCCAATAACATAAAAAAAATCTGATCTTATAACACATTAAATAGACTACTTAAATAAACCTAAAAATATTAAATTAAATAATTTTGAGCTACTCCACACTTTGAAATTCCATAACCGTTCACACGTGAACAGATTCTATGATCGATAGACCGATCCATAGATCCTCGACTAGAAGTTGCGGGTTAAATGTACGCTAGAATAAACACCTAGCTTTATGTAATAGCGGTTTGCTTTCCTAATTAAAGTCCGCATCCCGGTTTCCCGAACTTTCCCCTTATTTGTATGTGCCCGCAATGCACTAAAAGCGTCCCTGGAACGTTTCAGGTTTATTTATCGTCGGTACGTGCCGTTCAAAAAGCGGTATCCGAAAAAATCCGGAGAAGATCCGTTCCTAGACTAAGAAATGCATGTACCGTAGAAATAATGGATTAAACGTCAGAAGATCGGAAAAATAATAAAATGACCTTAGATCATTAATTACGTGCGTTTAACGATAATTATCAATGTGATCACTTAATTATACTTCTAACTAGGTAATTTTCCGTGTTTTTTTTTAATATGAATTGGGAAGTCGATTTTTCCCGATACGATTTCGCTGAAATCCGTGTTGCGATGAATCGCCTTAAATATCAACAAATAGCGCTTTAGACGTAAATCGAACCGCCGGCCAATATAAACAAATTAAAATGCGCCAAACAGGAAACTGAGCCCGTTTCTTTTTACGGGGGTAAACACGCGAAAATGTGAAAATCGGAAATTTACTATGGAATAGATGTGAAGGTTTTTCCAGTTTGCGGGCGGACCGTGTAGTGTAATATCGTATGCGGTCTTGGCAAAAAGGTTCGGTAAACTAACTTTGTGTCTGATAAATTCAGAAATTTTACACGAGCGTAAAGTAAGCCGCATTATCTTAGGATAATAATTTAAACTGTAAACATGGCCTCTTAAAAAATATGTGAAGGTTTTCATGAATATATTACTTCCATAATAAGATACATTTTCATATAAGTTTTTTTTGAAAATGCACGAACTTTTTATACTATATTTATCAATTTTTGAAAATCAAATAAGAACTAATTGGAATCATATTCATGTATTCATAATTATAAATTCTTTCATTATTTGGTTTCATTATTATGATCATAATTCAAAGTTTTTTAATTTTATTGAACTCACCGATTTTTGACGGTTACTTTGTCTTCTTTTTTACTAGAAAAAACTCTAATGCCTTTGAAGGAATCACAACATTCAATTTTAAAGAGGAAATTAAAAATGATGCATATTATGAAATTTCAATAAATTGTGAAAAGGATACAAACTCATCTGCAAAATGTATCAAATTTTGCATCGTTTATCTAATAAAATTTATTTGTTGAGCATTCAATTGAACTTTTTGATTACACTCACATACGTGTGAAGGCGTTCGTATAAAGAATCAAAGCAATTTTCGCCATTGTCGAGCTCTCGTATTTTTCTGGATTGTTAAATATGAAACGGCAAAAGAGAAAAAGGAAGCATTTCTTTGCGCCGCACAAAAGAGGGGATCTTCGCTGGCGAAAAAAATAATTGAAATATTATACGACCGTAATTAATAAAGATTATTTACGAGCGCGAAAACGTCGACTCGAATACTCGCGAAAATATTTGTCTCCCCTCGGACCGTTAATATCGTTTAATACGACTTCAAAAAGCATGAAAAGAATTCAAAATGCCGTGAATTATTCGAAACATTCATTTGTGGCATCTCCAGCATATGTCGAAGGAAACGGTGAAATAATTCAAGAGCGCCTTATATGAAACCGCGATTATGATTTGTTGCGACAGGCTAAGTCCCACAACGTCCTAAGAACACAAATTATATTCAAAATTGCTATTAACGTGTTTTGTCTCTAAATCACGTGGTATTCCAAACAACCGTGGCCGTATAAGGCCTCAGTTTTTGTCCATATTTTCAAGCCTTGAAACACTTTTTTGGACGTCGCAAATGCGCAAAGTGCCGACATTAAAAAACGATTTCGAACGTTTACAATCGAACTAAAATTATGCCGAAAATGTTTGAATTAATAATTGAAAAATAATTGAAAACATACATGTATTCGTTTAAATTTTAACTAGAAACGTTTAATATCGTTTCGACATTAATTTGGTAGGTAGATAATTTTTCATATTCACCTGCACAATACAGAAACAATATAATGAACAAGCCATTTATATCGCAATTCTATTACTAGAAAAGCACTGTAGAGTTATCATAATAACAATCGCCACGCCAAGGTTGTGTTTTGTTACTGCAATGTCAATAACGACAACACGAAACATGATATTTTAAATTCCTCCAACAGATTGTATATTTTTTAATCGATTATGTGATAGGCGTAGAGAAAGCAGATAATGCCAGATTTACGTAATGCGAAATTAACTTCTAGTATCAGTCTTTTGAGCACATAACAATATTATTTCATCACATAACCACTGGAGGCTGTGGAAAAACTCGATTCAGTAGTCAGACTAGATGACTTCCGTTCACGTTCGTTTCATTGACTTCTTTCGGTTCGCCAAAAAGTAACCAAAATAAAAGTAGGAGATCGCCGAAACGATGCCAAATTCTTTCTAGTGAAACAGTACCGTTATATACTATAAATTCGTTAATATGAACGTATTTCTTCAACAAAGTCTAAAATCAATTTTTTGATCCATTTCATCCGGAACGACGGATCGAGTCTCTGCTTATATTGTACAAATCATATTTTTTTCATCACAACAACTTTGATCAAATCAATCCGACCACATTTTACACACCAAGACACGATTTTCCGCAACAACGGCGTAAACAATTAACGATTTTAATATACAGACCGAAACGTTTTGGCGCAAACGAGCAATATTCATATCGCGAAATTCAAAACTACCGCAACAGCATAATCCCGCAGGAGTGAACGTCCCTGAACTCCCAACAACATGCCCTCGCAGAAATCGTCATTTATAACCCGGCGAGACATTTATTAAATGCCGATTAGATAAACGAGAACGGTTCTTACAACCATTGTGTTGGGCCGCGCGCACATTTTAAAGGGCGCACTCGCGAAATACGCAATATCTATGCGGAAAATCGCGAAAAACCTAAAATTAAGATCTTAATTTGGTTATTATGAAAATTTGATTAGTTTCATTAAATAAAAAGTAATTTATTCAAGTTTTATTATGCCCTTATGGAGGAAATTCAACATATCAAATGATGTAAAAAGATAAGGCATATATCTCTTGTTAATTTCGAATATAAACCCTTTATTTATTGTTTTAATGTGTATATTTATATTAGTACGGACTTATTTACGATGCGGCCTTGCACGTTCAACTTTGCGTAATGGCTCCATTCTGCGTAACGTGGGAAGTCCATTGTCGTCGAACGAACGTTTTATCATTTCGCCTATTATATGTGCTCGCACAAAACATTCGCAGGTGATAATAATTTTGGAACAAAACAAGGTTATATCTTCTATTCTGAACAAAAATCTCGCAGATATATTCACTAACAATCGATACATCTGGGTCCAAAATTCGCAAGAACCGCACAAATAGCGCCGTGTCCGAATTCGCGCACACGTCCGCTAATTATACGCCGTTTCTTTTGAAACTTCCACTTCTTTTTTTCTGCCTCTGCCTTCCAATTATTCGGTTGTGTTCGAAAAGTCACGATCCGATCTTGTGTGCAAAAACCCCCTCCTCGGTAACGAGAAGGTCGCCGTTTTCCTGCGACCGATTTGTCCCCGAGTACAAGAAAAAAGAAGCTTCAGAAAGAAATAAATTGCCATTCAGTATTGATTGAATCCCCGGACGTGAAAAGGTTGACGCGAAAACTGAGACCGGATTAAATCAAACCCGAGTTTTTCGCAAAAGGATCGTTTTGTGCGAAACAGTATTTTTCCCATGTGTACGCGCCGGAGAAAGTCGTGGTTTATCCGATCGAACGAGACGATAAGTAGATTTAATTGTAGGGATTTGGTTACTTATTTATACAAAAAATACTATACGAAATGTCGTTGGTATCCAAAAATAGTTAAAATTTGATTCTGTAATAATAGTAGAGGATACAAACCGAATTTTGTACGTCATTGAATTACATTATATGCAAATTAGGTAAATCAAATATATCGTAATTTGTAACACCGAATAGTATAAAAGGACCGTTTTTATACATTTCCTAAAGGAAAATCGACACATTTTATCTATCGGAATATTTCATATGTGCCAGAAAAAAGCATTAGAGCGCGCGTCAGATAAAATATTTGGTATGGATAAGGAAAACAATTGTGGCGCCGTAAGCTTTTAGCTCGAAACAGGTAAACGCGAGATAAAACGATATTTCGGAAAGAATGCGATATATATTCTAATAAATAATTTTCGAGTCGCCGTTTTAATAAGCCCTTAAGCTCTTTTTTAAACCCAGGGATGCGTGAGAGCAGTAAAAAATAAAATGAATAACGCGAGAGTTCCACTCGAGGGGTAACTGTTGCTAGTATGATATAATAGTGCGAGACACAATAATAGTAAAACATTTTTTTTTCACCACAACTGAAGATCCAGACGTATCCATTAAACGAGGGATAAGAAGCTTTAGCAGGACGCTAAGTCTATGAATGATGATAAGACTGTCAGCAATTTGGAGAGATTTAAAGATGTTTAAGAGTTTTATGGCGCAATTAAGGAGTGGAAAGTGATATAGGTCAGCTCTTAACCGCTTAAAAAGTAGAAAAAACTATGGACCGTATTTCCGAGATTATTGCAGGAATTTACATATATACGTAATAGAAAATTCGTTCGAAAATAGCATCCTTAAACTTTTGTCAATAAAAAATATATACTTTCAATAATATATTTCGAATCAAATTGGAACATTCTAAACAAATATTTTTCAACTTTAACCGAAGCATTAATTAGGAATGTCATTACCAGTAATTTATTCATAAATTTTCAATATTTACATTTTTGAAGTGTTATTTTTATGAAAAGTCAGTTTTTATTAAATGCACGGTTTTTTCTGAAAAATGTTTGTTTTTTGGTATAGTATTTTAGATTTTACAGTTTTTGTTTAAAATTTAATTTATCGACAATTTACTAGTAAACCGATGATTGATAAAAAAAATTACTGGATTACGGGTAAATGAAATTACGGCAAATCTGACATCCTTAGCATCGATTCGACAACGTATTGACCCGATAACGAGACCATTTCTCAAATATTGATTTTAATAGAAGCTACCTGTCACGCGACAAACAAAAATACCCAAAATTTAAAAAACACAAAAAAAAATCTTAAATCAAACCGATCAATCATCAACCTCTCGAGAACAATGCAACCCAGCGACTGCAACCGAAATGCACCTGAACTCGCTTCAATCTGGCACGATTTCGAGCACGCGGCCACTTTCGCTCGGCCCATAAACGATCCTCTTATTTATATTATTTATCATCGCCATATAACATGGCGACGTTGTAAATGACGAGGCGAAATTTTTACACGGGCCCAAGTTTCGCGTGTACGAGCGTAAAACCGCACGGCTCCAGTTTACGACTCGTTCGGAACGTGATCAGCGGGAAGGAAACTCTCGACCGAAAAAAAGAAGGTTCCACGCACAATATAGTGTGAAGGAAAGGCTTCTCAATCTTTTCTCAGACGGAAGAAAGTGATCTTTATGACGTGCTTCAGATAACAATGTGGGTCAATGAGGCTTTTGTGTAAAGTTCAGCGGAAAATGGATAGGTTTTTCAGTTCGGTTCTTCGAGGAAAGATGATCGGGTTTCGATCGAATGACTGTATGATGATATGAATGGGATGGAGTGTTTGTAGGTGAGTTGATGCGGTTTTTAAATCTGAGTGATTTATAGTTGCGAAATATGAATGCGGAATATGGAAGATGAATGGTCGAAAGAAGTAGGATTAGGAACATATGGGTAAGTTGTACTGAATGAGAGATGTTGTGGGTCAAGTGAGAGATTAAAATGGTAATAGATTGGCGATGTGGTAAGACTTATAAATATTAGATGTACGCGTCAAATGCTTCAATGTTATTTGAGTGATTGTAAAAGAAAATAGAAAAAATTGATTAGATAATGAACAGGCAAAATATAATACAATGAATTAAAGTTTTTCTAGATTGGAAGGAATAAAAGAAGAACAAAAATCGTCTAGTATTAGAAAGTGAACATCAATATTAATGACGATATATAATTCGATCATCTCATCAGTGAATTAAAAATTTAAAAAACCATTTTCTCTATTGACGCACTTTGTTGTTTCGAAAAAAATAAATTTCTACTCTGCAATAAGCATTAGTTTCAAAACTATTATTATAGTATGTTTCCGTTTGTTTTCACAAATACGAACCGCTTTCTAAATTTACAGATGAGCAAAGCTAATTTGGCACATCTGTCATTTGAAAAGTTTTAAACTGCAAAAATTAAACTTACTCACTCGCATTCAAACAAGTGAAGGAGCTAAGAAGGCGTATAAATAAACCGAGCAATTCATAACTTTTTTTAATAGCCAACGTGCTGAGTTAACTCCATATACCTCAAGCACATTTCTGAGATATGAATTTCGAATTTTACCCGAACTTTTTAACCTTCTAACTTTCGCGTACCACAGTTTACCAACCCACACACCAGCGAGGCGGGCAAGAAACAATAAAGTACAAAAAATAAAGTATACGACCGCCGTATAAAATAAATACTACCCTCTTGTACGGTAAATAAAGAGTGAAGTCTTCGTAAGCTGTCAGTGTTCCGCGATCGAAACTTGACGTTTCTATGCCTGTCAATGTTTGATCAAATTTTGCCTTTTTTATAGCTGAAAATACGTGTTGAATGCTGAAAAAATATCGTGCTTTACCCATCCGCGATTTCCTATAGTTTCGTACGGTTCGTATGTGAGAGCGGTAATCTATGTGAAAAATGTTATTACACGCATTCGGGTCAAACATGCGGGGGCAATAAAGTCTTGCAGATAAAATTCGAACGAATTATTCGACGATTGTGTTACGATCTATTCTCGGAAAGAACAATTTTAGATTTTTATTAGAAAATTTTCTTTTATGTATTAAAAAAAAAAACTCGATTTTTGTGGCATCGTCGTAACGTACTATAGATCTCTCAACACTGATATAATTGGATATAATTTTGTAATAATGATGATGATTTGTATTAAAAAAAATAAAGCTCGTTACCATTAAAATTCAATGATAAATTATAATTTATAAACAACGTATGAGTATATTTTTCATATGAATTATCATCATGGAATATTTTGAAAGATAAACATTTCTTCATATTTATGATACGTGACGAATATGCGTAAGTTCAACGACTAGAGAACAGTTTCTTTGTGATTTGATTTGAGCGAATTGAAACATATTCCGTACTGTTGATAATTTAATTCAATCTAACTCTTTGTATAAAATGATTCACTTATACCGAAACTAAAAATACACACGTATCAACAACGCAGGCAATGTTTACCGATCGATCCAAAGTGAAATTCGTTCCGAAAGTTTAACACGTATATTTTTAAAACAAATTTTTCAAAACGGTCTACCCTGACCCAATTCTACGCTCGACTTGATCTCCGGGTTATGTAGTGTCGAACATTAAATTCTCAACATTGCACAATGATAGAATCATAGCCGTAATTGTCCGAAAACTCCGGTTCGAATTTCCGAAATTAAGTTGTCGCATAAAAACTAAACGAGACAAATAAATTACCAATCGACCCACGTACTGGGAATACAAGCAGTAAATTCACCAGAAAAGTAGAAGAAACTCGACTTTTCCGGTCGCATAAATTATTCAGTCGCCGGAATTATACATAATATCGGCCTTGTTCCGAACGACAATCGTAACGGTGGTAAAACCTTACAAGAATTAAATCCCTTTATGTCAATGACCACGATTGCAGCGCGAATGCAATATTTTAATGTGCAATGTCTATTGTGCGAAAATCTATAGTCGGCTTCAAACATTATGGCTTCCTATGTCTTATTTAATTTATAGATTAGCGAAGCAAGATGTACGTTCGCAATTTGAAATTTTAGAGCACTCAGTGCGCCATTAAGCTACACACTAACGAAATCAATGGCTTTTATTGGATTAGGGAAAAGTGCTCGCGTACATATTCATAGAATAGAATATTTCGATTACAGTGTGAACTCAAAACTATCGGGAAGTGAATTCTTATACAAAAAAATATATTTTGAAACATTTTATGAATGAATCTCGTTTGATTGTTGGATAATCCTACACAGTACTAACGACTGTGAAATAGCGCATTAATTCCTAAATTATTATCCAATCGAAACATAAACTATCCGATTACGTAAACGCACGAAATATTCCCATACCAAAAAATAGATGATCGGTGAGATGAAAGTAGATAATTACCTGAAACAATCAAAACAATATTACGTTAGTACCAATAAACAAGCGAACAGTTTCATAACATAATTAGCATATGAAAACTACCTGCATTAAGTACATATTGGACGGTAACAAATTTCCCAAATGTTAACGAAATCATTCACATATCTTCAATCGTTTGATGGGTTCGTAAGTGCACACCTAAAATATCATTTAATATCCATATTATATCCATCTAAAATCGAGCTGTAACCGCAATGGCACGATGACATCAAAGTTTAATATACACAGAACGCAAATAAACCGTGTTGAATCAACATCGAATATAAATCGACAACAAACTCCTTTTTGAGTGTGCAATTTATGCGTTTTTCGCCCTTAACTGACATTCATTAACCGAAGCGTTTGACAAATAGTCCACGAATGTCAAACAGACTTACAAATGGATTTAACAGTCTTCTCAAAGTCAACAGACTTCCATGTGGAATTGTGGACGATCGTTTGAACAAATTATTCCAAGTTTATGTTGGAGTTAGATCAAAGAATTTTTGATTTTACAAATAGACGAACCATTTTTCGGACCCCGACAAAAAATGGTTCAATTGAAATAGGAAAGAGTCGATTTAAAATTGAATTTCAAATAGAATCAATCAATTCGTTTGAAATTCTTTATAACTTAATTTTTGAAGAAAATTTTCGTTTTTTCAATGCAACTTCAGACGGAGGTGAAACCTTGTTCGATTTTATATTTTATAGAAAAATTTTCACTATCGTATTCGACCGATATATAATATTATATTAGAGATTTTCATGGAATAACCGCAGCGTTTATGATTATTTTATACGCACGAATGACACAATAAAATTTTATATCATCGATAAGAACCAAAAATATACAAAATTCACTTGAACCATGAATCGATTATGATTCCGAATCGGTCTTTAATACACCATTCAAACCGCAATTGATCAATATGCAAACAATAATCATTTCTCGGAATGTCCGTGCGAAGTATAATTTATACGTCCTCGCTGAAGTGTCATTATGGATTTCGCTTATACACAATGCAACGGTTTTTTAACGGTCAAAATATGAATGCGAATACTATCGTCCCATCTATGATGTCATGGATTCCGATAGAACCTCAACGTATAATTCAAGATTTAACAATGAATATATTTCTTCGCGATACCACTTTCATAAGCAGTAACTTGCAATACCGAGCGACGTATCGAATCGTGAATATTTTGAATATTTGTATACAAAATGTGTCCTCGATTCGTCTTGAATTATTTTTCGATTTGTATTCGTTTTGTGCTGGATTACGTCCTTCAAAATTTTAGAAATCTAATGCAGACCACCTGTCGCGGATGATATACGAGAATCAATTTCGCGACGATAAAAGTTTGATGTATAATAAATATGGATTCAAATATAATAATAATATATTTCGAAATTGAGTCATACAAGGAATTCGCTTCCATAAGCTTTACGCCAATCACTCCCTGTAAAAAGCGCGTATTACAAAACGATTAAGCTTCGCCAACCGGAATCGAAAGCTTCGGGATTAGCAAGCGAAACCGATTTCGATTCGATTTTAATCGTTTTCGATAAATTTCAGACAATAAGCTAGTACACGGACACGTGAAAGGGCGTTTTCAGGAAGAACGAGCCGATCGCAAATAACGCTTCAGTTTATTTTCCTCGGCACCGACGCCTTCGGGAATTAAACGAAGCCATAAAACAGCCGAAGCTTTTCTTCTTCTTCTTGAAAAACGTTTCGAGTGAAAAGACAACAAACTGGAAGAAATTAAAAATCTATAACGACCGCACTTTGGTCGATAAATGTGCTTTGGATTTATTGATGGGTAAATTTTTATGTAGATTTTCTCTTGAGTAAATATTGAATTTTTTTTAAACAATAATTTGATTTGTATAAAAACTATGTCATTACTAAATTATAACGTTTTTCGTAAATTACCGTTTTTAGTGTTTTCTCATATCGAATTTTACATCGACATTGAAATTTACGTTACTTAATTAAAATAAATACTTGAATAAACATCGCTTTATTGAGATTTCGCATAATTAAAAACAAGGTAAAAAATAATATAAAATCATTTAATTTTTCCTGCTTCAAACTCAAGAACGATTTCGTTTGATGGTCTTATAAAATAATAAAAAAAAATTACATCTAATTATTATTCAAACACTATCTAAGAAATAAGTGCGACTTTCCAGCAACGTATTACAAAGAAAAATTAGAACTGCGCCCGGAACCTTGACGGAAAAATAAATTCCACACCGAAACAACCCGACATAATTCTCAATTACGACCATAATCAGAGTATTATTCCCATCTTTTTTTCCGACTTAATATATGCAAATGCGGCCGCGGAACGTTCCCGGACATTACTCGGCAGCGAAATTTCGGCAGATGCTGAAAAACGTTCCGGCGCAAAAAAACTGAAAAATATAAAAACGGCGGCACTGAAACGAAAGTGCTCGTCGATTCTAACGACGTGAATTATGTACGGCCACAAGGGAAAGCACTTACTTGCAAACGAGGCTAATTTAATAAATATTTCAGAGTAATTAACAAAGTCGTCGAGTGTGGAGTGCGACCCGCGTGAATATTGCAGTACCTCGTTCGAAAGCGCGGACACTTCAGACAAGGCAAGTTCTGAAATCGGAATATTTCATCCGATTGTTTCTATGTTATATGATGCTGAAGATGCTATCAATAATGCAGATTGAGAATTGCAAAAGATTATCCTTTTCTTATGTTACAACATTTTAGAAAAAATTATTAAGTTGTGAAAAAATTCTTCATGTAATCATACTATAATTTTAGTTACATAACAAGATTAGTTTACAGTATTCACTCTCATGATCGTTTTTCATTTAGTGCTTTAAAAAAATTTCTTATTATCAAGATACGAAAACATATGTAACCTTCCAATAAAAACAAAAAATTCTTGAAAAACTTATTTACTTAAAAAAAAAAATCATTTGATATAAATAAAATTCTATTTCAATAAAACCAAGTATTTTTGGTACATATACAAACAAAAAATACATATATAATCATCAAAATAACATTTCAGAAATTTAATCATACATTTCAGTTTCAGATAACAATCTTCAGATTGCACTATCGTAACTAAACTCGATCATAGTGTGAAGCAACGGCAATTTTCATCTTTTTTCATTCTAAATGTCTTCTCACTATAGTAGGCCAACAGTGGGTATATCGATTGCGAAATTGAGAACGGCTTTCTTTGAAACGGAGAAGAAAATGTGTTCGTAACGAGCTGTTGTGATTTGCATACAATGAGGGTGTAAGAGTGCTTCTAATATATTATAGTTGAGGGTGTAACGTAAAGTTACGTAACGTTTACAAGTGCGAATAATTGACGATGCGAAACGTCTGGGAAATTCCGTATTAATTATTTTATTGCTTATAAATATGGTTAATTTTGAAACGTGTTTTCCTCGAATGTTAAATGAAACTAGCTCGTATATGAATATGCAAATGAAACTGTGAAATAAATTATTTCAAAATATTTAGGATAGAGGAAAAATTTAATGTTTCGCAGTTATTAAAGAAATCAATCTTGTGGAAATGAAAAGTGTGATTGATTACTAAGATCGTTCATTTACTGCCCCAGTAGTAATTAAGAACGAAACATAATTTTATATAAAGCGCATATTGAATAATTAATTAATTTTACCTAATTTAACAATCACTTGTAATTATCAATATCGATCATTTTTCAGCGACAAAAACGCAACCAAGGACCATTTTACACAGCACAAATCGAATCGTTCAATTTTCAAATCGGGACTGTGAACAATGAACTTTCCCATAACAATATTGTTCGCATTTCTCTGTCTACGAGACGTTTATGATGTTCGACGCACGTGCGTGTAAGTCTCATGTAACTAGCATACATCAATTAGAATATCAAATTACTTCGAGGAGAGAAAGTCTCCATGGTGAAGGCGCTCACAATGGGATGTCTCAGAATTGTTCGAAGATGCTTTTATTGTATATGGATGTGTCGTTTTTGTGAGAGATGTATCGAATTTTTTACTTGTTTTTCGAATATTTTTGTGTTTCGTTTTCAAAAAAAATTTCTTAAAAAAAAAATGCTAGCCATTGTTCAAATTTATGTAAAACGAGCCGGTATTATGTTAGATATCTCATTTTTTAAATTTATTGATAAATCTGATTCAACATATACGTTATCGGTATACAGTTAAATCTTATTGAATGTATCGATTTTAACATATCAATAAAGTTAAGTGATATGTGACACAGTCAGTGTATAAATTCAAAAGCGTACCATTTTAATAAAATAGGTCTTTTAGCAATATACATAAAACCTTGATTTTTCAATGGAAGTTGTAAATATACATACATATATCAGTTGCATGATGATGATACATAAAAATAAAGTTTTCGATTCATATTCAAAAGTCCCTGATATTTTTCCAAGACCATATTGTATACAAACATGCATCTGTTTGAATAATTATCATTATAATACAAAATTAGATTATGAATCAATTTTTTTCAAAACGAAAAACATTCACATAGCCTGAATGATTATCGCGCTGATCAACATACGACCTCTAATTACTAAAAGAAAAACAATTTAGCATCATCGTGATAAAAACACACACACACAATAAACAAATCAAATTTTTATGAAAATTTCGCGAAAATTGTGCCGACCGAAGAAAATTTTCGATACGACGCGAAGGATGTGTTTCGAATAAATTGAAATGAGTATAGCTTTTCCGCGCACACGTATACGTGCGAGTTCCAATTTTTTTTCACGAACGAAATTGCCCAATTTCCATCCATAGAGATTGCCGCATACGTATTTTATCGATAACGTTATAGGTGCCCATTCACGGTAAAAATAAAGTGTTTCAATAGATTTATCGCGTGCGCGAATTATTTCATACGATAATATGGAGCGGCGCGTTTATATGAAGTTGTAAACTCGTCAACCTTGTACGGATCGAAGGAGGCAGAAATGCGTAACATTTTTTTTGTTTTTGTAATGTACGACGATGCTTTTGAATGTTTTTTCGCGCTAGATTATGCTGAACTTTCCTTTTAAGGAATGATGGATTTATTGTGAGCGAGTTTTCGGCGCGAGAAAATTTTCGGGTCTGTTCTGCGTTGTTAAATTTGCGTTAAGTGACATGTTGTTAATCTAATAAAAATAAAACTAGGAATAGAACTTATTTCAGTTTCATAACAAACACGTATCGATGTATTTTTAAATATTGTTTTGTCATTTAAAATCATTTATTGCTAGGTGGAGACTATACCAATAATCTTCATTTGTCTTCCACACGTATTTCGATGTCATTCATCCATTTTACTTTACAAAATCTCATTATTTTATCCAAATAACAACATAGCCTTCGCCAATTTGATTTCTTTACTCTGGTCATGTTATTTACTCACGTACTACTTTTCTCAACTTTTCTGTACATATTTTTCCATATATAATACCACTGAATTTTCTTGAACCTTTATATACTCAGAATCTACATATTATATCATATAATAATTGTAAATCATTGGGTGTCGAGATTCATTAATTGAAAATTTTTCCTTAATATTGATTTTCGACGAAAAATTATATCGTCAATTCGAGATACTGAACTGTTTAATGAACAAACTTGGTAGTTTAATTATTAATATATAAGAATAATACATTTCAGTTACAGTACTTGGACCGTAATGAGACTATCGCTGTACCATATTTACACAAACTCTGTACATACCGAGAAAGGTCGGTCGGACGGATAAGCGAAACATGCGAACTTATCTCGATAAAAAAGAAATATGAAATATGAAAAAAAAATGTTGTAAGTAAAGAGTATACGCATTACAAGAGAAACATCTTTACTTTTTCTCAAGAAATTTTGTTTCTGTCTTCATTATTTACTCTACACAACAAGTTTTTTGAGGAAAACTCAAGCTATGATTAATAATCTCTTTTCAAACAGACAACATTGTATTCTTGCAAACTAAGTAACAAATAGTATTCAATATTACGAATTTCCATTAACAAAATATAAACCTATCAGCGTATACTTTGACCTAATTGAAAATCTAACATTGACCCTATAATCATCGTTGATATTTCTCGATGGATCAACAAAACACTCGATAAACTAAAAACTCGATAATACGCAAACGCGCAACCTTTTTTCGAGTCAGCACGAAAGAATTTTCACGTCGAAAAAACACACAGAACACCAAGGGAAACGAAACTAAAGCTTTGCGGTCGATTTTGCAGATTTTTCTTTCGGAAAACGAAAGGAAAATTTCGAGTGGTTCGCGTGACGTACGCCGGCGCGCTTTTTTCCCCGGTCAATTTGGCAAAATTGCCACGAAAAACCTGAGGTACGGAAAACCGAGGAAAACTGTATAAATTAGGCGCATTATCTTGTCTCGAAACGGCACGCAACTCGTTCGACGAACAATGAGTTTGCTGAAAAAAAGTGTATATTTATATAAACAAACGACCGGCTGAAGAACGAAAATGAGAAAATGGCCTACAAGCCGGTGAGAAATCGAAACCGCAACGAAAGTGATCGATTATCACACGTCTCGGTGTTATGGTTCCCGCAATTGTGTCGCCGTTTCATTTTTAAGCATTCGGATTATTTACACGTCGCGAAAAAAAGCATGAATCGCGAATGATAATCGAACGTGTGGTGAAACTCTAGCACGCATTCTTATGTAAACATGGTAGGGGTTTAGTGAAATCCGCAATGTGATATTTCGCGAATGTCTGCTTGTATATTTTTTTTGCATGTCTGGTTCGTAAAAATCAGTCATACTAAAAAAAAGAAGATTTTATCTGATTTACGTTTGTTTATTTCGTAATGCGATATTGACATTAGCAATGATACAAAATACGTTTGTTTAAAATTCGCCACACTTTTTTTAACTTTATCCTTGAACTATTTATTGATCATGATACAATCTTACTATATCTATAACGGTCCATGATTTATTTGTATTAAACGTATTTCTTCCCACAGATCATATGTGTTAAGCAACATAAGACACGAACGAATGATATATCGCAGTCCACGTACGAGTATATTAGACCAAATCCAACCCAAAACTTCAATCAAAAACAAATGAAATTACTGAAAAACCTAACCCGACTTAATCTAACCTTATCGAACCCAATTCAACCACAATAATGTTTATTTATGGCCGATCTAAATATATATGGACTGACACTTGGACTATAACAGATATTAGATATTTATTAGGGATATTTTCATAATCTAACTCCAAACAAGCAACCTTGCAATAAAAATAAATCAACAATACTTTAGATATAATAAAAAAGTTTTAGTGACATCATACAAGCTACATACATTAATGAAACCCCAAAAAATTTCCAACATACATCTTTCCACATGTCAACACCCAATGGCGACATCAAACCCAATCTTTCCACCTCACCCAATCCCCCACAACCCCAACCAGTCCGAAATTCGCATTGAACACGACTCCGTATTGAATTATTCAATTAAACCGCGTTCATTTCGAAACATCGCCCAGGGAATAATTACGGACGCGCAATAACTTATCGTAACGCTACGCCCTATGTACGACTCCATTGCGCAACCCGATACGTATACTATACGTGTGAAAAACGATTGTTTTGAGAAAATGTTGGGAAGCCGACATAAAGTGCGTGTATTTGCATACCGTTAATTGTTTTCACTTTTGTTGCGGAACGGTACGCCCCGGAAAACGAAAATGTGCCGGTTGCGTCACTTTTCACGCGAAAAAGAATAGTGCAAGAAAGTCTTTTTTTTTTTTTTGAAAAGTGTGGGTCGATCGAAAAAACGCCGGTCTGTCGTTTT
The DNA here is from genome assembly GCA_028571205.2 of Hydropsyche betteni. Lineage (NCBI taxonomy): Eukaryota > Metazoa > Arthropoda > Insecta > Trichoptera > Hydropsychidae > Hydropsyche > Hydropsyche betteni. The sequence goes on along the minus strand of JAOXNN020000074.1, from coordinate 3,620,351 downwards.
CGAATGGGAGGAAATGGTCGGCGTTTTACAATTTCCTCAGAAAATCGGGAAGGCGGAAAGTGTAATTGTCGTTTCGCGGATTTTCGCATGTCATGCTCTTTCAGTGTGAAACGGTAATTTTGTAAAAGTAAAACGTTTCGAGAATAATTTTATATTCGGCGAAATTATTCTGATAGTTCCGGACGGCTTGCGATTTGAATATTTCAATGAACCATAAGCAAGTTGAGTTGTGTCGAATATAAAATACGCATGCGACTTACAAATCCCATACATATTTTACGAGCGAAGCTTTCTTATAAGAAATATTTCAGCATATAGTGAGGCGTTATTGTCACGTGCAGATAAGAAATCCTTTGAGAAGCGAAGAAAGAGGTTTGAACATCCTCACAGAACTTGGCAGTGATAGATGGTGGATAAAATCCATGTAACAACCCATTTTCGCGAAAAGTTTGAAAAAAATCACACTTTCCAGACTCGCGGCTTATTCTGTGACCCTTTACCAAAATAAAAAAATAAAAAATTCCTATGAAAATAAACATGGAACTCTCGCGGCTCTTTCGACTAGTGATAAATCGGCAACAAAGGTGTGAATTTGAAACACGTTCAATATTGCATCAATCGGTATCGTTTTTCGTTCGAACACAAAAGCAAACGGTGCATTTTTTAAACACACCTGCCTATTGCAAAAATCATGTTTCGTAATTCGAATACACTGATTAATGAAAATACGACCGATAATGGACTTTGATTTATGATCCGATGAGTAATCGAAGTTTACAAAACGTATTCTTTCGACTGACATATTTGAAACGAAACTAATCGTAACCCTTGACTCGTGAGATAATACATGGCCCGTTTTTGAACCATTACATAACTTCATCGAGACATCTCACGACAATTTCACGGGGTTGAAAGTTAAGCGGCGCACTTATCGGTCGACTTAAAAGAACGCCATTACGTCTGAATTCGAATTATATTATGATTCAGAAACTGTCCCATATTATTTTTGTATCAGCTCGTGTCTAGCCCACACAATGATAATTATAGGCCCACGTGTGTTTTGTACTTTTATATACGCCTCTACGTCTATCTTCCTATAAACGATGATTCATTCACAGACAATACCGCCATACATCACCTCGTACACCATCTGGGGTTGAGATGACTTTGTCGTTTTCAAAACGCACCTTATCTAAAATATAACCGCGATTTACATACGTTAAATATTCATGATCGAAACCGGTTAAGAACAATACTGTTCAAATGTAATAAAAATCGAAATTTTCCCAGATTTTCTCGGTCATAATGGATAAGCGTCGTCGAAGACACGCATTGACGCCTTTTTAACAAAGATGGAAGTGCATTATATGACATTGCATCACAAGTGAGAAAGATAAATTGAAACAATTAATTCAGACACGCTCACACATAGCACTTTCGAGCCGGCACATTGTTGTACGCCACTTTTTTTATTGCTTTTCATTGTGGTTATAGTAAGTGCACGTTCGTCGGCGCACAAAAATAGCCAGAACCGATACAATGAACTCTTTTAATGATAGTTATATCAAAGTGTATGGACGCACATCAATGGAATTCTTCCGACATGTGCAACTTTCACGTACGGAGAAATCGACTAGATTTTTGAAACGCTTTGTCTTTGAGGTTTGAGCGGGTTATATGTCGGATTTAATTCAAAATAAACGAAATTTCAATTGGAAAAAATTCAATGATTTCATAACAAGAGAAACTAAGAATATTTCAACTAAATATTTTCATTTTGCAATGATTAATTGTGGCGTATAAGACTATAATTTTTTCAATATAAACGAACAGTCTCAAGTTCAAATTTCAAGGATACAATGTTATTGATTTGAATGTTAAATAACTTTTTTAATATTTTATCTTATCAGATTATCATTATTTAAAATTTATATATTACAAAACGAAAAAGGCAGCAACTGAGCACGACACGCTTGTGACATTAGATTGAAATCGACATATGAAAAATTCAATTTGTCCCAACTTTTAAATAAGGCGAGAACTAGCGGGGACGTTGTATAATGCACGGGGCGGGGCTCTAAAACGACAGTTTGCCTCCCCTGGAACTGAAACAACCCCACGTGGAATGCATTATAGATATAAAAGGGATTCGCTTGTAAGACAAGAGAGAGGATGTGCTAAAACGAAGCACAGGAAACGTACGACAGCGTAAACATTCTAGCGGCCACTAAAGTATACATGATTCCTGTGAGAAACTAAGAAAGTCACTCGTGCGAATTTGAACAAAGGGAAATCATTTCTCGATTAAATTTTGACGCCAGGACGGTTCAGATTGTGATTTTACATAATTTAAGAGTCATAAAAATGGAATTATCATATTTTTTCGACAGGTATTTGAATTGAATCGTCCAAACGAACGCTTCAAGTTTGAGACATTTAGAAAATTCGGAAAATTACTGTACACGTTTCAGATTGCTAAATTTTAATACAGTTCGTGAGAAATCTATTGTTTTATTCAAGATATGTAAAATGATATAATTTTGCTGAAATTTATCACTTAAAAATTATGTAGTCGGGCGTTAACTCTTCGAGGTCATAACATTGGCAATTGTTTCAAAACAAACATTAAAAAAACGACGTAATATAATATTTTTTACATAAAACACTTAAAATTCATATATAATAACTATCGCACTCATATAAAATTTAAAAACATTCACCGATACAACACAAAATATATTCATGCACCAAACTATCACTTTTTATCAGCAACGTTCAATTTCCTGCACACCACAAAACAATGACGTCAAAGAATAAATTTCATCACTGAAAACTGAGCACAAGAACAACTTCAAAAAACCTCTGTCGCCAGAAATTGAATATTTATGATTCGAAAATGAAATGCGAGCTTTGTCACACCTCACACACACGTCCGTGAAAGGCGAGCCGCCATACCTGGGCAAATAGCTGTAAATATAATTGTAAAGCAAGCAAAATTAGTGGTAAGTTAGCCAACTAGAAGCGCAATGGTCGGTTTCCGGTGACATGGTATACGATATTTAGGCTAATTGATAGTTGGGGTAGACGCCAGGAAACGTATTCTCCGGTACATGCCACACATACAAATGAGTGCACATCAGAGGTGTAACCAGGCGTTTTATGACCTCTGTTTAAATAAAGGTAACCTTTTCTTATCAATCAATAACGTTTAGTCTTATCTGAGGTCTCATATAAAATAAACGACTCAAACATTAGGTCAATGCATAGGTTTCATCTATTTTTTCGATGGTCAAATATTCTCTTCCTTTCTCCAAAAAATAACATCAGTATTCGAACTATATTATTTGGAGAATTAAGTATCTTTTATTTTTTTGTCCAGATAGTGAGAAATAAACATCCCTTAATTTTTTTTTTTGAAATATCTAATAATAAAGGGCATTTACGACATTTTTCATTGTACAAATTTCATAAAACGAAAAATGGGATTGCAGTAAAAAAAATATTTGTAATGAGTACAGTAGAGATACAGTTGACGTTAGTATCACTCAGTTTTGGTTTTCAAATTACAGATCTGAGGATTTTTCTTAAGCTGATAAACATGACGATGATATATCACTAAATAATCAATGCTGATCCACGGCAAAATATCAGAGAGATTCTGATGAAAATAGAATCAACTGATAAAAAATAGCGGTATCTGCATCGCATCAGTTTCATTTCAAAATACAGTAAACCCCCCTATAACGTCATGATAAGATTCCACGTTATAGAGGGTTAAGATTTTCCGATTTTTTTTTCCGACATTTTTACGTGTTACCTTCTCGTTTTGAATGCAATTGAAATTTTTTTTTTTTTAAATTCGATGGTTGAATGGAATTGCATTAAATATTTGAGAAGACGTTATAGGAGGATTTAATGTACAAAGTTTGATAAAAAAAAGATAAAACTTTCGCATTGACCTAATAGAATAATATTGAGAAATTTCTAAGCGAACTCTATCTGCGGATTTAAATTCAAATAGCAAAAAACACATCCTGGACTTATACAACAATTGACCATTCCAGAAACAATGCGAATTAAAAACAACAGCAGCCAACAATATTAGATTACGGCAGCCATAGCATCGCCCTTGACATTTGACGCCGCATGACGATAATTACAATTGCTCTTCCCGACGCGATTATTATAACGACATTGCGCTTTTGTCCGATTAAATTTGTCAATTGTCGTTTTTCGGACGATTTTAATTAAATTTTCGGCGTAACGGGACAATTGAAAAACTGAAACGATTTCGCGGTTATATCCGAGTTTTCGGGGACGTCGGAATTTTCGCGAGTCACGCAATAGAATCTGATACGTTTTCTGTTATTTTTCTAGTATGATTAATAATTATCGTCGTTTATGAATTAGAAAATATTACATTAAATATTTAATAAAATTGTATAAACTTTGAAATTTTCCTATGTATTGTAAACGATTGATGACTTCAATTATATTGATAGTTTCCATAAACAATCTATAAAAGGTAACGAGTCACTATAATATATCAATAAAGAAAATTGCTCAAGACAGTTATAGTAACTATTACGTTCAACAATGGATCGATAAACCTACATATTAAACTAGATCGTGAAAATCGATGATTCAATATTTATTTAAAAAAAAAAAAAATTGTTTTGAAGAGTATAGATAGGTAAATGTTAGAAATATTAAAGACGTGAGTTAAAATAATTAACTGAAAATATCGATTCTTTAAATGCTATTCGCGAAATATTTGATCTTTACTTGTATGCCAAAAATTCTTGAAGATCTCAAAACCATTGATTTTTTTGAATCTGTTGATCTATAGATTTCATTGGTAATTAAATTCGGACAAAGTAATTCGTAAGTTTAATAAGAGAAATCTTCGCAACTTATGTATGAGTTTTTGGCGTACATTGTGATTGTGAATCAATGCATGTCTTAATGACGAATCTTTGACGTTCACACGCCCTTATACGCCAAACACTCGACTGATAAGAACAATTATTATATTATAATTCAGGCCTCGGCAACCTATGACCCGCGGGTCACTAAGTGACCCGTTTGATGATTTCAAGTGACCCATTAGATCAATTATTAATGATTATTAGTTATTTTCTCAATTAAATTTATAATATTATCCACGAAAAACTGTTTCAAAATATACCTACTGATCCAAAACACTTCATAAGAGTTACATTTTGGTTGCTTCTGACCCATAGCCAAAAAAGGTTGCCAAGACCTGTTATGTCAAATAGATGATATAAAATCAAAAATGTGGCCACCACTCGTGCTGGAAGTAACACTTTTACCTCATTCTCTATAATTTTGAATAAACTACCCCCAAACTACCCCAAAATCCTTTCATACTTACAAAAGATCTTATAAAACTTATCTCCACATACAAAACCTAGTACTCGAACAATTACCCAAAATACATTACGTACATTCTACACTTCCCTCCATTCAAAAATATAACTTCAAAAGAACAATCCCATCGACTCCCTTCCCGTCTTCGACTTCCACAACACACCCCGCGAATACCAACGACGGGACACCATCACAAAGCCCGCAACGGACACGCGAACAATCGCCGCCACCATAGAACTCATTCGATATTCAAACGATAAGCGGCGAACAAAACTAACACGTTTATATCCGAGCGGCATTCTAATCCGACGAAAAATTCGGATGCACACCGCCGGATTCCTAACGGCCGAAATTTTAACGCGTTCGCGGCCGCGTGTATTTTACGACTGTCGAATTCCAAATGTCGGATGGGTGTGTGTGTGTGTTTTTTTCGTATGTGTTTTGAGTGTGTGTTGGAAGAAAATGCCGAAACGACATCCACCCGTTGGTGCGTTTGTTCGATTTTGATTTGAAGTGGTTTTTTTTTTTTTGTTTGATGAAAATTGTGGTTTTGTTTTATATTTGAATTTTTTTAGTTGAAGTATTTTTTTATGTAAGACATTTTTCAATGTCGTTTATGATCTAATAAAGTAAATATTTTCTATTGCCAATCAAATCGACGTCTTGAATTATTTTTGGCACTCGATCGAATTTCTCTAGAGATTTTTTGTGCATATAAATTTAAAATTTTCCATTGATTAATTAATATTTCAAATTAGAGTATTCGATAATATTAGTTTTGTATCGATTGGAAGGAAAATTAAATAAAGATCGATTATAAGGTAATGACACCAATGATTGACCACTTCTCAGAAAAACGTAAAAATTAAGGTTTTTAAAGACGAATCTTTTCGAAATAGTACGATAGATACAACCAATACAGGTAATAAACAACTTATCTATCGCACTTTTCCCGAAAGATTCTCGACTTTAAAAATCTTAATTTTTAAGTTTTTAAATGAAATAGTCAATCACTAGTACATTATCAGCAACTGGTGCATTACCTTAATTATTATTCTTGGAACAAGTTTAAATATCTTTATACTTATATTATTTAATAACTATAACAAAGTTATTACATAAACAAGACAATATTAATAATTAAAAAATAATAATTTTAAAAAAATCGCATTTTAGTATACCTGAATGTTTACATAATAACATTTTTTTACAACTAACCACTTTATCCATCACCAAATCACATTTTTTTTCAAATCCCGAAAACCCCAATAAAAATTTCTAATAAAATAAACACTGCCGAAAAAAAAGTCAATCACAATTCCGAACGCAAGCACCCGACCGCAAAAAAATTGCAAAACTTTCCGAGACGAAAAAACCCACCCCCCGCCGCCCACTTTCCCGCCAACGCGTTAAAAAATCGCGACGGCCATCGCTGACCCGCCGCCGGAGCAATCTGTGCGAAATCGGCTTTTGGCCAAAAGCGGGCCGCCGAGCCGCGGCACTTTCCTCGGGCCGCACCCTCATTTGGTGTGAATCGATTTCAATTGATGATAACTCGGGTCAATCGGGCCGGCCTTCGGTTTCCTATGAAGCGATGGTGGCCGTGGACTATGGTGTCTTCGGAGTAAATTGGGTTTTTTTTCCCGGCTAATTATCGTTGAGTTTTATGTGATGATTCTTGTGCGGAAAGTTTTGAATGGAATTAAAAAAAAATAGAATTTAAATTATTTTTTTGTGTGCCCAATTCTTTTTTTATACGTTCCAGAGACTACCATGTATGGCGACCATTTAAAAATTGGAGATTCCATTATTATACAGTAAACCCCCCTAGAACATCCCCCCCCTGTAATGTCAACCCCCCC
>JAOXNN020000074.1:3531321-3612998 GCA_028571205.2 Hydropsyche betteni | reverse complement strand
CCCCATAACGTTTGCGGCGTCCCCCTATAATATCATTTTTTCAAATGCATTTAAATTCAAATTTAAAAAAAAATTCAAATGTATTTGAAACGAGCAATTGATTATACGTAAAAATGTCCAAAAAATTGAAAAATTTTCATTTATTTATTTCCCTATATTCCCCCTATAACGTCGAACCTATCTCGACGTTATAGGGAGGGTTTACTGCACTTGGATAGAACTTTTAACCAAATGTGCTTTATAAAAAATGTGTAATGTGAAAAAATTTCACTTTGAATCGAAATGATATCAGTTCGATGAAAAAATTAATGTTTTTTTAAAATATTATTATATTCTTATACAAAAATGTGCCTCTGTGTACATGAACCAATCTTTTTTTTTTAAACTTTCATTTTATTTCATAATTCGAATCTGAATATCCGTAATTAAATAACTACAAAAAAATTGTTGGAAACTTTTTAGATCCAACACATCTATACACTCGCCCAATCTACTTATAAATTTTATATAACTGAACTAATCTAATTTAATCTATTTAATCTCATTAATTCAACGAAAATTAGGACAATAGCTTCCACGAAAAATCCACAATTAATTAACCTTAACGATCCTATTTCATATTCTAAGCCCTTAATAACATAAAATTTCCAAATCGTTTCAACAAAATTACAAACAATTCACATTAAACCCAATCGAGGCCATCATTAATATCAATCCGAGAACTGAATGCATCGTTCTTATCCAACACGTTCTAATGGCGCGTAAATCACAATCGATTGAAACTTTCGAATTGATACACTCGACACACGTATAAAAGGTCATTTTCGGGACACGTACTTCGGAACATTCAACAGGTGAAACCAGTTAACGACTTATCGTCCTCTAATCGTGAAAACTCGAACGAACGGAAATTAATATCGGCTCGCTTCGAACGCGGTCGATGTGTATTAAAGTGGCTTAAAATAAAACTAAGCAATGGGCGGGGTAATGGCATAAAAGTGTATTGTTCAGTTAATGTGTTGGGCCGAAAATCGTTTTCGATCAATATTAAATTTGAATGAATCATAGAAGTTAAGCAATATTGATTTGAGATTTGGAAATTTTTTGAAGCTTATCTTCACCTTATTGTATAGAGAAAAAAAATAATAAAAAACCTTGCTCTGTAATATAAGTCGTTGATCAAATGTTTATCTTGAAAATATTCATACGCGAATAAATTTCGAAAATCGGCAAATATTTTTTCATTCGATATCGTCCGCTTTGCATAAACACGGCCGACTTATATGTCGAATGCGCGACACTTTTTCACCGTCCCACGTATTGGTAACAAAATCTCGTTAGAGGGAATGAAATTCGATCGTAATAAAAAATTTCAATACTAGAAAACACACGTTTTTCGAGTACGTGACTCGAATGAGAGCGGCGCTCGTTTTCGCGTTTTACAAGCGCATTACAATAAACATTATATAGGCGGCTTCGAAAGGGCGGGATATGCACAGCGATTGTGCATGATGAAGTTTTTTTTGAAATATTGTTCTGTCGTATGAATAATTTCGGTATTTGTGCTTGGGCTTTGTGTTTCCATGGTTTCACGCCCGTATCGGGCCTTGGAGTATAATTTTTCAACGCTGAAATAGTACACGAACTAGTACTTGGATATTATTTATATGGTATTCACATTCGTTTATTTTGATTTGAATAAAAACCAACTTTTTTCTAATATTTGGAAATGGTACGATAGATATATTGCAATAAACAGTTTATCTTTCGCTCGCTTTCCGAAAAATTATCAACTTTGAAACCATAATTTTTATATTTTTCTAAGGAATGGTAAATTATGATCCACTAGCTGGTAACGTTACTCTGCTATTTAATTTATTTTGAAACAACCTGGTTTCAGAAAACAATATCATTTTTGCTCAAATTTAACAATTTATCCTCATACTATTGTTTTCTAATATTTAAAACAATAAAATAAAATCTTTTATAGTGAAAAGAATCTCGCCCGAAATTAACCTAATAGTTCACTTGCTTGTCATTGACACACATTTTAAGTAAAAAATCAATATGCTCCAACGCCTCGATGATAAGGCCATACTAGGTCAAATTCTTCGCAAGTACCTCTTGTTAATTCGACACATCGAATTGGTAGTTGAATATTTTAAACTGTACAAAGGGCATATGAAATTGAACACCGCAAATCAATTAGTACAGGTGTGTTTCAAATCGAAACTAGAATACACTGTTTAAATATACGTTTCGATTTCACAAAACTGACGTAACAACCTAAAACGCTTTTTATTCTATTCAAATCTATCATGAAAATGCTCGAATCAACCAGTGACAAGTCTAACTTGATTAACTCGATTCGACAGCACCGAAAGGATCCACGAACGGCCTCGAAAACCCAATTGGACGAAATGTCGAACAACAAAAGTCCCTCGAATGGAGTCATCCTCGCCGAATGAGAATCGACGATTATTGAGATCCCAGAACAGCGGTTTTTCTTATCCTCCTTTTGTCCGAAAGCACGGGAGTCGACCCTCGGCCAGGATTACCCTTCCGAGGGCAAAAACGGGCCCTGCATTATATCGGTTGATTTATGTGGAGTTGAATTAATCGGAACTGTTGACCGGCCAGATATAATCTTGGCGTTGCGTAATGGAAAATGTGTGTACCGCGGCGACAACTTCTCGAATTGCGGTTAGAAAATTGTTATGATGGCGTCACGGCTTGTCGTCAGCTGACGGGGCGGATGGACATGTGTGCAATCGTTAAATAATGTCGTAAAAACTGTAATCTGTTTGTTTTTATGGTGGAGAGTGAATTTTTTTCGGGTTCGGTCTAGTTGCGGTTTGGAAAGTTATGTCGCATCGACGCGTTCGAGTTTAGTGTGCCGCCATTTTTATCTAATAATAAAATTATGGGAACAATTTAAACGAGCATTATATAAAATAAAATTTGATAACATTAATGTGCATTAAATTTTTTTTTGATCGTTGGAATGTGTAGTCGAAAAAATATTTTGGTCGTTGAAAAAATATACGTACCTTAGAACTTGAATTAGAATGAATATAAATAAATGATCGGCAAACTCTGCAAACACGAACAGGGCAAATACCAATCATTATTCACAACTTTCACAATAGAATCAAATCGGACTGAATTGTTAAAATGTAATTAAAATTTTGACAAAAGGAAACGTTGAAAGTTGTATTGTATCGTCTGTGGAGGAAGATTTTACTCTAGCGAAGTTGCCACCTTTCGGTCATTTCAATACAAAAACTGATTTTTCTATTGTTCATTTCATATTTTTTAAAGTTCACTTTATAATGCTCAAAACATTTTTTTTCATTTCACACTGCAAAAAAAATGATTCTCAATACGAGATTTTTAAATGCACCAGAAATAATGGAATTGTATACTATTTCTAATGCACTAATAATTCGCTTTAAGGCTCAATGTATATATTTTTTAATGCACAGTTAAATCGTACCCATAAAATTATGTGGTGTTTTATTGAAATTTTAAAAGTTTATTGTGCGTAAAAGAATTAGTGTTATCTTTTGCATCCTTATCTTATCACTAAATGTTTACTGAGACAACGGCATAAAGAAAATTACTGATTGTAAAGTCACTTTATTAGAATTTTTACATGAGTAACGCATTGCACAATCAAACTAGAATTGTTATTGGTTGTTCAAACGACAAATACTTCACAAATACAAAAACGCTTATTTAATAAAACAAACAAACCAATTTTTTATTCAAACATCGAAACAGATTTCGATTCGTCACAACTTCGAATTAGACACGCACTCACAACGATCGATTTCATTGAAAAAAAAACACAGCCTTGATTCCATTCCCCTTACATAACCGAATTGCCACTATCCCCGGCCATAAACTCCACATAATCCCATTCGCACTCCCCGCAATCTCCAAACTCAAACGAGCATTAACAAGAAAAGTATCGAACAAAACCGAATTTCGCCAACAAAGAATGTCCTTAGCACGTGACGAGCCAGCACGTACGTTCAATTGTACGTTACGAACAAAACCGTGAACCGAGTGTATGCCAATCACTGAACGGTGAGGTCATTCGGTAACACCTGAGGAACAAAAACAGATCAAGACACCGAGGGTCCGTTGGGTGGACGTGATCGAAATTTTGAATCGAACCTTCATGATGGTAATAAAATATATCACGGTCGGTCATCGGTGGGTGAATGCGCCGTGTGCATTTCACTTGTTGCAATGTTGTGCAATGGAATTGGAGCAGCTGAGTCACGATTTGTCCGTATGTTTCTTGAATGAATGAGTTTTTGGTTATTATAGGTAAACTTAATGTAGTGGGAAAATTTATGGGTTTGAGGATGATAAAAATGTTAGAGCTTTCAATAAATTACTTCGGGAATGATGTAGGATCTATTACAGGTGTGGCAAATATATTGTCAGTAGCTCATACTTTTTTCCTAATTAGGAAAGTAAATCTCGGTGAATTTGTATGTCAAAAATATTTCTTTAGCTTTTCTTAAATCAACAATACACACCTGCATACAATATCTTGCCATCAACAAAACCAAACCATTTTCAACTAAAAAAAAACTCAAAAAATTACATATTGTACTGTTTCCCGTTATAAATTCCGAATTGAACAAAAAAACCATTATTCAAAACTAGCGCACTTTAACTAAAACGTCCCAATATTGACGCAAAGCATCAAATCTTTCGAGCACACACAACAATAGCCATATACCTCGGAAGAAAGCAAACGTGTGAAACAGGGTCACCATGTGACGTACATCAGTAACATCCCAAATTCTGGTTACGAACTTTGCATAACAGGTTATAAACGAACTTTCATATGACCGAGATGTTCCGCGAGAGGGACAAGCCAACACGTTGCACGCCACCGAAGACAAGGACGGCGACAAAAGCTTGATCCACTTAGCTAAAACCACAATCCAGGTGTTTGACCCACCTTATTCAGCCGGCGCGTAATGCAACGACGTCGTAAAAAAACATTAGAGCGTAATAGAGTTTATTCGATGCCTCTAATCCCGATGTGATAAGGGTGGCCATTTTAGGAGTGCTCCCGAGGCACGCGCCGTTATGCCCCCCCAGTAAATTAAAGCCATTCATCCGCCGTTCCTCAGGGGAGTTTTAAATCGCGATTATCGAAAAATTGCGAATAGTCATCGCCGGTTTGGATTCGTTCGCATTTTTGCGCGCCTCGGGCCGAATCGTTCAAAAGGTGCAGTCTATCTGTGTCAAGATTTTTTTTGCTGTTATGAGGCTAGACGCTTGTAGACTTTTTTATATGGTTTTTTTTTGTGTTGTAAACACCAGCAAGGTGTATGTATGAACGGCCGCTTTTTAGGTTATGTATCAGATTCCGAAGCGTGAGTTTCGCGCACTTTTTAACGTTTGACGTTTATGGAAACCATAGACAATCCAACTCCTAACGCGGATCATGAAATTAAATTTTTAAAAATGTATTATTATTTTCAGATGCGATAATTAATTTTATTGAAAATTGACGATTGTACATCGGATAATCAAATAATGCGTTCACAGTTTAACCCTCCATGATAAAGTTATTTTTTTGGGTGCGTCTCGTAAGTCGTTTATCAAAAAGTAACGAGCGTTACGAACGCATGAAATTCAATCGATACACGCTCAACTCTCGTCTTGAATATAAATTTCAACTCGTTTCGATACAGAAGCTGTGATAAGTGATAAAACATAATCAAGATTCAATTCCGACGCCTCCAACCAAACGCATTCTTTCAAACAACAATAGAAATTATCTTATGAAAAAAAAGCGTCTAGACGCAAAATTTCGATCTTTTGTATTTGAAGAACAGCGCATTCATGAATGCACTTATCTCTTTGAAATTGTCTGAAAACAAACACATTTCTGCGTTCAGATAAAACAAAAATCGACGTTAACGTGCACTACGGTTACGTTTCACGATTCACAGCATACAAACCATTGAAATGTGCATAGCGAATTGTGCTTTTCAAACAATCCGAATGCAATTTTAACCAAGATGGCCAGCATGTGGGGTTCACTCGATCCAAATGTTTTCACTAAAAATAACACAGGTCAGATGCTTCGGTGCGTTCTGTACAACACGCGTGTATGGAAAGAGTCCAAAACTGGGAAATTCGAAGAACTTTGGAAATGTTCTAAACGGAGTAGTCGCGAATTGTTATTGTTATGTCGTTGGAGTTGTATATCAAAATCAAAAATGGCACATAAACAAATGGAGTGCGCGCAGAACGTCCGACCAACTTCGATATCAGTCACGTACTGGAGCGAGAGTCGCATAACTGCCTATAGTAGTGGAACCGTGTGTTTTGGTATGAATTCCGTTCTCTACCTTATTCGTGGATTTGAAATATCATTTTGTTTTTTAAATTTATTAATTTTAAAATATTTTAAAAAACCAATATTGGATGGAGTTTCATAAAAATTAAAATGTTTAAGTGTTGTTTTTTTGTGATGGACTAATTCTAATTATAATTACTTCTAACTATCGGAAACACATATTGTTTTGTTAATTGATTTTTTTTTATATTTACTAAACATCTTATCAATTATTTTTTTTGCAAATATCATCATTTGAAAAAAAATCAATTCTTTCAAATGTGTATTATTAAAATTTCTAGCATGTAAGTGGTGTTTATTTAATTAATTATTGGGAAGAAATCTTTCTAAAAACGGTGTATTTATTGAAATAATATTTCATCAATAGCTATTAAATTTAACCAGATCAACTTTCGAAAAATTAATTCGACATTAAAAATTCACGTAGGAAATAAGTGCGGTAACGGAGCAACACTTTTCAACACATTCTAACTACACCCGCGGGGAAAAATTCGCAGTAAACGAGATTAGAATGTGACTGAAAAAGATACACCTATGTTTTACCTGTGTTTCTCCATTTCACGGAATTCCTTAAAGATTGCACAAAATGCGATTTTAATTGACAGTCCATCGCATCAACACCGACGACTTCGACGATCAACCGTTCACATCAAACTTGATTAAGCACCAATCAATTCTCATTAACATATCCACTCGAATATTCGACTCTAATCAACCGGTAATATTTAGTTTCGAACGTGACCATTCCAATTACCGTTAAAGGACCTAACATTCAGATATGCATGTCCGTTTAAAATTCCACTCTCGGCCAAACATTTGGGAATTCTCCGTACGAAATAAAGGCAAGGGCAGGTAACATTAAGTTTTTATTCAACACGATGGGATCTTCGAGGGGGTTAGTTCTTAGTTGTGCACAAGCATACTAAAATATTATACGGCATACGTTCCTCCGTTTCCTTTCCCGCCTTTTTTCGAGAGCCCTCAACTTTTACGCTGTCGTTTTTGTATAATTAAATTTAGAGACGGCGCCCTTTTTTGAATTTTTCACCTGGCAAAGTCGACTCTGCACCGTGAAATATTGCACGTGTGGCCGACGAGAACGTGATCTCTCTGAGGGTCACGAATCCTCCGGGAGGAACGTGTGTCGAGTAATTGTGTCTTTTTTTTATTTTCAAAACGATTTTCCCTTTTGTGGTCTTCGTACGGAAACGCCGCCTTCTTAGTGTGTGAAGTTCGATGGATTGTTCTTTCCACGATACACCGCTGAAAACCGTATTTTAATTATATTATATTCAAAGTAGCTATTCTATGGGTCGTTATCATCACCGTTTGTAGACATTCTTCATATTTTCATTGTTTTATATAAACTTTTCTTTTCCACCCTTGTTTTGCGCCATTTTCATCTAATTTACTCCACATATTTTCGGATTTCATCTCTTCATCATCTACTTGGAATATTTTTCTTTCATAATCGCCAAAATATCTTTCAAGTACTCAATGTGTTTATTTTTCGTCAATATGTGATCGACTCATTGCCATTTGAATCGTTTTACTTGGATTACAATATTCATCATTTTTTTAACAATTCTTTTTACTGCCTTTTACACTCGTATTAACAATTTGGCGGATACTTTGTTGATGATTTTACTGAATCGATAAAATATTTTATTATTAAAATGTAGCAATAAGCAAAACTACTCATACGATCCTAATATGAAAAAAGCCCTTATATATTTTTTAACAATTAACTACATAATACAATAACAATCAAATTCAACCAGTTTTCAAAAGCGGCACAAGGAACAGATCTCACAAAAAAAAAATCGATTACAGCAAATCGGTCACAAATTCCTGATTAACCTTCGCGATTCGCAAATAGCGAAAACTTTCCGAAACCGAGCATCGTTAATACGTCCGACAACGCCATTGTTAAAATTACAAACATAATATTTTTCGCAAGTTGATTTGTTTTCGGTACGTGTCGGGCGTACAGAGGTCGCAATGCGACACCGTATAAAATAATTACATACACAAATGAATCGAATAATTTCAAAAGGCGACATGTTCCGTTTGATTATATTTTTTTGTGGAAAATAACATATAACAACCTGAATATATGTATATATGAAAATGAGCTGAAACGAAGGTTCTTTTGTGATAATATTACACTTAATAGAATTTTAATTTTTTTTTTCGTGAAAATAGCGCGTTTCAACTATGGTTATGTTGATTATGCAAAAATTTTACATAGGAGTGTGATAGTATTTAATTGTAATAATTTATTCGTGAGAAAGGTGAATAGCTTCGGCCGCGATAAGGAGCACGGCCTTTTGATTCGTAACATTTCTGAAACTGTAATACGAATACGCGTTTCAGATAATGGAATTCATTATTCAGAAAGATTGAAGCGATTTGAGATGGGAATTCTGTTAAAATTTGACGTTTTTCCGGAATCGAATATGAAAACAATATCGGAAGAACTAGATTGATATTTTAAAGGTCAATGATTCAAAAAATAGAAAATAAATTCGATATTTGATCATGTCGATATAATGTTTGAGAAAAATATAATATTATCAAGAAATTATAATGTACACCATTCTCGTCATCAATTATTGAAACGAAATACGAAATAAGAATAAAGTGTATAGATAAAATTATATGTAAATTTTTCAGCCTTTTCAAATACTCTATTTTTTACAGATTTCATAGTAAAAATAACGCTATTAGCTATTGAGTTGAGACTATTCGATAAAAGATGATACAAATTCTTTTAAAGTTAAGTTTTTATTTATTTATCATTCCGAAAAATTCCTGAACTTCAGATAATTATTAAAAAAAACTTTATCATATATTTGAAATTTATGTATACTTCATACGACATCGTCTAACTATAAACTGTTAGATAATTCAAAAACGAATTTAAAATTTCAACGATTCAATACGAAAAGCGTTCTTGAACTTCGTCGAACCCCTATTTATAAACACTAAAAAAATCGCATCCAGATCACAAACAAAAAAACGAAAAACCTAACCTCCGACTCGCGCCGAACTTCTTTCATCGTACGAAGTGAAACTTCACGACATCGTTAAGCGTCTATTTAATTTCGAAATCCCCGACTTGCTGGCCGTTTCGAACGCATAACGAAGCGTAAATATTTTCGTCGGACATGCGAAAAGTGAACGTATTTAGAATACAAGAAGAAAACTGACCGTTTTTCCCGCCGAGGGGTCTAGGACCCCGCTCGCCTTTATAAATAACGTCACGTCGACGAACGTCCTCGTGGAATGTCTTTATTTTAATGAAAAAAGCACTCGTGGCGAAAAACGGCCGTTTTAATATGCGAGCGGCACTATTTGAATTTTTCAGCCGGTGTGCATTTTTCTGAAATATGATCGTGCCGGGTGATGGAAGGGACGTGGATTCGTGAAGCACGTTCGCTGTAAGTCCTCTGTGTATTTGCGTAATTGACTCAAATTGTGTTGTGTTTTATATAATGTTTCAGAGTAATGTGTTGAATTTTTTTTTGTGGAATTTTCATTTTAAAAAATGAGACATCTATTATAGATTTTGTTTATTATCGTTTTTTATGAAGTAATTTTTTTCGAAGTTGGAGAATTTTAGGTTTTGTCGTAATATTCATCTTATGTATACTTTTATAAATGTTAAAAAAAACTAACATCTATCAATTGTTATTGGTAGATTTTAAAATTTATCGAAATAATTTGAAAGAAAATAATTCACAAGCTTTTTCGGATTTATTCTAAAAACAACTACATTGAAGTGGTTAAAGTCCAAAATGAAACTAGTAAAAGCTTCCATTTTAGTCTTTTACTAAAATATTTTGATAAAACTAAGATTTACAACCACCAATTGATAGAAAATCTTTTTTGATTAATCATAACCACCTCACAATAGAAAATATTTGAATTTATTATCAAAACTTAAAATTTTACAATCTTAAAATTTTAAAATAATTGGATAAACTATATATCTGTAGTTAACCATCTCTCACAAAAACGTTAGAACTGATGTTTTTAAATATGACAATCGTTAGGAATAGGGGTGCGATAAATATGCTAATTATTAAAACTTATCTATCGCACCCTTTTTCAAAGATTTTCATTTTCAAAAACCTTAATTTTTACGTATTTCTGAGAGATGGTCAACTACAGGCACATAGTCCATCAATGGTGTCATTAACCTATTTATTTGAAAATTATTTAAGCCCATTGCTTTGAAAACATAAACTTATAAATTATGCACAACATTGGTCATTTCAATTCTAAATGTCGCTGACCCTATAAAACATATTTTTTAATAAAAATGCATATACACTTTCAAATTAGTATCTTCAGTATCGTGCAGCGCTAAAAGCAAATTGGCAAATATTTTACACCCATAAAAGAAAACTGCAAATGTCGTGTTAAAACGGCGTTCATTACGCGGCGAAAGCCAGACGTGCAATGACCACCGCGCCCAGAAACCCCCCTGGAAAAAAGACAAAATAAAACAAACGGGAGAAATAAGAGCGTGTATTTCGTTTCAGAGGATTTTCAGCCGACGAACGTATTTATATCCTGAACACGAAACGCCGAAGCGGGAGGGAAAAAACGGAAACTTTTCGCTTAGTTTTAGCACAGATGCGGACTGGAAGATGTGTGTGTGCGTATTGTATAATACGTTCTGTACATATCGTCCCTTGCTAACGTTGATAAATATGTCCCAGAGGGATGCTGACAATTGGGATGAATCACTTTAATAACGAGTAAAAGGATACCCTTTCGTTTGTCGCCCTTTCGCGCGGACTCATTTGATAATGTCGCGTCCGCCGTGGAAAAAAATATATATATATATTGGAAGTCTTGTTTGATGAAATTATCTGTGAATAATGCGTATATAATATCGTTTGGTGTATTTTTTGAAATATACTGTTTATTTTTTTTTTAATTTCTTTGTGAGCTGTAAAAATGTAAAGCAATGTTAGGGTGTGACGGGTCGTCCCCGGGGAACAAAAACACTATAATATTTCTGTATGCAAAAATGATTGCGTGTTTCATAAAAATTCACGGCGCAGACGAAAAAGCCATAAACAACGATAAAATTTTCGTGATGTTTTTCCGATTCCAGACAGTTATTTCTCATTAGAGGCATGCAATATTTTTTTCATGCCACCTTCTACGCATCGTCTCATGCACAGTTCGTGCATATAATTAAATTTGATCATCCTAATATAGGGTTATGGCTCGTGCAATATCGCAAACCACTAAAGGGTTTTAGGTCACTGAATAAATACCGCTGAAACTTGTGCATTTGTAACCAACCCCTCGACTATTGTGCCTGTCCGTACCACTTTCGTGATAGGTGACTCGTTCTGTTTCCACTAATACAAGATCAAATTTTTGCAAATTTACCTATTTGGGTCAATAGGACGAATCAATGTTATTTTTTATTATTATTGGAAAATCATAAGAAAAATTAATATAAAATAGTATTATACTATATACATAGATGGCACTAAAAAATTGATTTATTTTATTTTAATTAAAATGTGTTCCGAATATGTACAAAAAATAGTATTAATATTTATTTCACATGTTAATTAAATAATTTGAAAATATAAAAAAATAATAATTAATTGGTTCGCGTCTTCGCTGAAAAGCGCCCTCGCGTTTTCCTCAATATAACCGCCATTAAGAATCGGAACTTTTTTATGAAAAAATGTCAAAATATTACGAAAACGATGGCACGATCGCGTGCAAACCGACTCGGAATTGGGTCGGCGGAATTCGGACGACACTTTTATTGCGACAAAACGAGCGTCGGACATGTTTATTGATGAACATGATAGATAAGTCGAGACTATCGTCGTGTTGATGTTAATTGACAGCGCGGACAATGGACACAATCCGACTTATTGCACATGTTGCGTGACCGTATAAGTGCCGAATCGTGATAATCCCGACAATTATTGGACGGGATCAATCCGGATTGATCGGTATAGTGAAACGGAATCGATCGAGTTGTTATCGTTGTTCACCGTTCGATTTTGGAATGAGATATTTTCAGTTCGGTATATTCGGATTAAATGTTCGATTATGGGTATTATCGATAATTTGATATGAATTGATCACCCCGAGCAACTCTCGTTCAACGAAATAAAATAAGATAATATGTACTTTAATAAGAAAACAAAGAAAAATTTGACAATGGCTCATTTTGATTAAAGGTACATAATAGACACGCGATCATGACTAAATAGTAAATACATATAATTGTGTATTATGTAAGAAATCAATATAAAGGTTGCGTGTACCTTTTTTAATATTAGATATAAAAAGCGCTACCACTTAATCAGATACCATCAAAATATTTTATCGCTCGATATCGATTGATTATTGTACTTAATAGATTTTCAGGTCATTTACTAAATTATCTAAGTAAGTCTGAATATATTTTGGGACCTTCTAAAATCGATATTAGTCAATATTAGATGTTTTCTAGTACATATTTCAAAAACTGACACAGATAAGTGAATATCGATTGTCGTACCACTTCGGCGAGGCCTATCTATTTTATCTATCAGATAAACTTCTATTTTGTCGCTTTTTAAAAATATATAGAGCTCTCGAAATCAAGTTTACATTGGCTTTCAAAAAAATTTTTTTTTTCTCATGACAATGATAATTTTTTTAGTCAATTGAACGATGATTTTTTCGTCCAGTTGATGCATATCCTATATCCATCAGATTTTTTCTATCATACATCATCCGATAACGTTCAGTTACACATCATTTCTTTTCACGTCCAAATTAACAACTCGCACGAGTAATTTGTCTTTATAAAGCACGATTTTACACGCCACCATTGAAAAGAAAGGGGCGAGTCGAATCGGGGGGTAGTTCATATAAGCCAGACGTGCATTGTGCCGAATCTACATAGAAATGTAAACCGCTTCATTTTTTTTATATTTTTATTTTCTCCTGCGATCGCAGCATCTGTTTTTATTTATGGAGCACATCTGGCCGGTGAAATGCGATGTTCTAGCTCTAGCTCTCGAAGATGCATCTTATTTGTGACCCAAATCGATTTTAAGGGTTACTTGCGATCCGTCCATTTTTATGATTGGAATTCGCTTAAGTGTTCATTTTTATGATAAGACATGAAGAACGATTGTAAATGTCTTATCGGTATCTAAATCGTCTAATCGGTGTTTTTGTTCAGTTACGGTTTTGTGCGATTTGTTAAATTAATTCAATTGTCAAAATTGCTTATGCGTCTCTGTACGCACTGATTTTATTAGAAGGTTAATTAAGGGCATTCTGTTGTTTCAATTGGATCTATTTGGTGCATCATTGAAAATATGATTAATTTCGATTTATAAATATTTTCGCGGTCTGTTCAGTGTTTTCAGGCACTCAATGGTTTATTGTATGTGAAAATTTCGATGCATAATATATTTGAAAAATTTTGATGTATTCATCTTTTTACTTTGTAATGCCTAATAGACGTCAATTCAGGTCAAAAGCTAGAATTGACATTGACGTTAGTTCAAAATTGAGCGCAATTGCGCTCATACCGTATCGCGTTACTTAACAATTTCGAAAAATATTATTTTACATACATATAGTACGTCCATTCTGATGCTGAATTTCAAATAATGGAAATATAGGTCAACATTTTAAGTTTGTCACATTCGACTATTCTCACAGATCATTCTAGTTAAACATCAAGTTGTGCGATCATTCGATAAATGAATGAAGAAAAATAAAAATGAAGAAAAGATTTACAGATAACGATACCAGTGGTTCACCACATAGTTGATTATCTCTCAGAAAAACGTAAAAATCAAGGATTTAAAGATGATAATCTTTCAGAAAAGGTGGGATAGATAAGTTTAAATAAACAGCTTAACGATCGCACCCTTTCCGAAAGATTATATATAGCCTTTGAAAATCTTGATTTTTACGTTTTTCTAAGAAATGGTCAATTATTGGCATATGATCAATCACTTGTGCATTACCATTACACTGTGAAGATTTGGAAAACTTTAATAAGACTTCGAATTACATAAATAGTTATTTCATGATCATACAACTCCCTTTTCATCTATATTAATTGAATTCTTGTTTGTTTTGGTTTTGAATTTTGCATTTGCTTGGTATTTTTCATTTGTTTTGCCTTGAATGCAAAATAAATAAAAAATCATCATATTATACTTATTTAAGAATTAAGTTTTCATTCAGTAATAAATAGTGTCATAAACGTTATTGTCATCAATAGTGATAAGAAAAAAAGTGACTTCCAAAGAATTTCATCATCAATAATAAATTCAAGGCTAATGATTCTTATCCATCTACTGATCGCTAAACAATAACTTCGACACATTCAAAAAAATACAATCATCACAAAACACAAAAAACTCACCTTTTTTTATTTCACGATGGACAACCCGGCTCGCCAGCAACACTCCAATCAGCCACAACTCGAAAGAATCATCGCCGACACACCGCGAAACACAACCGACTCAAAAACCATCATCACTGAAACAATACCCGACACTGAAAACACACGATAAGGCCGCAACGCGCGTCGTCGCCGACCAGCAACCGCGCGACAATTGAAACGCGCGATAAACGCTCCCCGCGCAAATTCGAATTCGAACCGGAGCGCCGCGATTGGCCCCCCTGTTGGCCGACGGCGCGGCGATTTCGTGGCGAACCGCCCTGTTCTCCACCCCCGTTTATTGTCATTTGATTTTTGGTATTTGAATTAGTCCTTTTTCCACATATGTAGCAATGTTATAAGATGAGATGGTAGAGGTAATGTACCGTCCAAGTTCGTACCAACCTCCCAAGCGTTGAAACGCATACATACAATACAGTTATAAGTTTTAAGTTGGTACCCTGCATTCACGCACACATTCGCATCCAAGTTTTGACATTTAAACGTCAATTGGTTATGTCTTTACGAAATAGAAACGAACTGAACCTAACCTAACCTAACCTAACCTAATTCAAAACATCGATCAAAATGAATGAAATTAGGTTGTGTTCATGGATTGATCATGGTGTTGAATACTCTAATGATACTGCTTCGATACCTGAACAAAAAGTTTCGTACGACCAACTGTCGAACTGCGAATGAGTATAGGTGCATGTACGTGTATAAACGTGTTTCATCGCTTGGGAGGTTGGTACGAACTTGGACGGTACATTACCTTTACCGATGAGATTTTGTAGGTGGTCTTTTTTGATATGACATTTTTTATGAATAGTGAGAAATGAAAGAGCACCGATTCAAACTTTCGAACCACTATTGTGTCAATAACTAACGACCACATAAAATAGTTGTCATAATAATCGCGACGTCGGCACTTAAAATATAATTCGTACGGCGGTCGATAGAGTGAGAAATCGGAACCAATTTTGGAATCGTGAATGAGAAATCAAACTCTTATCGAGTCAAATGGTCAAAATACTCAATTTGAGATGATCGAGTAGTTGTCAAAAACGGAATCTACCCTCGCCATCCCGCGGCTAGAACCATCATCCTTACAAATGACAATCCATGCAGCGTTACCGCTGCACCGCGGGCTGACTAGATGATTCGCCACCCCGCGGTTTTTCGCCATTTTATTTTCGTTTTCGGGTCGGCGACTCGCGCGTAATTGTGATCGAAATATGGGCGATCGCGCAACGCGGTTCTATTTTCGCGCCATCCCGAATTTTGCTTCCTGTTTTCTGCGCGAATTCCAACTTGTTCGTGCCGTTTTGGGTCGATGCGTTTTTGCGGATTCGGAAATGGACGTGCGAAATCGTTATGACGTGATGCTGTCGATTTCGTATTGAATGGTGTCCAAAGTAAATAAACGAATCGTTGGTTATTTCGTGTTTGAATTAGAGATTGTATAATGGTTGAATTTAATTTTTAGTGGAGGATTTTTGATTTAAATTGATTTTTTTTTGTTTATTAATCTTGGTCACTTTTGCTCTATTTTGTCAATTATACACCACCCGCGAAGAAAGCGTGCTCTGATTGTGAGAGTAACGTTTTCTGGAATAAAGCCCAACATTTTTTTATAAATAACTCAAACTGTCGAGTTAAGCGTACGTTTAGAAACACGCAAATCGATATAACTATGAAATATTTCACTTACATTGAAATCATTAAAGAACTGGAAAAATTCAAACGTTACGATGAAATTTTGAAATCCACAACTGATCAGTTATTAAATTTGAAATCAAAATCATCATAATTTTCATCATCAAAACAACCAAAATGTTTCAAGGATTAATTAATAGATTAATAAAATTTTATTTGATCAAATGTGTTGGAAGTTAAAAGTAAAATTTTGTATAGTGAGTGAATCGATTTTATAAAAAGTGAGTTTAATGTTGAAAATTTCTCGAGCTTATCTCATTTAAAAAATCCATAATATTTAATTTTTAGAAAGGTTTAATTCTTAAATAGATATTATTTTAACAGTAATTTTGAATCTAAGTCGATTATTTGGTAAATATAAACTTGATATTTAATTGAAATTTTTTTTATTATTATTAACTTATCGTGAAAGATCAAAAACTGTTTAATCTTCAGAATTAATCAAATATTTTTTCTAACCTTCCCAAAAAAAAAACAACGAAATTTCACAATCCCTAACAAAACGCGTACTACATATTGTTACAATAAATAAACAAAAATACATAAAAAAAACTTCATATTGTTAAAAAAAAAAACCTCAAAACGATTCCGCAACATCAGAAACGAAAAACCCAACAACAACCAAAAAAACGCACAATTTCGACATATCCCAGCGACGCGTTCCCGCAACGATCCGAATTCGAACCGGCGTTCATTTCGCGCCAAAAACGCAAGCGTTCGCAATTTCGCTCGGTAGGCGGCAGCACGAGCGCACCGCGCCGGCCGCCGTTCGCAACTGACAAACGGGCGCCGGTTCGAATTCGAATTCGCGCGCTTTTCTCTCCTTTTCTTCTTCGCCGGCGAGAGCGGAAGCCGCAACGTCCGAAAATAAAGCGATGGCGTCTGTAAATTCGGCGGAGTAGTTGTTTGTGTATCCGCGTTAATAAATTGTGTAAATTGCTTTTTTTTTCGATTGGATTTATGTTTTTGATTTTTCCGTTGATGTGTTTAGAATGTTGGCTCGCGCTATTATGTTTTGGATTTGTCGATGTATTGAATTGTAGTATTGTTTAGGCTTACGATTGGTGTTTTGAAGATGAATGTTTGTTTTGTTGGTAAGATTGAGATTTTCAGTAATCACTGGATGTGTTTTCAGTTATTTGATTAAATGGTCTGTAATTTTACATGAAATGGTCAGGTTTTAATTTAAATCATCAATGATTCGAAGATAATGAAAATTTTATTTGGACAGTTCATGAATGTTATTAAATTGAAATGAACGCTGTGTCGTTTAACAAAATTATATTTTCTTCAGTCGAATCGTTTATAATTTATTAATTACCATCTATTTTTTTTAATAATTTAAGTTGCCGACTATATTATGAATTGCTAGTTTCAAATAAATTGAATTCCGAACGTTTGCGGTTACATTTCTATTCAATGAACGAATAAACCAAAATTTCTGTAGACACAAAGGGTTTTGTTCCATTTATCTAGAATCCTAGAGCCGAAGATAAACGTTATCTCCCACATTCACTACTCTTATCATTCAGTATGTGGAAAAGTTTTTGTTCCATTTGCAAAATGTATCTATATCCGATCGTCTTTATATAGAATACAAGACTATATAATCGAACATGAATTTATTTTATAATTTATGTAATTATTTCAAATTTTAACCATTTTCAAACTCTGTTATTGAATCAACTTATTCAAAAACAGTCACTGACAATGAGTAAATTTTCATTGATAATTTCGTTCAATGTCACCTAGTTAAGTTAGTTAATCTATAATTGAAAAAAAAAAACATTCCATCGTTTTGAAAATTTTCGATGTTCTTTGAATCAAACAGGAATTTATTTTATAATTATTTTAAAACTCCATTTTTAATCAATTCTTCCAAAAAAGATAATTTTTGTTGATATTTCGATCAATAACACCTGGATAAGTTATCTGGTCTAATTAAAAAAAAATCATTCTTTATCCCCTATATATAATCACAGATATCTGTGTGTCTGTCTGTTCGTTCGAATGACGCTCGCAACTTTTATAGTAATATTTTCTTTATATGCGTATACAGTTAACGTCTATAATATGATGCTGAATATTTGCGAGGTCTAATGCATTCCAATTTAGCCTGCATGCCCATTAAAATAACGACTATAAACGCTGCACTATTTACATTGTTCTTGCCTGTTCTATGGAAAGTTCGAAAATCGCGAGCTCCAAATTTAGTCTTTATAGTCATGATGATAACGGCTATAATCGCCGTACAATCTTATATTCTGGAGATAATAAACAAAATAATTGGCAACGGCACGGTCATAAAATATTTTTGCATAGATATATTTAATTTTTATTTTATTACGTAATAGTATGGTTATCAATTCACAGCCCATGTTATTAATATCGGGCTTATATACTATTTTAAATAATTTCGATACTTTTTCAATCGAATATGTATTTATTTTCAAATCTTTTTAATTATTTAAAATTTTTCAGATAACCATTTTACAACTGTATTGGTTCAATCAATCGAAAAAAAATCACCAAATCAATTTTTATTGACAATGACACCTGTTTAGTTAATCTAATTTATATCGATTCATCGTTTCAAACTCGATCAAACTTTGAAAATTCTATTCGAAAAACTCATAAATTCAATTCCAAAGCTTCTTCCAGCTCTGAACCACATAATCGCGCACACGAACACTTTTACTAGTTCACTTGTCCAAAATTAGAAGTCGGCAATGGCGTGCATTATTAGCAATCTTTGAACGGCGTGTTGGTCCGATTGAGGTTGGAGAGGACTCCGCGTGTTCCCCAATCTTTTATTTTCGTTCAGCGGTTGCTCATATGCGTTCAGGACTGAAATAGCTTCAGACTAGTTGCGTGTTTTTCAGAAACGATGCGAGATGAATAGAAAAAAAGCGCGGTTTAATTAGCTCAGAACGGCGTGTACGAGTGTGGCTCGTATTGTCAGCCAAAAGTTGCGTGTCATTGATATTTTGATGCGTTCGTTTTTTGTTGTGGGATGACACATGTGGTAGGGTTTATGGCAGTTGTTGGATGTATGATGGTTCGATGAGAGGATTGTTGGGTTGTGTTTTGTTAGGAATTTTAATTTTTTTTTTCAGATTAATCTTACATAATAAATAACCGACTAATAACAACTAATGAATAGAATGCAGATATATATTTGGGGGCTAATTACATGGCTAAAATCTGAATGAGATAGTATTGCATGCTAATCTATTCAAATTAGAATTTCTCTTTGGTATTGGTGAAGGCCAATGTGTGTTCTATCGAGGCCTAAGCCACGTAGGATCAACGGTCTCTCCTCGTCTGTCAAACTGGTAGCCGTTGCGATCACAAAGTGGTCAGAGAGGGAGCAGTTTGCTCAATCTTTACCTCGTTGTGCCCCGGGTGGTCATTGCGATTTGCTTTGTGGAGATTCAGCGAGCACAAGGTCTAGCTTGGACTTTTAGTAAGGTCTATAGACTTGAGTACCGTTGGTCTGAGAGCCTCCTCCGTTGGCATGGGCAGATTGGCTCTTATGGTACATGTCCCATATCAATACGAGGTTGAATCTCGGATAAGGTATATAACCTAGACCCCCAATATTTGATGGGGAGACCTGGTCCTACAGTGGACACACAACGGGTCGATAATGATGATAATGATGATATTGATTTTATAGTTATGAGATTTATATTGTAAAAATTTCAAGAAATCCTAAAAAAATTTTGATTTGTATAAAAAAAATTACTCGTTTATTTTATCATACAAATTTAATTTTAATTAAGAATTGAATAGTAAATATTTTTTGCATAGATACAATAAATTGCATATTTGTCCATATTTGAAAATAAATTTTGACATCTAATAGTATGTTTTTCAAGCTCTTTCTGAAAATTTGAAATAATTTGGATAATTTCAATAGATGTCATTATAAAATTGAATAATTTTCAAAACTTAAATTATTCTGTGTAATTTTTTCCATAAATAAAAAAAAGTATTAATTTAATAAATTTCGGTAAAAGAAAGTTGATAATATAAAAAAATTGAAAACCGTGACCTTGAATACTAAGCATGTTATATGTATTATATTGCTAAAATAATATCGAGTTCAAATTAACTCTCACTGACATACTAACATATTTTCTTGACTAAAAAATTAAAGTTGTATGTATCTTAAAAAAAAATTATAAAAAAATAACACGAATAAAGCATTACAGTTATCAGAGTACACTCGAAAAATATTAAAAACGAAGAATCTTTACAACTTCATATCGTGCGATAAATAGTTTTTTATTCACATATCTCAAATGAGATATGAATTGTAAACAGTGATTTTTTTTTTTAATAATTGCAGCTGAATTATGACATAAACGTTTCTAGAAAAAAATATTATCAATTATATCATTCGAATGATACCACACCGTTATTGCAAAATTTCTATTTACATTTTTTTCAATGACACTTTTGCATATTATTAATTCATTTTTCATTGCGATGTTCAATTAATATAATTAGTTGCAACTGCATTTTCTTGAACATTATTCAACACAATTGAATGGACCTTGTTTATAAGAAGCGCATTTGAATCAAACGAACGAAATTAGAACGGTTCATTTCATCACCGAGGAATTGATTTTGGAACGACCGTTTTTTACCAAATAATCACTATTGTTCGATCGATATTTCAGCAATGTTAACCACACAAAAACTATCCAACTTTGCTCAAAGTCAAATGCATTCGCCACGCTCCTACCGAAGTCCATCGTGTCCTTTTCGCAAATTGGAAATATTTAATAAGATCGTCGACCCCTGCTTAGAAAAAAATGCAAGTTAATAGAAAAGATCATTGACTTTTCGAAAGCGCACTCGAAATTAGTTTCAATGTTGAAGTGATTTGCGGAAACTGGAGGAAATGATTTTATTTCCTGCCGAAATTCTATTACCAATGAAATTATGATTCATGTTTGACTAAATGCTGAACGAATTCTATTATCTCGGCGGGTTTATTATGACGGTTTTATTTTCATTTCAAGGTTTGACAATTATCAGTTTGAACCTTGTCTTTGATCTAGAATATAAGTCGTTAGTTTTTTTCTTCTATAAAAAACTTTTCCCTATTACGTGCACTTATGAAAGGTATTATAAGTTGTTAAATCATGAGTGTTATATTCGAAACTTTCCGATAGTCGATTGCAATATATGAAAATTAAAATGACTGTAATTTCACTTTTAACTTTCTTTAGTATTACAATGTCTGTTTACACATTGCCAAAATGCGACGATTAAAACATAGTCACGGTCATTTTACCTAAATTCATTGTTAAATTTAATTACAGATTGTAATGACCCGATTGAATAACTTTGCGAACGAACGTCGTTAATGATTGAAACGGAAATATTATTTTTCTTATTAATTTCGTTATTTTCCATGGTCGAAATTTTCAATTTCAATATATTCATAAACATTTGAATCAAAATTAAAACTTTTGATATATTTCTCATATCAAGATTTATTATAAACGGAAACAATTTTATTACCAACACGAATATTACTATTATAAGAGGGTTTAACACTATCGATCCAATCCTTATCACTTCAAGGGATTTGTGGATAAAATATACAGAAATACGCGAGCATCCATTGACAAAATTTATAAAAAAAATTAATAAAATTTAATTACGACCAAAAAATCGCTTCAGACCGTCGCATTGTTGATTTGTACCAACTGTCAAAACGTTAAAAATCATATTACATAATTAACAAATTCGATCTTTATATAAATGTGTATAAAGACTAAACTCGCATATCAAATCGGTTAAATTTTAACCATGTCGCCCCGCATATATATACCGAAACCATGTGCTTTCGTATCCAGTTAGCGCTCGTCCGTCGCGCGGCTCGCGTCGCTTTCGCGTCCTCGAAAACATAACCTACAAAAAACTGACAGCTGAGATGACTTCGCTAACGGCGCTCATATGGCTCTCCATCGCAGCCTTCTTCCCGCACTCGACATTCTCCTGGGGTGAGTACCTTCGAAATTCGAATCCGTCGACGTGCCAAATCGCGAAAAACTCGCGTCCATTGCTATTTGCGACCGACCGCGCGTTGCATAATCGTCGCCGAACGCTCCACCATTACGTTTTCATTCATGAAACTGTGCGTTTGTGCGAATTTCGCGAGATTTTCGCGAATTCGCCGAACGGGCGCCGCGTGTCGGCACGTCCATTGCCCGGCTCGCGTTCGTCACGTAGGCCATCCCGCTTTACGCGCGCGCCACCCTTTAAGCACCCTGAATGGGACAGTCATTGGATGGGCCTCTAGTCTATGTATTCTCATATAGTGTTTGTATTTAAAAAAAATATCGATCGCTGTTCGTGGATCATCGATGTTCTTTTTCGAAAGAGCCGCGCACCGTGTGTAAGTTCGCGCGTAAATTCGGTCGTAATCTCTCTTTTTGCGTCCGGCGCTTTTTCTTTTCGGCCTTCGCTAAAATGGCGCTAATTTTTCTAAGCGGTTGCGTAATGGTTTTAGGTGCAAGCACGGTGCATGGTCTGCGTTGTTTATTTTACGATTCGATAAAAATGTTTGTCACATAAAAACTATACATAGCGAATTCGATTCAATGTACGACTGTAAAAAATCTTTTTTAAATTTTCTGAAAATCGTATCTGGGAATCGTTTTGGTATTTCGTGTTCGGTGATAACGCGTCCGCATATTTGCTTTTGAAAACAAGGTCACGAAACCGAGTTTTTTGAGACCACATTTTCGATAGTATTGGATTTTTTTTATGTATGCGAATTTCCAATTTTATAGTTTGGTGAAAAAAATGCGGGCCGATTTGCGTATCCGTTTTGTGTTGGGATTCTTAATTAGTGTAATTTTTGACCGTATCGGATTCTAGTTCACCGATTCGTTCGACGAAGGTCTCTTGTGACGTTTTGTTTAATAAATTGTTTTTTTTTGTGCAATGACGCAATTGATCCATGAATTTGAATGCTCATCAATAATGTAAAATGTCTGCGGAATATAATTGATATATTCAGTATTGAAAAGAACACGATTTTGCTCAAAATATTCTTGGTTTGATGAAAATTTAATTTTTTTTTACGAATCAAGTACTTTTCATTTTTAATTAATTTTATACAACTTTTATTTCGTTGATTTTCAAACTAGTTCATTATCGATTCGATTTTTTGCGATTTCAGATTAACTATTCATTACGCATATTTTGAATTGCAAATATCGATTAGAATTTTCCGAAAAAAAAAAAAAATACAAAATTGCTTTAGCTTTGATATTCGATATGATGTTTATTATATGTATTACCAATGATTTTTTAACATTACAAATACAACCTTTGTACACATACAAAATACAAACGTTCGCAACTTATCCAAACAATAAAAAGTAATTGCTGCGAAAAAGGCGTCAAATAAGAATTTTTTTTGCATAGCGATTGAACTATCAGCATTTATTTTTTAATTTGTATTAAAAAATTCAAACAAATTCACTGATTGTACAAGTGCAATTCGATCTGCGAATATTTTCAATTCGCAATGTAAAAACATCGTGAGCACATTTCCAAATATTCGTTGAAGCGTGTCTTGCATTTTTTCGATATATTAGAAGAGTTTTATTGTAAAATAAATGTATATTAAAAATATGTTTTTTTTGTATTACTAAATTTTACGAACGTTCATTCTTATGTAATAGCAAATCATGTGACGGTCGCTTTAGCGGCATACTATAATATTATATGTTTACTTTTTTTATTGTTTACTTAAAACTTACTCTAGTGAAACGTTGATATGATGAAATATTTTTTAATCAATCGTAGTAATTGGTCATAACTAGAAATTATGATTATATTGAGATTGCAACAAAAAAAATCATAATATAATCGTATACGATATGGAGAAATTTTAATATCATAACATTTCTAAGTTAATCATATAATTAGTTATAATATTATTGGAAATTATGATTTGAACAAATTACTGTATAGTAATTAAATAAATTATAGGACTTTATAGAAAATACAAACAAAATTATAGAAAATCAAAACAATATTATGAGTATTTTATCAACTAGAAAAATAAATCTTTTTTCGTTTAAAATAACCAAGCGAAGTCTCGTTAATCGCGACAAGGTTGACTTGTCAATTTTGAAATCATCCATGCAAAGTTAATTTCCAAATTGCTTCAGGTGTCATGACTTATGCAATTGTGCATAAAACGCGTTTAGTCGTTTTCGAAATCTTTCTCTTTTCATACCGAAAATAAATTTTATTTCGATTGGCAGATACAATTGTTATCAATGGTTAGTTATTATAATGCTATCTGCGGAACCGCAATTTTGTGGTTTTTATGTTGTTTTGTCTTATGTAATCGTACTCACAATTTTAATGAATTATCATGATTATTTTTTTTTTAATATCATTGCAACTTTTTTTATATAATATGATAACCTGTTCGATTCAATTATTTTATCTTATCATGATTTATTATTTGTTATATATAATATTCCTTATTTTCCCATGTAAGAATGTGATATTCTTACTAAACTTTTTATATTATAGTTATCGTAGATGATTTCATATCCCATAAAATATTTATTACATTTAATAGAACGTTGCAATAAATAATCTGAATATTAAAAAAATATTCAATCAATTCGTTAAGCTCGCATAATAATAAACACATAAAACAAATAGAAAGGAAAATTACGACATTATCATAATCAAAGGACAACTGACCGGATAGTGAACACGGTTCATTATCAAATCATAAATGTCGAGGAAGAGATCGTTAATAGCAAAATAACAACTCGCATTGCCTTCTCGGGTGGCCGTCGATGCATTTTTCGAAATTGATCACGTGACATATCGCAAAATATCGACCGGCCAGTTGTCCTATTTTAGAACGTTGGGTGCAATCGATAACTTGGTCTGTCTTTCGTTTCTTATTCAAATGGAGTTCGTGTGTATTAATTATATGATGGTTAGTTCGAATTAGTGTAGTGTCAATAGATTGACGTTTGTTTTTGAACGAAGTTGTTTTCGAACGAAGTTGCTCTGTTTCGTTTGTGTGAATGGTTGTTTTGAAGTAGTATGGATTTGTAATTGCCGCGTGAAGTTTGTTGAAATATTTCAATTCGCAATTGAGATGTTTTCCGAATGTATTTGTGGAGTGTTTAAATTGGGCCATTTGAGGTGTATGAAAAAATTGTATGCATATCAGTGTATAAACATCGTAAATGTATTATAAAAAACTGTTGTTTTTTTAAATTCATAAAAAATGTCTATTCCATATTTGAGGGGCTCGGCAGTAAATAGTGCTAAGCTTCATTTGTCACTTTTGGAGATATTAAGAAAGACAGTTTACATGCATTTAGATGTAAATAAAACTAGGAGTAACCCGAAATAGTTCTGTCATCTTTATTGATTTATGTAGTAAAAGTAGGTACCTACTAATTTTTGTAGTAAATAAAAGAAACTCAATTTTATAATTTTGGCGCTTCGCACTCTTTACTGCCGAGCCCCTCATTTTTCACTTGACAGTGAATAATTTCATAATGTTACGACCACCAACATTGTTGCTATTATTCTTTATCAAATATTGTCATGACTGTTAAGTGGTAATAGAAAACTTACTATTAGCGTATCGTGTCCATTGTATTTGCAATTCTATCAGTTTTATTATCTAGAATTACGTTAGTTTTTTTTTATCGAATTGAAATGTTGACATTTTATTTTAATTTTGATACGTGACCATCTCTACACTGACTCGCATACAACATCTAATCAAAATAGTAATCGAACTAAAGACTCGCATATAGAAAAACTGACTTTTTCGTCCATATATTATATGTATATATTAGACCTCGTTTCACTCCAACACCGTTCGACCGATCACTATGAAAATTGGCATGTATATGTATTTTTTGTCGAAAAAGTTTTTGTATCATTAAAAAAAAAAAATCAATCGAAGTTCTGTCGAATTTAGTTGCACTGGTTTCGCCATTCATATAATCATATCATGTTATCATTGGCAGGACACATCTTCCACGTTCAGCTAGTATCATCTGAATTCTAAAGTATAATACTGAAAATGACCTTACACTGACCCACACGCAACATCCAATCAAAAAACACCAAACTGAAGACTCGCACACA
This sequence comes from Hydropsyche betteni, assembly GCA_028571205.2. Classification (NCBI taxonomy): domain Eukaryota; kingdom Metazoa; phylum Arthropoda; class Insecta; order Trichoptera; family Hydropsychidae; genus Hydropsyche; species Hydropsyche betteni. Next base: position 3,586,260 of record JAOXNN020000074.1, on the reverse strand, counting down.
GCAAAACCGACCTTCCCACCGCCCGTAGACCGACGCGCGCGTTGGCCACCCCTGCACCGACTTACATAAAACACCCAATCGAAATAGCATCGAAAAAGTCCACAATCGAACCACCAAGAGTGGTAGTTGGCTCGCGACACCACCACCGACCGACAGCCAAGCGTGAAAATAGAAACCATCGGACTCTTACGTGGGACATTCGCGAAGGTCGCCGCGACGTTTCAGAGCTTTCAGCTGATCGATCTGCGAGCGAAGTGTGGTTTCTGGTTGTCATCGCGAGACGACCGGAATGGATTGTTCAGAGTTCAATTGTGCGTGACGATGGCTTGTATGGTCTTTAAATAGATACGTGCGGTTGCATAATGAGTACGTGTCGATGCGGCGGGTTTAATTTAGATTTTTTTGTGTTTTTGTGTTCGGAAATATGTTGGGTTAGTTCGGGAGGTGGGAAACTCTTTTTGAAAAGGGCCGAATTGTGAAAGTTCGAGGTTCGGTGGGGCGGATTGCAAATTCGAAGATTTATGGGTGATTCTGTTCAAATAATAAAAAAAACGAATTAAAATTTAAAAAAATAAATAAAACTAATCGATATCAAAGTATTTTTTTTTTGAAATTGTAGTGCTTTAAAAAAAAAATAATTACAAGTAATATTTAGAAAATAAGTATCAATGAATAGCGTAGGAAATATTTTTTCGTTTTTTATTGATCAAAAATTTATACTATCGATAACAACATAAATTCAATAAACCCCTTATATCGTTTAAATACATTTGAAACAAGCAGTTAACACATAAAAATGTCTGAAAAATTTAAATTGAAAAATCTTGATCCATTATAACGTGGAATGTATCATCACGTTATTGAGGGGTTTACTGTATTTTCGGAGAACAATCACTCATAATTGAGGGTCTGACAGAATCTCCTCAATTGAATAAGTAAATGGATTTTGAAATATGGAAATATTTTTATGTACACTAAATCCTCTTTTTACACGGTTCAAGGAAGAGAAACCGTTCTTTTTTTAGACAGTATAAAAATGTATTATTATGCCATAATGTTAAGATTCGGTGCAGGCCAATATACTGTTATAATTTTATGTATGTAATTATAGTTGTTAAATGAAATTTTTTGATGTTTTTTAATGATTTTACATGGCGTAATTTTTTCACATTATTATTATAAAATACATTTGGATGGAAATTCTATCTAAATATATTGATAGAACCTATCTCCAATTTTTATACGGTTAACATACTTTTTTTACACTAGTCTTTGGAACTTATCCACCGTGTGAAAAGAGGATTGGTTGTATAAGTAAATCCACCACTGATGTTTAACTTTCAAAATTGAACCTTTCCCACCAGAATACAGTAAACTTCAAAATAGATTTCGCGTTATAGGGAGCTAAGTTTTTTCAATTTTAATTTTCTTTCGACATTTTTACGTGTTAACTGCTTGTTTCAAATGCATTTGAACGATATAGGGAGGGGAAAGTTATAGGGGGTTTTACTGTATGCATCAACTTTTCAAACAAGTTAGCTTTATAGTCGGATGCGAAAACCAACCTTCGCTACCCGTTCGATTCCCGCCCACTTCAAACGTCGCTCAACTCGAAATCAAAACGAAATGCGAACCGTCGAACGCGACCGACCAGGAAGTCGCCATTTAATTCACCTAACACATATAGGTGACAACGTTCGAACGTGCCGAGGAATGATGATGGAAAGTGTCCCATCATTGATTCGTCCGAGCAATTCTTCAATGAGTAAGTAGTCTCGGACGAATTATTATGTCCTCGATGTTACATTGAACCTATCGATTGATGTGCCATCGTTGATGTCTTCGCGAACCAAAGTTTTAGATGTGTGATGTGAATGGTTTTGTTTATTTTTAGTTTGGATTAATTTGTAATTTTTAGGTCGGTTCTATGAAGTTAGTGGTAATCGTATTTGAATGATAAAATGCGTGTTGAAGTGGCAATAATATACGTAAAGAATTAACATCCAATTCAAACTGGTTATCAGTGCGTATTATGTTCGACGTAGTATTTATAGTATTTATTTATCTATGGATATTTTCTTATATAAATTGATTTCATTAATAGTACATATGTACCGAATTTTTTTTAAATAAAAAAATCAACAAATTAAAAAAAAGAAGAAAAAACAACTTTCACTAGAAACAATAAATCTCCGAATTTTCAGCACGCTCACCATTTTACGATTCCAATCGCGAATTCGTCCAGATAACGACTTTTCTATCGCTACAATAAATCAGCATTGTTTTTTTTTTTAGATCAGCTAAAATTATACCAGTTATATCCACTTTTAGACATTCCTGGTTAGAACCGAACAATGTTTGACCCGTCATCACACTTATCACGCAACACCAAATTTGACCAATTCGTCCAATTCTTTACACGAATTGACGATAACCATCCATGTTTCTAAAAAGAAAACTCGTCGCGTGTGTCATCTTGTAAAATCTTCGATTCGTTTCACGTTATTGAATCGATGGTTGTATATTATCGATCGATAACCAATGGCAATCTGTTTGTTCAGTAAATAAATCTAAAATAAACATTTACATACGCACCTAAAATAAACGTAAACTTATCGCTTTACAATTGAATAAACAGTATCGGATATACTGTGACATTTCGCGATTTGGCATCGTTTCTAAATGATCCAGGACATATTTAATTTACTAATTATTTGACCGTTAAATAATTGAAGCTAATCCAAAACAACTAAAGGTCATCTTATCGTATATTGAACTTGCGGTTAAAATCTTTCGATTCCCAATCGCCTTGTTATAAGTTCCACTGCACTACATTGAACGTTCAATTAAAAAAAAACCAGATATGATTTGAGGAAACGTATTATTCGATGAGGACAAACATCCATAATCGTTCGACAAAAATTTGAACCTTCGCCTTGGGCTTATGGTCCACTTTGGAGGGACACACATCGGCGTTTCCGACCTCGGTTAGTGTTTTGCGGAAACCGCGATCTTATTTACTGTTTGCTATAACCGCATTATTCCAAAGTGATTTGTGTAAGAGAAATCCACGATCGAATTGTAAATTTTCGCATTGTCTTCGACATTGACGTGTTAAGCGCCTTGATGGTTGCATATCGCGAGATCGTTATTTGAATTTTACACTGTCAATTATTTTTTACTGTGTTACGTAATCGATTTGTATTTGTAATAGGTGTGGCGAAAATTCAGGTCGCAATTTTCCGTTATTAAAAAAATATTCACTTTTCTCGTTTCGTTAATAGATCTGATCAATTTTATTAAACAAATTGCGTGTTTATTTCGAAACGTACAGCACTTTGTACTTTCCGAGTTCAAGTTCAAAGTTGGCACGTTTAAAAACGTTCGTTATTCAACCGTTGCAACGATAATTCATGCAAAATATTTTCGTTGCAAGCGATAGCATTTTGAACTGTTTCGATTTACCTCTTTCGATTTTGATATTAATAAACACGAAGAGCAATTCGGTTATCTTCGTCGTAAAACCGATAGGGCTACATTTTGTTTAATTAACACCGAATGAAATGACGGTATCGACACATTTCGCTAAATTGTATAACATTATTGAGCAATCGAAACAATAGCTCACCGATTCGTGACCCCCGTTTAAATATGACAATAGTCGTTGCAATTCGATATTTTAATCGTGTTTGTTGCCATTAAAATTTTCGTTTATGTAATGATTTTTGTTTAATTGTTTATCGAGGTCGAATAATGCAACGACCGATCAAATAATTTGACAAATTGGAAAATAAAGCTTTTATCTTTTTTTTTTCTATGAAAGAATCGTTCGAGGCTGTTTCGAATGTATACTGTCGGATTAATTGCAAAATGATTTTCATCCGTACAATGTCCGGTTTCGTATCTTGGAAAAGAAACTCGATTTCAATATACAAACTGCATCCGCAACATTGATTTATATCCGATAAGGTCATTTATCGGGTATGCCAAGTAATATTTAATTGCATTTTTTCACGTGCGATCATATTTGTTTTTCACGATCTGTAGTATCTTGCGATTTTCATCGATTCAATTTGATTGATTTTTTTCATCGAGATTGCAATCTAGCTGATACTCGAGACAATATCTTCTGAAAAGCAGAAAAACACCTTAGCCTTTATCTGTGTTTTCACTGAAAAATTGCATACTATATCGAAACGATCTCCGTTTGTTTTATCGAAAAAATAATGTCACACGATCGAATAAAAATCCGTTTTGTTCAAGGTCTCTGAACTCAATCGTGCACTTCGTATGCATTTTTCGATTTTTTTTTTCATATTCCGCGAATTCGAACTCCTTGAAAATGTTCAAATCGAGTGGATTCGTTAATTGATTTTTTTATAATCTAACGTGATTCATCAGGAAACATCGAAAATACTATCCGACATATTTTTCTATAGATAATACGAAGCCATAAAAAAAAACATCAATTTGTCATTGTAGACTACGAATTTACGTTTTTCTTTCGGTATACCCATAGAAAGAAATACACATCACAAAAGTTCATAAACAGGCACAGTTTTATTAGGCCGATTAACAAATTGAGCGAAAACTAATGACTCTCATCACGAACCATGTCGACCGACCAGCAATTACCATTTTCCAGTTCCGATTTTACATTTCGACTTACAGTCGCATTTCGAAAGAGCGTTTTGACGACACGGCGAAAACTCAACAGTCATCAATTTCACTGTTGAAATTTGAACTGCGACCATTTGTCGACAAAATCGTGTCTAACGTCACGTATGCCAGATTCATATATATGCCTTTTCGAATATTACATAACTCTTTGATTATAAGGAAAATTTTTCGTATTGATATTTTTGGATGCACAAATATTCCTGTATTTTCAAAACAAACACATCTTATTGACTGAAGAAATAATCAATGTTTTATTATTTTCAGATTTGGCCGTAACAGTGGGCGAACATATAGAATTTTTTCAAAGTAATGGTTCCGGTCTCGGAGCAGCTAGTAAACCATTCAATGAGTTGAATGCTATAACGTATGACAGTGTTTATGAAACTTTGTATTTTTGTGATAACAAACATGAGGATATCAGCATATTCAGTTATAAGCTGGATCCATCCAAAGACTTTCAGTCGTTGCTCGAAAGAAAGTTTAGTGAAAATGTTGAAGGAATAGCATTCGATCCGGTGACCGAAATGCTGTTTTGGACCGATGGTAAAAAGAAGAGTATCAATTGGATGTCACTCGTGCCTGGTTCTAACCCAAATCATATCAGTAATGTTTTATTGAATTTCACAAATGGTGAGAAACCTAAAGCTATCACAGTCGACAGTTGTAGGGGGTACATATATATTTTTTCTTTATTTGAATCAAATATGTTTTTTATTCTATAATTTATTTATCTTTTTTCAGATACATATATTGGACTAATATACAATTGCATAATCCGACTATAGAAAGAATGACAATTGACGGTAAAAATCGAACAGTGATAGTAAAACATGATTTATTCACACCATTAGGAATAACTATCGACCAAGCTACTAAAAAAATATGTTGGACTGATGATAAAGAAGGCAATTCTTATACAATAGAATGTTCAGATTTAGATGGCAGCAATAGAACGACCATTGATCATGGGATGAATCATCAGCCATATAGTTTAGTTGTAAATAATGGAATGGTTTACTGGACCGATTGGGCATATAAAACTATCTGGAAAAAATCTTTAGACCCTAATGAGCAGTCTGCACCGATTTCCCTTAAAAACTTTACACATGGTTTGCCCAATGGAATTGTAGCTAAAATAAATTTGTTAGAACAAATAAGGGGTGTGCCTGAATGCAAAGGGTTAGAAAAACTTATATTGAATGTCACCAATAAACAGTTAATGCCTCAGGATGAAGGAGTGCTTTCGAGTACTCCTACTTATTGCCTTAACGGTGGTAAATACATATGGAAGTTAGATAATAAAATGAATCCAAAAATATGTGAATGCTCAAGAGGATATACAGGTGAAAGATGTGAAATATCTTTATGTTACAATTATTGCCTTAATGGGACATGCCTGTTGAACAGAGAAGGTTTTCCCCAATGCAGGTAAAAATTTACGTGTTATCACATCTAACTTGAATCAATTGTCCGTATTGAAATTTAAATTGAATTTGTTTTTCTTACATAAATAATTAAATGGGCATTAACTTTTAGATGCCATAAAGGTTTTTATGGTGAACGTTGTACTAAATCTGTTTGTAAAGGATATTGTTTAAATGATGGTTCTTGTGAAATAAATGATAATAAGGAAGCAATATGTACTTGTTTACCGGGGTGGAAAGGTTCTAGATGTGAAGAAAAAAATCAAACAATTCCCGATTGCAAGTCAGTATTAATCGAAATCTTTTGTGAAATATTTTTGTGCATAATACATTTTAGGTTGTTATTAATAATTTTATAGATATCAAGAAAATAAAATGAATGAAATCATATTAGAAGAAAAAATTACAAACAGTGTAATAGAACGTGAAAATTCATCAGCTGAAACAGAAAATAAAAATACGAATAGATCGTTTACTTTGTTAAGTTCTGCCGAACCTTCAGAATTGAACATTTTCGAAGAAACTAATAACTGTTTCGGCTGGAACGCAGGATTACCGATTGTGACATTTTTATCTTCTTTATGTCTGGTACTCAGTATCATTATTGTGATTCTCGTTAAGAAAGTAATTGTTTTAAAAAGAAGACCAAGGTGATTTTCTTGTTTCATAATTACATATTTCAATAATTTATTCATATAATTAATACATGTAACATAATTTGCAGAATAAAGAAAAGGATCATTGTGAACAAAAATGTTACACCATTGACGTGTAGACCAAACCCTCAGCAATGTGAAATTACAATTGAGAATTGTTGTAATATGAACGTTTGTGAAACAGTACGTATATTTCATGAAATTAATATTAACAATTGAAGGTTTATCGCTCAATCAATTTATGTTTTTGATTTGTAGCCATGCTTCGAACCAAATAGTATACGGGCACAAATAGCTGACATGACAGCTAAAGATGAGAAGAAGCAACTTCTTCTGAATCAAGAACTTCATGATGGCACCTACTAACATATTATATATTTATTTAGTATTTCCTATAAGTTTAGAATTTCTCTTAGATTATATTAATTTGAGAGTGTTCGAATAAGTGACTGAATATAAAGATAATTAGTAAAATTGTATATAGAAAGAACATAGTTTGCTTCATAAAATGAAACCATAATTTTTTATAATTATGTTTAAGTATGTATATAATTTTTTAGTTAGATGAATTTAACTAAATCACAATCTCGTTTGATGTTTCATGAATTGTTTCAATCAGAGAATTTGTAAATATCATTTCAATTTTTTTTTCATTTGTATGTTGTCTCAAAGACTTCATAAAGTGTTCAATGATTTGATGGTGTAGTGAACTTAATACCAAATGAGTAATAATGAAATATGTACTTGTTAATTTATTTAATTTAATTTATAAAGAAGCTCTTTTTACGCGATAATCCTACTGAAATCTATGTCGCCACAGTCTGCTTTTGATACGAATTGTTTTAATTATATTGAGTGTTCCTAAATAATTTGGATTTTTCAGTCATTTTTTTTATGGTCTTGTACCAGTCAAAATACTTAAATTGTAAAATGTTAAATTTTGTATAGTAAATGGTGAAATTCGAATATGTTTACCAATTGTGTTCGTAAAATTACATTCTTTTTTGCGTTGTTTATATGTCAAGCACTTTGCTCACATTTTTGTACTTACATATTGTCCATAATATAATACAATGCCTTAAAAGTAATTATAAAATTTTGTACTTTCACAAATTAAACCTTATTAGATACACGAGTATAAACGCTTTGTAATTTAGCTGTTTGGTGAAATATACAAGATCAATAAATGATACATCGACAAATATTTTTAGCAGCTATACGGCGCAGTAAAAATTCAATCTCAGATTCAGGCACTACTGACTGAAAAATACAGTTATTCAAAGTGTTTACAATTGTTACTTAATTTATTTTAATATCATTGTTTTTTTTTTTCTTTTTAATATTTTGAGGTAGCTGGAAGTTATATAATTTTATGTTGCTATTTTAGCTTTGGTGCTGATTTTTTTCAGATGAATTTTTGTGACTTATGTAAATATACGATAGTTTAAAATGTTAAAATGCGCTTTAAAATGTGGGTAATATCCACATGAGAAATGTGATATTATTTATTATTTTTAAGCAGATCGAAGTTTCTTATAAATAAAATATATTGAAGAAATTTAGAAACTGTTTTAATTGAAAAACAACGCTTATAACTTTTTCAATGTAATTTTATTTAAATTTTACATAAAAGGCAGTACATATGAGTTTTGGTGAATGTTCCACAAATATTAAATTAGTGTGATAATATTCGTTCAAAAATTTACAGATTTTAGTACAAATTATATAATAAAATAAATTTAATACTTTCTAACCTTAAAATTATTCTTATTTATGATTTGCACAAGAAACACTAAAAAAAGCAAGGAAAACATGCAAATTTTGTAAAGGTGTGATTTTAAAGTAAAAAAACATTAAACAAATCATACAATTATAAACATTGCAAATTATTGATGAACAACGTAATTTTTATAAGATATTTTCAATTGAAAAAAAAATTTAATTCAAAACAACTTGACTGTTTAAAATTAAAAAAAAAATTAAATTATATACACATGTATAATTTTTAAAATAAATAATATATACATTTAAACAAAAAGAAAGTAATTTCTTAAACATATGCTGTGAGTATAATTTTAAATTATACAACACTTGTACTTAAAAATATTACACGCACTCATTCGTCTCGCAGTATCACAATATAAGCATACTTAATCGCAAGCGTACATCGTAAATACATATATCCATGGACACAAAAGGCTCCAGTGGCCACTAAAGCTAAATAAAAAGTCAAATCGACAACCTAATAACCTGCAGGCTGTCTGTCAACGTTATTTTTTTATATTTCGTTGCATCAATGAGATTAGATTCACTCTAAAAGTATAAGTTAAATTTGAAACGACTGCAAAAATTTATATATTCAAACCAGAAAACTGTTTATTCATACAAAATACTCATGTTGAAAAATACATTAAAGTGCGCTAAAACAATTAAAAAAGACATTATGCAATATCTTAACAAATGTGGAGTCTGCTATGTTTCATCAATAATCTATTGAATACTTGACTTAATACTAAACAAAATGTTTTGCGGCAAGCACAGGAGAACTGATTTTAGATCCAGCCAATGGTATAATTGCGTGAAAAGTGTCCCATCCTGCGTTGACGGCCTGTAAAATTAATAATCTATTAGTGCATTTAGTTAATTCGCTTTATGAAAGACTACTCAAAATTTCAACTTAAAACAGTACTACTCTTTCCGGTGTAAAAAGAACGTTGAAAAATATGAAAGAGAACAATAATTTTAAATTGAAACATAAGTAATCCTTCCGTTTTCGATAAGCATGTAAACGAAATAATATTACACAATGTTCTGAACCTTCACATGACATTATGAATATTAAAAATTTAATTAATAATTAATTTTGTGAATTCTTAAATGTATACTGCAATGAAATGAAAAGTGCCTGAAAAATAAAATTTGAAGCTTGACAATACACATAAATGACATCTACAGTTTGTTCAATGAATGATAGTTCTACTCAAACTACTTAAACCCTTTTTGATCCAATGGTGAAAAATAGATAATCATGCAATTCTAATAGCAAGTTAATTTTATATAGTTCTTAAACCATTTTCTTTCACGAAAATTAAATTTGGTTTTAATGTTAAAAAAAAATATATTCAAATTAAATTAAATTGCTATTTCGACACATATTTTCAGTTATTTGACACTTATAACATTGAGAGTAAATGTTTATTCATATTCGCGCTGTCATATTTCACACTGATGTCAATGAGATTCCGATTGTTTCAAAAGTTTTTTAAAATGAGTTATATGACGGACGGATATGAAATATTCTATTGAAAATGTGTGCCTGAATAAAATTTCGTTCATAAATTTGTTTTAATTATAAGAAGATTATAGAGCTTAAGAATAGAAAATAAAATACATAATACTTTTGAGAATAACAATGACATTAGATAAATTAGAAAATTAAATAAGTAGTTACATTTTATATCAATTATAATTCATGTTTCAAAAATTAAATACTTTTTTAAAGCGTTCCTCTAATGTTATAGAAATATCAAATAAGTATTTCAATACAATCTCGGTATAAAAATTTTAGCATTCATTTAACATGAAATCATTAGTTCGAATTTTTCAGAGAAATAATGATAATTGATTAGAATATTTAATTGGTATACAATCTACATATGAAATAATTTTTAACAAAAAAAAAACCATTGATTCACATATGTGATGAGTAAATAATAAAATTGCATATTCTTTTGACGAATTAAATTATTATTTTTTTTAATTGAACCCATAAATGAAAAAAATCAATCGACTAATCAAAGCGATATATAAACATATATTAATTATTATCAAAACAATATGCAACATTGTACATGTAAAATGTGCAAAATAAAGTCAACAAAGCACCAAAATAAATATACGAAGCGATATTAATGTGTAGACTCAACCAGATCTCTGGAAACAAACCGACCTCACAGAGACGTGATTATCCCTAAGACTAGTTTTAGATGACACGAATATAAAAAAAGCTGTGAAATTAAATAAGCTGTGCATGATAAGGTGAGCATATATTTTGGTATATATGTAACCAAAAAAAACCAGTACATACTGAAGCGCACTGGGGTTGGTTCAGGGATTTACGAGCTCGTCTGGCCCCTGCGCGACAGGCGTACTGCAACACACAAACAACAACAAAAAATGCGCAATCAGTCTCACAATTAGCGAATTATTTTTCGAAAATATTTGTCACCATATCATATCGCGGATTCAGTTGGAAATTAATCGATACAAACGCAAATTTGATGTGACGACAAATAATGTTTCTTTTTTTAATTCTTAGTATTTCGACACTCATATTGCACAAAAGTTAAAATAAATTTGAAATATAACCGTGGTGCGTTTAAAAAATTTAATGAATACGTTCTTGAACGGTTATATTTCAAATGTACGTATTGTTTAATATAATATTACATGTTCACACTTGTTAATTAACACAAAAAATTCAAAGGTTTATTAAAAAATCACCATGTTAGGAAAATAATATTTATAAAAGTGAATAAAAATATATAATTTTATTTATGTATTTAATCCCCAATAGAAAAAAGAATTAGGCATTTTCAAAGTAGTGTATTAGAAGCGTAGTTAGACCTGTTAAAAAGCTTCAATATATTAATATAAGCAAAGCATTCCTTGCTTAGTAACATATTTTACCGATAATAAGTGGAGAATCCACTAATTTAATACTGATGATTCTTCTACACTCCCCTCGCCGCTAGAAACCAAATTATCATATTTGGATGTTAAAGCATATCAATTCCAAAATATATGACATTTATAATAAAAGAAATATTGAAATATACTTTAAATATGAAAAAAAAAATCTAAAAGTACAATCTCTAATATAATAAAAAGTATAATAAATAAAGGACAATCACACAAAAAAACATTATAAGTAGGGATTTGTATGCACCTAAAATATTAATGAAATCCAGGAAAAAACCGAATTAGTGAGATATTTGTTTTTGTTGTGTGAGTATGTTATGTTAGATAGTAAATTTTGTTAAGTAAGCATGGATATTTTGCACCTGTAAAAAGCTATTCTTATGAACCTGCCAAAAAATTTAAACAATTAATAAAATAGCCTATGTTCCGTTATACGTATCACCATATATAATAATATTCCATAAATGTTCACATTTGTCAGTCGGCAAATTGTTGTTGGTGTTCAAAATTAAATTTTGAGGCATAATTCAATATACTGGAGTAATTAGTGAAGCGTCTTGTTAAAGCCAAAGGCGTAAAGTACCTATCCTGACCTTTACTGGATGCGGGCTGACTTCCTAGGTAGATTGTTAAAGAATCTGAACTGAAGCCGCAGGGTTAAATCTTTCCGTACTGTAAAAGTAACAGAAAGTAACAAAACATAGCTTTTTTGTAATTGGCAAGGTTTATTTTTGCCCTCGAATTAATAAAGGAACATTGTATAAGCGAATAACTGTGTTCGAGAGTAATCTGTGTAGTGTCATTTATAACTGTGTATGTCAATTCTGTTTCATATAATTTAATGTAAATATAACACATTGTTATAACGAAAATCCAGATCAAAGCAATATCCTCAATAATCTGAAAACGCTAAAAAAAGGATATAAAACCCAATATATACAGAGGTACTCATTTTAGTCATAAATATATATCATTAAAAATTCAATCATTTATTACACACATAAACATATATGGTTTAAGGATTTCACCAGTGGTCATCACCTGAGTCAGAAACGATAAGTGTGCCAAACAAAAATGTATGGTAATTTTACAAATGAATAGGTAAACGTGATATGATTCAATTACAATCATGATTTAAGGGAGAGCGGTGGATTATGCATAATGCAGAAGACGTCCCATTACAATATACTCACGAATGAGGATTAGGATTGAAGTCCACCGGCTCAGCTAAAACGAACTTCTCTGGCACTATGTTAGTTTGATCGTCAACTGTCTTTGATTCAGTCGATACATTTTCATCTGGTTTAACCGAAGCCAACGCTTCTTTTTCAGTACTATTTTGATCATCGATTTGAATATTAGCAGATGATTCCTCGCTAGCCTCTTTGGGCTTCGCTTCAGGTGCCGGTTGGGCGACATCGGGAGCCGGTTGAACGTTTGCAGGAGAAATGACATCCCCTTCACCCTCTACAGCACTCGGCGGGGTGATCATTTCTCCTTTGCCTATATTATCGTCAGAACCTAACAACGGATCCATTGTTTTCTCGTTATTTATTAAGCTTTGACGAGGAAGCTTCAAGTTGAAAGTGGCGCTAACTCTGTTTTTGAGACGGAAATCTGCAAACGCAGCCGACACATAAGTGATACTCAGAAATTGAAAAACTTTTGATGATGTGATTTTTTTCACAAACGGAATTTGATGTGTGATAAATGTTTGAAAGTGATAATGATAAAATTTGATGAGTTAAAATGTGTTTTTTTATTTTAGTAAGGGGCAAATGGAGTTTCTGCAGACAAAGGTTAACACAGGGCCATACAAAAAACTGGCATATGAGAGCAAGAATGACAAAATGAAAAACTGACGCAGTTCTCATATTGATATCCTCAGTCCTAAGGGAGGTTCACAGTCGATATTACAGTGAAATTAATATATATCGCATGACAAAAATTTATTGAAAGATCAATCTAGAAACTTCACTAAAAATCGGGAAATATGCATTAAATAGAACGGAACTCTCAATAAAAAATGTATGAACAAAATCATACAAAAATTGATGTACTGGAACAGCAACCGGATAAACTATGCATGTAATATTTACAGAAACTGATAATTTATAATTACAAATGATAAATATCCACAAAAACACTCTTGTATGCAGGATATATAAAGAAAAAATAAATGAAAATTCTAAATTTTACGATTATTACCTTGAAAAAACTAACTGCAGTAACTATTCGTCTTTTTTCAATTCCTTTGCGATTTTGAATGTTATACATATGAGTTTTAACAAATAATGACTAATTTAAGCTACTAATATGCTATGATATTTCGAAAATGAAAAATGGATAAGCTTTGGTCATAAACAAATTTTCTTCTATATATTAATGATCTTCTTGAAAACCTGATGGATAAATCAATAATATCCAAAATTATAAGGTATTACTATTATTGTAACTTATTTGTGAATGAAAAAAATAGATTATTTCTTAAGACTAAATGAATAGCTTCAATAAAAAATGATAATTTAAAATATTACTACCGTAATCAATCACGAAACGTAAAGCCAAAAAACTTCAAATATAAAATGAAATTACGATGAAATTTCTGATTAAATAATGACTTGAATTTGGGCAGAAATTAGCTTCTAATAAGTAAATATGTATTAAATATTTCACTGCAATAATATAAATAAAACAAAACACACTTTATAAAATGTGTATAAAAATTGAAGTAAATGCAAGGTAAAGTTATTATTAAAGCTTAGGAAATTGGCAATTGCAGAAAAGCCTCTTTAGAGAACCAAGACCAACATTTCAGTAATAAATATTTCACCATCACCTATTAAAATAAAGCTACAAAGCTTGTTAATACCTTAAAAACCTAATATATGAATAGAATTAAGCATATTAAACCTAAACCATTTTTTAAACAAATTACAATATTTGAAAAGAACACAATTTCAAAATTTAATTTACATCTAATAATCATAAATGGAAAAATAAATACAATTGTATCTAAATTATAATAATAATAAACTTAATAAAAATCAACAATACCAAAAAATATACCTATTCAAAAGATACACTAATAGGTATTTTTTTGAGGTATCAAAAATAATCAAATATAAGCAAAACTTACTTCTGTCAATGTTTTTCTGTAAATGTGAAGCAATGCGATGGCGAGCATCACTATATTCGAGATGAAGACCGAGTCTGACCAATGTGGGGTTTTGTTCAACTAATTGGGTTATTTCCATTTCTATCTTGTTTCCCAGAACTGACGATCTCTGTTTAAATGCGGAAAAAAAAAATTAATGATCACTGATAAAATCCCAAATAGCAAAAACCCCATTGAAAATGAATAAATACTTGGTTTGATGCCCTAAATTCTTCTACAGTCTTGGTTTTGAGCAGAGATTTTACAAGACGAACGATCAGAGGAGGACTAATGAAATTGGTTTCTACATTGACAACGCGGACAGTGTTATTACGTTCCAATGCATCAGCTAATATGGCAGCGGTTCTGTCAGTAATTCCGCAGTTTGTCAAAGATAAAACTTCCAAATGGGTATTTTGGTTCAATGCATCGATAAGATGTTCGAATTTTTCTTCGCTGATATTCTTGAAAAAGAGATGAACATTAATTTTAACATAATAAAAAGTATATAATGAAATATAACTAAATTACTTTAATGTTATTCCAATTGAGATCAATAAGTTTCTGGTCGTCATCTCTCACTTGTTTGATTGTAGTATCGGGATCTGTGTTGTTAGGTGGATCTTGAGGGAACATTTTGGGAACGGAAGCTTTAGTTATACCATCCCATCCCAAACCGACAGGTTGCCCTTTATTCAATAAAGATGCATGATATTGATCTTGATTCATCATCGAATGGAAACCCAAAATAGCTAAAATAATATGTTTAAATGAATATATTTTCCATATCTATAAACATATCGAAAATAAGATTGTTGTCATATCAAACCAGCAAGATCAATAATTTCCTCTTGAGTCGCATCACTCAGAGCCTCCTCATATTCATTTCCTAAATCGATGGCTATTTGTTCTTCAGCTTCTTTCATTTTCACACTTTCAGGAGGCGGGACCCACTAAAATTAAAATCATCAGATTTATCAAATGAATACGACATATAAAATTCATCGAATATCAATATACTAACTTTCTTTCCTCTTATAATTCCAGCAACGAACGGTTTCAATTCCGGTCTGTCAGGCGTTTCTAACGCTTGTTTGTTAATATGATCGATAAGTTTTTTCCTATTTAACGGTCCAGTAGGATCCTTTTCACATTCATAACTGTTTCTTTGAGATGGAGGTAAAAATGAATCCTAAATTCAAAATATTATTAATCAAACAACGAATGCAAGACTATAAATTTATATAAAAACATTATCTTTACATCAGGATCCACTTCCTTGGCTAGCATTGTAATCTCCTCCTGAGACAACTGCGACAGCAGTTCATCCACATCGATCTCATCGTAAGCCGATAAATCTTTACCGTACAGCTTAGCCGGGGTTGTCATCGTAGTGGTAGTTGTAGTTGAAGAAGTCTACAAAAAAACATCAACATTCAAAAACACATACAAAAACTTCATTAACAACTCATCACACTTTGACACTGTCATTAATAAAAGATAAAAAAACCCTATAAAGATAAATGGATGTGGGGGCGAAAGCGACATATTCGAGCATACATTTGAGCAGGCTTCGAGTTCTGGGGGCGAATCGCGGGGGGCGCAGTCCCGAGTTCGATGACGTCACGAAGTGCAGCAAGGCGCGGTTTGAGCCAACACCCACTTGACACTTGCTGGCTAACCGGCAGGCCCTAACCGTGCGTTGCGCGACCATGTTGCGAGTTAGCGCGGTTGTCATTGATGTCGGTTTTTTGCTGTTGTTTCTGTTTTTAGTTAGTTCGTACGCTTTTTTTTAATATTTTAAATGGTCAAGATGTGATGTGATCGTAGTGGTGCAGGTCGTCAGTTAAAAGTTGTTTTATTTCTTATCAGGATTTTATGCTTTTATCATCGGTGATCTTATCTAAATAATACAATAGCTTATGAATTAAACCATATAATACATTAAAAACTCTTTTTACATGGTTTCGAAATGATACGTTTCAGAAAAAAAGCGATTATTTTTTAATACTGTTTTTTTCACGTTAACATGGTGTAAAATTTAAAAAATAAATATTATTATGCCACAATGGTAAGATCCGACCAGACTAGTATACGATTATATAATAGTTATTAAATGAAAATTTACGATATTTTTTAATGATTTCACATGGCAAAATTTTTCACTTTGCACATTTTTTATAAAGTATATTTGGATGGAAGTTCCATCCAAATATACTGATGGAACCAATCTACAAATTTTTATATGTTCACCATAATTGTTGTCACTGAAACGTATCCTTCGTATAAAAAAAGACTTGGGTGTTATTATCAATTGTGAGTTATCAATAAAATTTTATTGAAAATTTATATCGGTATTACTTTGTAAACGACGTTCGACAAACTGATAGGTACTCTTTTCAAAACGCTTAACCGATATCTGTGAAAACTTTATATCGCATTTTTGTACTGATTATCACAGACTCACTAATGAAACCCACGTGAGGCTGTTAAATATTCCGCCATATCATACGACATCGATTAAAAACTTTTATCTGTGATCAATCAATCGGTATTCGCTTTTTTTACCGAACTATTCAACCGTAACTTATACATCACAAATATCCAGCAAATAGTTACAAAATCGAATCCAACCGTACCGATAACATTTAATAAAACTGATAGCGCCCACCACTCTATAAATACACAACATCCACTGATACCGCGATGACTTAACAATGCGAGGACATCGCTTTTATTACATCGGTACGATGTGGCCCGTTTTTAAATTGACGATGATATCACTGCGGCGACATGCACAATGACGAAACACCTCAAAAACACACAAGAACTCTTCCAGCCACCTTGGACGATTGACGATTGACAATTGTCAACCACCAACGCACAACTCCGAAAAACTTTGAACTACAACTTTCTAAGTACACTATACAGAAAGATATTTACTCGAATATAGGAAAATATCGGTCCAAATATGGCGATGGGGTCGATACGCCGACGACCGGTCGGTTCGGCTAACTCGCCGATATTGAACGGCCTCGCATGAGAAAGAGACCAGCTCGTTTTATGGTGGGGAAGTGACACCATGTGCCGTGTTCGGTGAGTGGTTTTTGTCTCCCGAGGCTTCTCCTCGTCCCGGAAAGCCTCAGGTGAAAGAAGAAGAGAGTTCGAGTTCGAAAGCGACGCTTTTGTTTGAGTTTTTTTGCCCGCCGCCGATCTGGTTTCGGTGCCAGTTTCGGGTTCGGTTTTCGAATGTTGGGTTCGTTTGTGCGAATAGTGTTTGTTTTGTGAATCGGAGTGATTGATTGATAATGCCGATTTTGTAATCCTTGACTTTTATTTGTGGCCTCGTGTTAATATTTGCGAATTGTTGCTATCGAGAATCCGTATGAGGTTGAAGGAAACTGTGCCTATGTACGATTTTTGGTTGAAGCTGCCACTAATGATCCAATTAATGAATTATCTGTTGTTATGTAAAAGTCGTTGACTTTGCTGTGTTTGAACACAACGAACAGACTTTGAAGTCTTTAATTTGTATTATAAAACTTTTTACAGCAATTTGTTTCGTTGTTTTTTTCCCAACAAACAACAGAAAATGCAAGAAAATTACCCATAATATACAATTTCAGAATTGTGGATTTATTTACCGGCAGAGTGCCGTTACGTTTGAACAATTTTACAAAGTACATGTAATGACCGTCAGAAATTGCCATTTTTATACCGGGAAACGAGCAGGTATTTTTCTTCAGCGCAATTTGAGCGAATTTAATTTTGGAAAGCAAAAATAATCAATTGTCATTCGAATATTGCATAAAAAAAATATTCAAAAATTATATCAAAAAAGTATACAGTAGTGAGAGTAAATTGTCGAAAGCGTTTAGCGATAATTTTCAAATAACTTTCTATTTCAAGATGTGTTTGCATGACGATGGACATTTTTTTGATTTTTGTACCATCGGTTATTGACACTGCATACAAAGCACACTGTGTTCATATATTGAAAATGTTGGTTTTTATTTTTTCGTAACTTCGCTCGGATGCTTTATATGCATTCGAATTTACATTTTCTAACCGGTCGTTTCATTGTTGAAGATAAAATCACGATTTCAAAATGACACCTTGACCCAAAAAATTAATCATGTTGATTGCCGAAAACGTACGCGTTTTGAACCGTTCAAATCTACCGTTTAAGATCTAGATTTTGTTTGGAAAAAATCATACGAAGTTTGTACCTTGAAAAATTTCGACGGAACGGAAAAATATTTGAGTAATTACAAAAAAGAGGTGTACAGTTGAGATCATCACTGGAATGTTGTCCGTGTCCAAATTGATGATAAAAAAGTTTCAATATTTATTTTATTGTGTACGATTACCATTTTTATAAAATCGCACATGAGCATGTAAACGTCTGCGTTTCAATTTAACAGTTCGTATGTAAACAACCAGTTATAATGTCAAGGCTGAATAATGCTTAAAAATTTGTATTAAACGTGGAATATTGGATGATTTGAATCATTTTGATGTCATAATCTAAAATGCGTATGGTACCTAATGTGTCTAATGATTACAATCTTTTTTGATAAACTGATTGATATTTATCTCAAGATAATTATTTTTTAAATATTGTTACGATCGCTTTAAAAAATCACAAATAAAATAAATTGAACAAAATTTCGAAAGTTATTTTCAGTTACGGCACGAATATGCAAATAATCGAAATAAAAAATAATGGCTTCTTAAATCAAGTCTCATTCTTTTTTACTTCAGTACATTCGTGATTAGCATCAACAATTTTATCAGACAAAGAGCCGCTCGATACATAACAAAAACACATCACACAACCAAGAACTTCATCAACTACCTAAACACAAAACTATTTCAGTGAAAAACAACCAATCAAACTCAACCAAATTCCGCAGACAAAACCGATCGAAATCAACACGAATACGAAACACCGAAAAACCCAGAAACAGCTCAATTTCGAAAACCTCGACGATGGGCTCGTTTCCCCAAGCCGACACGAGATTATGTATAAAATACGACCCAGTTATTGAAGCGTAACAGTTTCGTTGCAAAATCCGATCGGCCGGCCTCTTCGGCCATTTTCCACACGATGATGCCACGATGGGTATGGTATGGTATGGTATGGTATGGTATGGTTTCGAGGAGTCGAAGACGATGGCATGGTGGAGATAATGGTAGGGAGTTTCGATTGCCGATTGTCGGAACAATGAGGAACGGTCGTGGTCTGCTCACAATGGACGGTGCGGTAGTAAAATGCGGATTTCCATACAATCGGGTGTGAGAGGTCTGTGTTGTTTGGTGTGTGAGTATGTGAAGTCGGTTCGCTCTTGTGTGGTGGATTGGTTTATTGTTATGGGGTTTTTTATATTCGAAATATGATGTATCATCATATGCAATCAATTAATATTTTTTGTTGGATGAAGAAAATTTTAATCTTCGTGTATTTTGAGGAACTTTTCATATGTCTTTTTGATTTCGTTCGTCTTTTGTTCACTCGGTCTTTTTTGTATTAATAGTCTCTTGAATAGCATTTTAGTGTTTTATGTGTTTGCCTTTCATCTACACATCTAGCCATGTGTTCAATCAATTGCCATTTCAGTATATTAATTTGGCTTATACACTTCTTATCCATAAGTTTTTTTGTTATTCTTAAAAGTGTATTCGTCATAATAATGATACATATATAGATAAATTGTTTTTTTCTTAATATTATATAAGTATATACGTTTGTTTCAAATAAAATAAATCATTGATTTTGATAAATTGTGATATGACATTAACATCATTGTCAAACAATCATATAAATATTACTGTTTATGAACCAATGACATCTTCAATCTATCATACGTATACAACATTCTATTTCGATCAGATAACTTTTTTTCCAAAGAAAACTCAAAAAATCAATTAAAATTCTTCTCAATCTGATTATCGACACAGAGACTATTTCTAGAAGTCTTTGTACCATTTTTTTTCAACCAATTAAATTTGACAGGCGATTCATTTATAATAATTTTTTCAAACACAACCAGTTCCCGCCGCTCAATTAAACATCTCATCGCGAGAACAAGAGAAAATTACTATCAAAACATAAAAAAAGATCGAATTGCAGACATCACGCCCAATTTATCACCGTCCAACATTCAAAGCCGACCATCAGATAACATAATATAATTGTTATCAATACGACCGATTGCAATATTATTCGGGTCCAATATAATTAATCCCGTCGGTTTTTCGCGCAATGAATCATTCGGATTGTTGCAATTACCGACGATGTTCAGGATGTCGACGACATGATGAAGGATTGAACTCGTCTAATCAGGAAGCCGTCAGGTTGGCAGCGTTTCAGAGATTTTCGCGCGCGCGGGATTGTTTATAATTAAATACGTTTTGTAAATGCGAACG
This sequence comes from Hydropsyche betteni, assembly GCA_028571205.2. NCBI lineage: Eukaryota > Metazoa > Arthropoda > Insecta > Trichoptera > Hydropsychidae > Hydropsyche > Hydropsyche betteni. Next base: position 3,565,213 of record JAOXNN020000074.1, on the reverse strand, counting down.
CGTTCTAATCGACTATTAATCTCTCCGGGACTCGTTTCTGAATTTAAACAATTTTTCTTTGTGAAAATAGTGGTTGGTGCACATAAATTAGACATTGGTAATGGTTTGTTTTTGTTCGGTCAGTAACTAAATTGTATTTTTGTTCAGTATGTTAAATTGATTGTCTGAAATATATCGAAAATTGTCAGGAGTAAGGAAAGTCAGTAGACACTGGATAATTACTAAATTATACAGTCAGTAAGTTATAAAGAACGGTCAGATTTTAAACGAAATGGTTAGTGATTTGAATAAATTGGAAATTTTGTTTTGACGACTCGATGTTATCATCGAAAGTTTTATAAAAATTTTAATGACCGTTTATTATTTTTAAGTGACCATTTATAAATTCGATTAATGATAATTTTTATATTTAATTACTGACCAAATAATTAGTTACCATTGATAATTCACTTTTCGGATTGTTTGAAGACTGAGTGTTGCGTAGGTTTATTTTGATACAGATTGTTGATATGATAATGAAATTATTATTTATTTAGATAAGCGAGCGTAATGAAAACTTTCAGAATAATAGGATATTTTCATATGAAACAAGCTTATTTGATTATCAATCAATCAATCCTCATTATGTTATTCGTATATATATTATAAACACGAAACATTGACACAACAATCAAACAAACCATTTCTAAATATATCAATATTTTCTTTTATCGAAAAATCGAATACCAAAACCGAAATTTCCCAAGAAACTCAACCATCCAAAAAGAACAAAGAACCCGCCGAAAAAAACATTTCGAATTTCACCAAACCGCGAAATGCATCCGACGCAAAAACAATACAAATTGGTTGACGATAAATTGACACAAAAAATTTTTTATAATACAACACTCGTTGGGAGCGAACAACGTGCGCGGCGCCATATTTCAAACGCTGTCGGCGGCCGCGTCTGAAGAAAACGACGCACGATAAATAAATGAAAAAATGGCCGACTGAGATGAAACGCAATAATATATAATATAATATATCGGTCACTCGTGGTCACTATAAAAAGATCGCTGGCCCGTTTCGCGAGCGGGTCGAATTCGGGGCTTTTTCAAAGCAACACTTCAGATTTGCGCTTGAAGATTAGCGATGGCTCAGAAGTCGTTTTGATAGGCTTTTTAATAACGATCGAGTCGAAATACTGTTATTTTTCATTGAGCGTGTCGATTGGCCTGTTTTTAGTGGCAAGACCCAAAGGGCTTGTTAATATTCGATCTCGATAATTGAATAAAAGATCTGAACGACCATGTAATTCTCGCTAATTATTTAAAATAGGATTGCATTGAAGCTTTAAAGTGTTGTATGGTAAACGGAAACTTTTGTTTCGATTTCTTTGTCTTTCGACCGGTTCGTGTCGCTTTGGCACGATCGCTTCTTTCTTTGTTCGAAATCGCGGTTTCGTTAGCACGCCTTCGTGATTGACCCTTGGCTTCGATCCTTTTGCCCTTTCGGTCATTATTGATTGTAACACTTCATTGTCGATGAAGGTAAATGAAGCGTGTTGGGTCGCTTGAATTGTATAGATATTTTCATGTAAATTTCCTGAAGATACAAAATTATTGGACTGTTGAGGATATTTTCGAATTGAATAATTATGCGATTTCGTTAAAATTAGGATGAGTCTTATAAATAATGTGTTTATTTAAATATCCTTCAAAATTATGTTTCGATTTAATAATATCGCACTGTTTTGCGTATCAATATAAAAAAAATATTCGCACTTACTCGACCTTGTACTTATTTCACGTATAAAATTAAGCGCTATTAAAATTCTTTAGAAGAAAAAAATATGATATTTTCATCTATAATTTCCCATAAATTTGCACATTATTTAAAGAGAGAAACAAAACAATATAATTAAGATTTCACCACGAAAGCCAAAAAGAAAAATATAAGGCACTTTGTTTCTTTTCAATTTCTGTAAATATAATAAAATTTTACAACTCTTTAATTGCAGTTATAATGTTTTTGTTTGGTGACACTAAATATTATTTTCAAAAAGCGGAATTTATTTTTCAATTTTAATCAATCTAATTGTTAATAAACATGAAGGAATTCATTCAAAAATTTTCAATTGAAAAATACTAATAAACAAGCTACATTTGGTACGATTAGTAAATAAATGGTTCACTTAACACTTTTTATGTTGGAATAGTTTTGAAATTCAATTTTTTTTGTAAGAAAAAAACTAAAAATTTCAACTGGGTTTCATAAATTTTGTTCTGTAGTGAACCTCAAAAATGACAATATAAAATTTCAGATAATCATATAAAAAAAAATCAATGAGAGACAAAACGCGCAAGATAAAAATCGCTTAAAAATTGTATCGAACGAGCCTTGTCTTACATTAGATAAACAACATATGACGACGATTGAATAATCAAGAACATTTCAAAAAATCACACAATTACACAACGAAAAATCACGACAAAATCAACCAAAGACAAAACGCACAGGATACGAAACGCGTGGAAATGTCACGCGAAACAAATGGACGCATGACATATAAAACTTCCATACGTCACGAATATAAGACTTGTGAGTGAATTCACATGTTTTCTCCACTAGTTGCGCAACTAACGTTACACGGAAAGATTAATATGTCGACAACGTCCGAGCGAGTTTTGTCGTGGACGTTTTGAAATGCGAAATTTCGCGCGGGTTGCGGAATCGAGCCCGCGAGAGGTTCGAGGCTGTTGTTATTGATGAGTTATGTTGAAATTAATAAGTTATACTTTGATTAGAGGTTAGTTAATATGTATCGGCTGTTTTTCGTGTTATCATAGTAACGTACCTAGTACTCGTATAATATAATACAATATTACCTAACTATTATTTGGGTTATTTATCCGTAATGAAGTAATGACATCCTTCTTTACTATACATATAAAGATTTTCTTTACTTTTTATGAAAACTTGGTGGTTTCGAATCGAAATATGATGTTTTATGGCACTATAGTAGAGGAAAGTGACGGGTTCTAGACTATGGAAGTTCTGGAATATGGGGGTTCTGGATCATCCGGTTTTGATTTTTTCAGATGGTCCAGAACCCCTACACTACAGGACTCGCGTGGTCCAGAATTTTCATGGTTTAAAACTCTAGAACTCTCATTGGTCCAGGACTCCCTTTGGTGTAGAACCCGTCACTTTCCTCTACTCAGTATTCAATTTTCTATTTCTCAAATTAAATTTAAAAAAAAGGATCGATATGGTGTTGATAAGTAGAAAATGGTTATAAAAATGAAAAAAAAAAATAAAATGCGCAAATACATTTATAAATTTTTACAAAAAAATAACAGATCAATTTAAACACAACCAAACGAGTTAATTTAAGGCATTCAAAACAATTTTCCTCGATCATTAATTATCTTGTTACAATGAATATTCATCAACTTAAATCAATCCCAATAAACATCAAGGACACAACGACCCGTTTTTGAAATTGCCACAAAATCCGATACATTCGCGCGTCGAAATCAATCATCGCTGGTCCTGTTCTTAACACCAGAATTTACGGCCATTGTCGATATACGACCTCACCCAAAGTCCACTTCCTCACCGAAGATAATCGACCTCGAACTTCGATTTATTTCTGGGCATTCCGTTGCTCATTTTTACACCTTTATTTCTGAGTGGAGTTATTTTTCACGTGCCCATCCCGACCGATGTTGACCGCGAACCGTGACAGTCGAACAAATGCGCCGATAATCGTGAAATTTTTCCAACGAAAATAACACGAAAAGTCGAAGATTTTCGGCGACAATCTTAATGGCCGTCTGTCGGGAAAACGCTCGGGAAAATGCGTGTTTCGCGCGGAAAAGCGCGCCGTTTTTCATCGTATGACATTGGGCTGTATAAACGATTCGATTTTGTTTGTTTCGTGTTTTTTTTTTAAATGTTGAAATATTTCGGTCGTTGAAATGTTTATTATTAATTTTCTTTTGGCTTGTAGGAACGGTGAATACGCATACCTTTTCATTGCCCAATTAAACGGTAATTATTCATATGTAATTCGCTTCCTGGCGAATCGGCCAATTGCGCTTATATCTATTGGCGTAATTGCATTCGAATAATTTGCATACACGAATGGGGGAACGAAAATATTTTTATGTCTGCAGTTTAATGGAGCAAAAAACGAACAGATCAAAGTTCTGATTTACATCCATAATTTGTATTCTATTGTATAACACTACTTATACAGTCAAATATTATATTTTCGCGAATAATTAGAAAAATATTTGTTTCAAAATCAAGGAAATTATTTCATGCATCAATGCTTTTATTTATATAATAAGAAATGTGAAAATTTCAAATCATGTTAAATTTTGAATATTACATTTTCTTTCTTGAATTTTATATGAAAACATTATACTGACAAATAAATCGCATTTTTATGATTTTTTTTAATTTGTTGGCAGAGATCTATTGTGAACAATAATTGGGACTAATTATCTAAAAAATCTAACTAATACACTTCTAATATTTAAATACTAAATAAACGCGTACATTTTTAATAATTTCATAAACAAAAAAAAACATTAATGAAAGCGCTCAAAAGCGGCGACGGGTCGCGTCCCACAGTGTGGCCAACCGTTTGTTTGTTATCAGAGATGCAGAGGAGCACGTGGTGACGGGCGGAGAGGAGAGAGGACGGGATAAGGCCCGAGGGGGGGAGGCAGGAGGGCGTCTGCAGGCGGGCGTCGTCTGGCGGCCGCCCAACTGGCTATAATTGGAGATCGGCGCTCGTCGGACAGTATTTATAGTGGCGGCCAGTGGCCTTACGGCCAAAGCCGCACTTGACCTAGTGCATGCACGCCGACAGGGTTGCTGGTCGGCGAAGCGGGTGCTACGGCCTCAGGGCGGCCATCTTGGGCGCGCGCTGTTTGACAGTTGGGGTGCCGGGAATGGGTTTTCGATGTGCGGTTATGTGGAGGCGTTTTTGTATACATATTGAGTTTGATTTTTTTGGAAAATTCGTATTGATTTGATGCAGTAAATAATTGTTTTTTTTTTTTTTATATGAAATATATTTTATTGATGTTTGAGTGTAGTATTTTCTTTATAATGTTGCACAGATCTAACGATGATGCTCCGTCAAAGTTTATAATTATAAATATATATCCAATTCTTAAATGGTAAAATAGAAGCAATCATTATTTGTATAATACGTATACCAGTTCAAAATGATTCTATATTAAAATTTACTTTAAATAAAAACATAAAATGTTGCAGAAAGATAAAAATATTTCTTTTCTATTTTATCTAAGAATTGTAGTAGGTAGGTTAAAGAAACTATTATATATAATTCATACTTAGTCGTTCATTCATTAAAAAAAAAAAACATCAAAGAAACATTACATCCAATAACCTTGGCATTTCTCATTCATGCAACAATTTCGAACTTTAACCAAAAAATTTTTAAGACAAATCTAAAAATAATTTCGAAACCATTCTATTATCATTCGCTAGTATCCGTCGACTCAATAAACCACACATGTTCCTCTTCAATGGTTCAATCTGTTGTTGGTTTATAACGCAGGTGTTACGAACTGCAGATCGGCCATCTTGGACGAACAACAAATTTGACAGCTGAGAATGCGCGCGAATTTTGAATCGGAATAATAGCTTCTCCGTGCGATTATTTCGAGCGCACTCCATTTCTACAATGTATTTGAATAATTTTAACAAACGGTTTGCGGAAAATTCCACAAAATTTGAGGTTTGTCGAATGGAATAAACAAGATTATTTGTGACACATTAAATGCGACAACGGTCCGGCGAATGCGGCCAATATCAATAATTCGTTATGATCAATTGATCGAATGGTTTATTTTCATTATTGGATGAAAAGTTGTTAAAATTTAAATAGGCATTTATTGTATGCACTTTCGAAACGCCTATGGCCATGTGGTCGAGTCGAATTGACTGTTTAAGATATAAACGGTTTCTTTATAAACAAATATGGTCTCATTTTTTTTTTCAGATTATGGGTTAACGAGCTCGATGTTTGGTTTGAAATTATTCTAAGCACCGATGTATATTTGATTGAAAAATAAAGATCAATAAACAATTCCGAAAATCCAGATACGATTTTTGGGTTTTTTGATCGAAAATTTGTTAATTTTTTAAGCAATTTTAAAGAACAATAATATGAATTTTCTCATCTTATCGGCATTGGGCCAAAATTGAATAAGATGCTTTTAACACGGGCATGGCCAAGGCCGTTACGAGAAAAACAAATATTTTCTCAAAAAGCTGTAAAGCTCTAAAATATTATAGCATAGTCTTATATGATTATATTTTATATGAAAAGTGGACTTTTCAGTCCGTTGGATTTCTCGAAAAAAGAAATAATTCCAATTTACTTTCAAAGAACTGGCCAAAACAATCACGAGATACAAACGTACGATTATATTTTTATAATTTTCGCGTATGCAAATTCGGCCAAAGCGGTGACGCATCGGAACATTATTTTTGAATGTATAAAAACACTTTCTCGTGAAATAAAATGAATAAAAAAAAATTGCATAAAAATATGAAAAAAAAACTCTACACAAAAACACTGAGTGTCCGCTGTTTATCATTTCTGACATTTTCAAGATTAAATGCACGCCGTTTAAACAATAAATTAGTGGTTCGCTTTCGACTCGAAACGTTGCCCAAAACATTTTCAAAAAAAAAAAAACAATGTTGAATTATTCATGCGCACAATGCAATCTAATAATTTTGAAAATAAAACGAAAAAAACCGCACCTGAAACACTTTTCGCGATCAACCGAGAGTAAAAAACGAGTCGAGTTAAAATTAATTGATTTTTTAAACATTTTTAATATAAATATTGAATGTAAATAAGGAAGTACGTATCGTAACTGTGTGACCTTTGCAGTGAGCCGTGTACATAAAAATATTTTCATAATTTTGGCTCGTCACCAGGTGTTAACAGTGACAATATATTTTTTTCGCTTTCTGAGCTTTCAAGACGTATTATTCACCGTTAGATAATATCTAATGAGTTTCGAAATTATTAATGATCGCCTGCCGACATCATCAAATGGCATAACGATGACTATTACGGGGGACAATGACCCGTAATTTGGACAATTGCAATTTTTTTTTGACGCGTGAAGTGCATTATAAACTAGGAGTATAAAAATATGTATAATTTAATACCAAATTTGATTTAATGCATTCTGTAACTTTTTGAACAAATTATTTTTATAGAAGTTAAAATTTTAAATGTATAGGAATATTTTTCTTTTTAGAATTGAACGTCAAATTTTGATGATTTGAACATACATGTTAAGAAAATCATCAATATTTTTTAAATATTTTACATCGAAAAGATGAAAGATTCACAGCATTAAATTTAGGATAAAATACGTCTGAAAAAAAAGCCAAAAATTTAGTTTCTGCCTTCAGCAAAAAACTTCACACGAATCAAACGTGCGTTTTGACTGAGGTCCTTTGGAGACATTGCAAATTTGCAGTCATTTCATGACACACGTCCGATGCGAAAATATACTAGATTTTGTTTATTACCGAACGAAACTCTCATGCCAAGATTTACAAAATGTTTGTTTATATTTAGCGGCGGGAATATTCGGCGGCGACAATAAAACGGGTCGCATGCTCCATCTTTTTTTTTCGAAAACGACATATTAATTAAATCGCGGACGAAGGCAATAAAATGCGATGGAAAAAAATATAGATAGGAGCCGCTTTGTACACGATTCATATTATTTCTAGATGGGCGGGAAAGAAAAATGGCCGCCGCAGTGTTGCCACCCTTACGAAAATGTTTCCGAGCGCTTTTGTTTTATTTTCCGAAATTTAAAAATATCGAAGTCTACTAAAACAAAGTAATCCATCTGATATAAACATGTTACAATTTTTTTTTAATAGGATTAGAAAGTTTCATTCTGCTGAGACGATTTAGCTTGATTGTTTATCAAAGCAGAAATAAATTTTCGTTATGTAATGTGCATAAAAGACCGATTTACGAGACAGCAAATTAATAAAAACTACTCTGAACTTTACGACGTATTTTTGTGGCAAACTTGAAATTAAGATATCTTGATTTACTATCTTAGACTTTTGGACGTTAGTTTTATAGTCCACTCTTGTTATACGACGAAAACGACAAGTGCGAATTCAAACTTGCATTATAAATAATATATTATATGTGACTTTAAAATTAGAATATACATACATATTTAGATAAATAATTTGATTATTTATAATTAGATATATAATTTTTTTTTCGTCGAGTTTTCACTTTTGAAGTAATAAGGTATTCCGATAAAATCGAAAATTTATTCATAATGATGAATAAATTATTTGATTATGAAAACAAAATATATTCATATTCAACAGTTAAAAAATTCACAAATGTACACGTTCATTTCAAACATATGGGTATTTAAAATGTATGTTATCTATTCGACTACATTCTGGCTTGCGAATGAGCATTACACACTCTTCCCTAATGGAAAACATTAGAAAACGCTATAACGAATCATGTATGACTTGGAAAATTTTCCGAGGTCGATGAACACTGGTAAATTTCCGCATTAGTCACGAGATTGATTTTTCATGGCAGCAATGAAAATTATAATACAAACGACACGCAAACACAGCGAATTGCATTCGCAAAAGCAAAAAAATATATATCCACTTATCACATATAAATATTCATCAGATTCGCGATCTGTTTACAAACACGATTTCTTTTTGTGCAACGATTTTCGCAACATACCCAATTCGAATTGCATAATAGTTACGCGGTGTAAACAACTCTTTATTCGAATTGATACGCCGATTTTACTGGTTTAGTTTCGCTCTGATTGATCGCTATGCTAAAGATCCATGAGCTCGATGTATTGTGATCACTGGTTTGGATTAATTCATTGAAATTTTATTCAAACAAATCGAATAAAATTCAATAGAGCACGTAAACGCATTTAGCTCCGTTTATAGGATAGGTACAATACACCTTTTATGGTGGAATCGGATTCAATCATACTTCCGAAGAAGCTAAATTCTAATTGAATACAATTGATTATATTATTTTATGGTAATTTTTACTGAAGACTGATCGAAATACAGTTAACGATTAGCAGTCAATAACTTAACTAATTAGACGACGACATTTACAAAAGAAACATCTCGACGTTCCGTTTCGAAAATACCGTAATGAGGTACATGCTATGTAGGTAAGTGGTATACTAATGTGAATAACATATGATACTATCAAAACTGTCCAACTTATGTCAGGTTCGAGAAAATGAAATGGCAGAGGCGAATCATATTTATAGAGTTTTTGGTTGACGATCAACCGTGGAAAAGTGATGGTTTTTATTGAAAGCGTTGATTTAACAACATTTTTTCTTTTCGTTTCGGAGGCGTTCTGCCAAGCTAGAAAAGTGTACGCAAAATTTGATAAAAAAGGCGAACGAATTTAGCATCAGGTTGGGTTTGGCGAGTCATTTCATGAAAGTTTTCGACAATGGATCGAATCATGAATTTGCTCGTGTATCGCGAACGTTTTTACGATTTCCAAATTCTAATGATTGGGCGATTATTGTACAAGTAATTTTGATCCTATTGGCGGCGTGAGAACTATTTCTACTGGTATGTTAAATTTTGTTATGGAAAATGGTGTTCACTGTAGCGTCTTCGTAAACATGGTTCTAGGATTAGAACAGCAGGTCGTCGAACGAATCGACTTTCAAGATTCGAATTTAATGAAAATATTCAGAAATTTTTCGAAACTCATGCATTTTTATTTTATACAAATAGCCCGGATTTACTATGCTTCAATTGAAGTGAATGAACTTCAGTTCTGCGGAATAGTTCTTTAATGAACAAAGGAAGTATCATCGAGGACGAACAAAACAATCCATTTTCATTAAAGTATTTTTTTTTTAATACAATAGAATATTTTACAATTCTCATATCAACGAAGACAATATCATATTAGAATGAACGAATAGAATAATATTGAAAATCATCCAGCTTAAAATTAATAACAAATCATATTATTCATCGACGAAATCTGAAACAAACATTTCCTCGCATGACACAGATTGACACGTTCAATTACGAATATTTTTCACATTTAAAACAAAATTCATCTGAGACTCGCTTTCCTTCACACAACCGGGCATGCACAATTGCGAATTGTATTCAAAAATTCAAAATTGGGTCAACTGTAGACCGGCGTGGGTGTTCACCGGCTTCAACGCTTTATAAGCGTCGAAAAAATTTTCTGATGCGCCCACCACGAGACTTTCGTGTGAAATTTTCATTCTGAAAAGTTGAAGATTGATCTCGTCTAGTGAATAGTATAAGAATTCATTTGAATATGTGTGATTTCGAAATTCGATGTTTTTAATTAAAAGAATTTTTCAACTTTTTGTTGAAATGATCGTTCCGCATAATTGAATTGATCTGATAAGTTAGTATAACATGAGCAATAAAAACTGAACATTTTTTTTATAGTTAATACTAACTCGTTTGCACATCTGAATTTTTTTTTCATTTATTTAATAAATCGATCAAAATTTTACATTTCTGTATGTTTGGTTTCTGATATCTGTTTGTATAATATAACTAGTTACGTTCGTTCAACAATTTTCATGTAATTTATTGTGAATCCTACAATATTTTGATACAATTTTATCAGGTGGTTATGTATAATATATTGAGTATTTATATTAAGAAAAAATATTAGCTATGTTGATGATGAAAATTTTAAATTTGATTCACAAAAGTTTTATCAAATATTTTCGTATCTTAATGTTGCTATTATGTTCCAATAAATCTGAAGCAATCCTTATTATATCTATATATACTTGGATTTGGCACAACTTTCTCGGTATTTACGAATTCAATAAAACCTACATCATTTGAATATCTCTTCCTAAGCTTTGTGTCCAGATAATTCATAGTTATTTCTGGTACCTTCCACATCAAAATATGCATAAGCAACAAACATTATCCACCGAAAACATTGAACAAAACACACAAAAATGCGCACATCGCTGAAAAACGCAAATTCGCCCATCCAAACAGGCAAATTCCATCGATCTCCGAACCATCCTACCGCGCACAAACAATTGACGCAATTGCGCACCGGCGTCATCCCGATCCCGAACCAAAATCAAAATCGAAAATAAAACGACCCAAGACAAGCTCCATCTCCTGTCGACCACATTGGCAGAAAAACCCGCGCAAAAAACGACATTCAAATCCCCCCCCCGAAGCGGACACTCACGATCTTCTTTGACGAGCTCCATGATCCGAAGAACTCCGTCATTTCGAAGCCTTTCGAGTCCTTCGGAAAATCCTTTTTTTATCGTATTGTCTATTGCCACTTGTTCACTTCACTACTGGGAGACCGTTCCTCGACGATGGTTCGTCGGCATGTTCGGTTCGAGGTGCGCCTGCGGTGGCGGTCGCGGCACCACTAAGTGGTCCCAGTGGTTCCCGGCAACCACTTCTGGATGTGTTGGAAAGACCAGAAATATCCTGGCACGAGCGTCACTTCGCCTCGGACACGGCTGCTGCTCGTCGAGGGTGGGTCTGTCCAGGAAGTCGGAGATCGATCGTCCCCTTTGATCTATGGGAGGGTGTACTTCCTTGTTGTTTCTTGTGCAGAGGTGAGTTTTTGGTGGTTGGAAAGGTAGGGGTGATTAATCTGAGGTTTGTATCAACGTGTAATTGGTAACAATGTAAATTTTGGTAAAGTATTCAATCTGTTTAGGAAAATTTTTATTGTCGCTTAATGATTTTGGATGCATATTAAATTTGTTTTAATTGAAAATCGAATATTCATTGTGCTCGAAAAGTATGAATATATGATTTATTCGTTTCGAATTTATATTTTGTTTAAATGTTTGATCATAATATAATTACTGCTTTTATAAAATATAAAATAAAATTGATAATATAATAAATTCAAAAATATTTTGAAAATTTCAAAATGAATATTAGAATTCAACATAAATTGAATCAATGGCTATTTTTCCTCATTTAAATCAAATGAATTATTTGAAACAACCTGTTTATTTTTTTTAGCTGTTAAACACACTTAAAACAAATTAACTTTCGCCACTCCAGTTTAATAATATTTTTTTAAAACAAATTACTCAATTTTCAACTATAATAATTATACAATTTTCAAAATATATTCACGTAACGCATTTTCATTGACAAATTACTCAAGATTTTTATCAAATGAAATAAACAACATAACAGAACATAACGAGGAACCGCAGTCAATCGATTTGAAACGCATAGAAATGATAAATATCTTTGACATGACCGACAACAATGAATATTCATATCAATTAAATTTTGTTATTTTTTTCAATGTACCGTATCTAAGTTTGACATCAATTATTTTGAAAAGCTTTGTGTGCGGGTTTTCGAAAAAATTATACGAAGTCCTGCCAAATTTTCTAAAACAAAAAATTGTGCTAATTAGAGAAAATGATTCTTTGAGTTTTATATTTGTATTTATGGACATGTTTCAATAGGAAATTTCGATTTGATGTGTCATTGTATCACATAAAAATTTTTATCGAAAGAATTTTCGATTTTGATTATATAATTTAATATTATTAGAGACATCAGATGTTATGAATTACGTTACAAGCGTATTATATAAACGATACACATCATAGGTAAAAAAATATACATCGGCGAAGATTGAAAATTCAAGGAAAAATTCCTCGATATAAAAAAGCGAAAACGCGAAATGAAAAGCGATGAAAATACTGCTAGCATTCGAAATTTATCAATATGGCGGCCGACGCCGCGGTGCAAATTCGTATTTCGAATGTAAACAATGACATCTATTTCTGAACTTACAACAAGTATCTGCGTTCGAATTTAAGCAGTCAACATTTAGAATGCCGAATTCGAAAAAAAAACGGTGTTTAGATAAACGAAAGTACTCACAAAAGGCCATCAATGTTTCACACGTTAGAAAGTGCAGAGAGCTCATTATTGTTTCCGACGGTTGTACGAATTTCGTGCCAGTTGCTCGATATTTTTCGGCAAAATTATGAAATTTTCGTATCGGGAAATTCTGGAAAATTGCTAGGTGTTTCGGAAGCGTCGACGGTTTATTCGACTGTGTGTAAAATTGAATTTAAATGTTCGGGATTATTTTATAGCGCGCGCTGTTTGCATTCGCGGCTCTTGCGTTTCTCAAAGTTTTAAATTTTTCTTGGATATTTTTACGGAAAACTTTGGTTGTGATCGTATGATAAGATCTGCACTGTTGCTCTTGATGTATATAAATCAATAGTATAATGAATAATAACACCGTGGATGCGACGCAGATTAAATTTTCTGTATTGCGTTGCCAACTTTTCTACATGATGAAGTTTAATTGAATATTCTTAGAATTTCACTTTTTCGCTGTTATGAATCATTTCGGTTTATATATTTTTTTATGATCTAAAAAGTTATTATGTAGGTCGATGACCATTATAGTGCGTAGTAAAGTTGTAAATAGATTATAAAGGATAAAGTAGTTTTTCGTATTCCATATCATAACATCAATAATAATAAAATTTAAAAATAAAGATTTTAATATGAGAAATTTTGTGCATCTGTACCAATTTTACAATCATTTCAGCTTCAAATAGGGATTCTGAAAATATCAATATTTGCCAATACTGGCATTACCTAAAAATCCCCACTATCGGTACTACCAGTTTCTACTGGTATTGATTTATTTATAAAATAAATGCAAAAACAATCAATTAATTGGAAATTAAACACTAATTAAATAAAAAAAATAAATATTGGTTAATTAATTAATTTTACGATCATTACACGTATTTTTTTTTTTAATATACACCATCAGAATGTTTTACTAATCATAAATTTGAATAACAATGAGAAGAACAAAAAAAATATTTGAAAAGCCCTTTACACTAGTAAGATGAACAGTTTTCAAAAACTGGTATAAAATTTCTAAATGTTTTTTTCGCAAAAAGTTTTAATTTTTTACGAATGATACCTGATAAATTCAAACTATTAATAACTCTTTCGTTTCGCATATTAAAATAAATATTTTGATATGGTTTTTCTTTGAATGAGTAACTTAATAACTTTTTTTTTATTTCGATATTTTCTGGTAGTCTATTTTACAATATCGGTAGTAACGGAGGTCAAATTTTGGCAAAAAACTCGGTAGTAACGGTTTCAGTAATACCGATATTGGAATCCCTTTTTACGAACATATATTTTTTGAGCATACATTTAGTTCATATTTATATATAAAAATGGATGTTTGTACATATAACGTCGTTTCACTCCAACACCGTTTGACCGATCACTATGAAAATTGGCATGTATATGTATTTTTTATCGAGAAAGTTTTTGTATCATTAAATCAAAAAAAAAATCAGTAGGAAGAGTCAAAGATATGTCGTTTATTGAATTTAGTCGCGTTGGTTACGCAATTCATAGAAATTTCATATCAAGCTGTTATAATACAGACTGGCAGCACAACGTCTGTCGGGTTCAGCTATTATTAAATAAATATTTAAAAAAAAAAGAACATTTCGAACGCACGCGACACAGCTTTCCAAAACGTGAACAAAAACCCGAAATCCCACCCGCACACTTTGAGAACCGTCGGGCATCATCTGGCGGCGAGTGATCCAAAGCCACTGGAGCTTTATTATTAAACCGGGAGAGCTCGGATACGGCCCGAGGAATACATAAATAATGGCGAACGGGGGGGTATCATCCCGAACTTTAAAATACCCGTCGGCGACAGGTGACACGCATCATCAGATAGGACACCGCCGCCGCCATTATTTTTATTGTGCATGGTGTTGTTTGCCGGCGATGGCCGCCCGCAATCCATGGTCAGTTGTCGGACGAGGTTTTCCGGGGATCGGTTTTCGTCGGGAGGGTCGATGGTTAGTTATGGGAGATCGGGGCTTTGCGATGGTCGAGTCCTCGGAGAAGTGTGTTGGGAAATTCGATGGTTGGCTCGTGAAAATTCTGGTTTTTCAGTAATCGGATCGTGAAGGACGGATGTTGGAAATTTCAGTCGGGATCGTTTTTTGGCAATGTGCATGTCTTTAGTGTTTTGATTAGGCATGTCTAATAAGAAATGAAAAAGCGACTTTTATATTCGACGGGAATCGGCTCTCGAAAGACATATAGATGATAATTTGAACTGAACAACAGTAAAAAAATTTATGTAACTGTTGTAAAAATATATAAATTAGAGTCGTTTTTGTTAACGCGGCGACGTTCGGTATTGGCCGACAGCATCACAAAATGATATTTCGAAAATATACAGAACAGATATTGAAAACAGAAATAGTTTAATGTAAACGTTTCCAAATACTAAAATATATTCGATCTATTTTCATTCTATCATGATTAACGTGCGCGTGTATTCGGCCACACTTCGCTTTATAATGCGATCGTTATTATCTTTTTTTTCCTTACAAATTTTCACGCACAACCATTAAAATCTAAGAAAAACTCATGTACAAAAATACAATTTTATACGTGCTTTGTTTAACCATTACGAAAATTTTGATTTCGTACTCAAGCCCGTTGAAAAGTTCAGACTTATGTTAAAGTTGGACGCAACAATCATTCGATGTGATGTAACAAGATTAATGATAAATTTAATTTGTAAATATTATAGTTTGAAGTGTACGATTTGATTTTCGAATACGCAAAAATACTTTATTATGAATTGTATTAAAAAAAAAATTAAAATATTTTTAAATTTTAAAAGAATCTCATCAAAATTAAATATAAATTGATCTTAATAACAATAAAAATAATGTCATCAAAAAATAATTCGACTCTGAAATATTTTGAATAACCGTACGACCAGGGCCATACTCAGGAGGGGGCGAACTGGGCATTCGCCCAACACCGAAGGTTTCAAGAGGGCATCTTCTACAAATTTCTACAAAATATTGACACATCATTTTTTTCACTTCGCTCAACCAATAAATCGAATAATCATAAAAAAAAACCAACGCAAACTCGCACAACATTTGCAAAATTGCACGTTGCACTTCCAGGAAGTGTCCATACGTCGGCCATTTCCTGCAGCCGGCGGCCATTTTGTCCACGCGGAAGACGCGTCCCACAGTCTACCGATACACGATCGATACCATTATTCTAATTATACGTCGTTTATTTTCGTTTTGTCTCAGAGGGACGCGGATGCTCCGATGATTTATAGCGTCAGCTGACATCCACAGAGCCGAAGACTGACTTGCATCCGTTTTATTTATAATGTAATATCTGAAATTTTGTTCTGACGATTGTGGAAATTCGGTCATCCGAAGTTGTCTCAGCTAATGCTCTTCGATGTCGTTTCTTTTTATGTGTGTCGCGTTTTTGAGTTCGGGAAATTAATTTTGCGTTTTTGGATTGATGGTTTTTTTTTAAATTTTGAATTGTTCTACTGATGTGCGAATAAGATAGTCATTTTATACTACTGAAAATATGCATTAGAAAAATCATTTTGATGTTTTTATAAATATTATATGATTATATGATTGTATTGGAAGTATTAATTTCTAATCAAGAATCAGTACCTTGTTGGTTATAAAATTATACATTCCCAATGTAATCGAATATGTTTCGATGCTGTATAAATTAACATCATCATCCTATAGCTCTTATTGATCCTTAGTCCTTCAGAATAAGCTTCCATTTCTTTCTCTAAGGATCAAGGGTGAAACAGGGTTTTATATAATGACTATACAGGTTGATGTAGCATCAAAACTTTTTATATGAAATTAGAAAGTAATTTTTTGACCAATAGTCTCATTTACTGAAATGTCTTGTTTGATTATGATGATCGTAGAACGAAGTAGAATACTAGAACGTAGAAGGTAAATACGTAGAAGTTGAATACATACTAGGACATCCAGTGATTTCCCGAGACAATGTGCTGACGATAGACAAAGTATAAAATGTCTTCTCTAGAAACATAGCTCAAAGTTCAAACGATTTTTTTAAATAACAATTCTAATATCATAGATCGATATTTTAAATTACATTTTTCGTAAATTTACTCTGAAACACAAACATCATTAATTGTTTTGTCGAATATGTTTTTACAAAAAAAAAAATATTTATTACTAAATCTATTCTGCTGTCAATACGCATTGCCTTATTTGCCTATATCGAGATATCACCGAAAAAATTTATATAAATATTATATTATCCAACAGTTATAAAACAAACATATGTTTACGCAACAACTCTCTCATTGTAAAACGAGTCAATTTCTTCAACCGGTCGATTAGTGTATCTAAGTGACCGATAGATGCCAGTAATTCGCACTTCCTTCCGCTTTCTCTGAAGCACATATACAATTAGATCCATAATGGAAGAACTAGCAACGGCCATAAATACGATGCCGACTTCCGCGACCGGCCTTCATCATCAGACCGCGAAGACCACCAGATCGATTAGTCCCCGATCGAGTGCGTCATTCAAACGAGGCGTTAAATTGTGTCCGGCCCCAATTTCACACTGAGTCCTATGGATGGGTCGCGAATTGTGTCAAATATGCAGAATAAATGAAAAGATTCTAAACGCGTTTTATTTTGTCATATGGACTTTGTAATAAATTCGATCTTAGGTTGTTTATCGATCGTGTTGGTGATAAAATTTGGAAATTGTGGAAGAACAGTGACTAAGTAAGCAATGCTGTTGACTAATTTTATTCTAGTGTTTATTTTCGATTTGATTGAAGATGACATGTTCAGTCGTGTAAGTATGATAGATTGTTTTGATAAATATTTCAAATATTTTTCATTTTGAGCAGTAGAAAAACTATCGTTTATAACATTTTCAAATATAATAATGCATCGAGTCAAGAAAAAAAACAACTTTTTTTCAGACTTTCAATGACACCGCAAGCTCCAATAATCAACAAAACCCACACACATAAAATATCAAATCCTTCCATCCATTCCAAAGTCCATCCATCCTTAACCCTTCAACCACCACCTCAGCAACGACCATGGCCCGACACTGTCCAGCAATAAAATTTTCGAGTCGGGACTAGCATAATGACTCGTCCGAGGCTCCCAAAGCGTTTTACGAGGCTCGGATAGCAAGCTGTGCGGCTTTTTGCATTAGGTACTCTAATAATAACCGTCGAAGAGTTTGCCAAGTCAGCGGGATCGGTCCGTTTGCCGGCGTTCACTTCTTTCTTAGATCGTCTCGGTCGGTTTTCGGGCTCGGCGATCGTGAGGGTCGAAGGGACTGAAGGGTTGTGTGTTTTTAGTCGTTCCAGTTGATGGTTCGGTTTTTTTGATCGATTTGTGGGGTGGTTAGTGGTCGCGTATTGTTTGGTTTGAGAGTAAAGAGATAACTCTAAGGAGAAACATTTAGGCTTTCGATGAAAGGATGTGATGATGGTGAATGCCGTTTGGGTAAAGCTGAAGGGTCGATCGTTGCACAAATTTAAGTTGAAATCTATACAAAGTACCTCGATCAACAGCCTGAACGAAAGATTAGAGGTAGTGAACTAATATAACAATACTGACCGAGTGCTTCCGCAATATAGTGAATTGAGAAAGCACTCAAACGACATCAAGGAACAAAGCGCCATCACTTAAATTCATATTTGATTGAGTTTATTTAGAGACAACAATGATATTATCAAGACGACGTATCTGAGTTGCTTTGTATTTGAGTAACTGTGATAACTGCGAGTATGTGCAGGTGCATGTACATGTATAAGCATGATACAGGACGCCAACTTAAATTTGTGCATCGATCGACCCTTCAGCTTCACTGCCATCTGTACTCAATAGAATCACAAAAAATAATTCGGAAAATTTTAAATCAATTTTCGTTACTCATAATATGATTTTTTTTTATAACATCGACTCAGTAACTATGAGCGAATATATTAAAAACAATTAACTATAGAAATAAAATTTTAATTTTAAATTGAAAACAACCACTTTTTGCAAACACAAAACCGTGCCAGAACCCAGCCATCATCGAAAACGTAAAAACCGTATGAATCACGAAACCGAAATCCAAACCAGCACGTACGGTGTGCATTTTGGCAAATTCGCGTTGCACCTCCATTCATGTTTTCGCAACATCCAAAAGACACAGGTGAGGATGCGCGTTGGCGGGACTCCCGACCCTCGTCTGGATTCCACCTGCCCGCTATTTCCGTACCAGAAACTGATGATGATGACGAAGACGATGATGCACCGCACCTGGTCGAGCCCGATTTCAATGTCCGATGCACCAATGTCAAGGTCCGCGCGATTCCAAAAAGTTTCTTCGGAAAATGCTAGTGTCCTTTCGAATCGCACGGGAGACGCTCGGAAATGGCGAATTTTGAAATGCGCATCAATCGAGAACGAGTTGATTCAAAGTACGTTTACATTCGGGTTACTCTGAATAACAGTAGAAATTATTAAGGTCGAAATGATGGCGTGCGAGATCATCACACCGTAAAATGTTCCCAATTCAGTCTGTTGCCTTGGTGCAATTTATTTGGTGGGTGTTGATTGTTGTTCGTGTGCATAAAAGCGCATCTTGTTGCAATTTATGTTGTCTTATGAAAGAGTTGAAACATTTTCGATCACAATTCAAGAGTTATCATTCATGTTGAGATTTTTATTATGAATAAATACGATAATTTCGATATGAAGATTAAATAACATAAGATTTATTCTAAACTCGATTTAAATAACAAAGGATCAAATGAAAACTGAACGAATTTTATATATGATGGACGGGTAAAATCACGTGAAACATTTGATTGCGTTTGTTTTGATAATGTCAAAAAGACATTCTCACAAAGGTCGTCTATTTATGATTATTTTTGCGAAAAATTCAGAAGGACGTCTCGACGACTTATCTCAACGAGATCAGTTTTATATAATAAACATATTAAAAAAGAGTGTTTCGATTGCGAAACGGAATTATATCAGATCGATGAAGAAGCGGAAATCGTCAGCTGAAAAATTTTGTATGATTCGTTGAAAATATTTATGTGAATTTAGAAACACTTCGATGTCTGAAAAGCGAATTTGATTTGAGCAATGAAAGTATACTCAAATTTCAAAATAGAGCGGAAAATTATTTCGGAACGAATGAACCGAAACATATGTTGTTCGTTTGCAGATTCAAAAATACGTAATTGAAGATGTATGTAATTTAATAAATATACAAACGGTGAACGACCGTTAACCAACTACTTCTACGTTATTAACGAACATTGCACATTCACTGAAGTGATACGAAAAATAAAGGATAAGGTATATTGCGTAAATTAATCAATTTGATCAAAATTGACAGTATTTAAAGATCAAATGATATCATCGAAATTTCATTATTTCAAATCGACTTCAACTTATAGAAGCTAAACATTATATTTTTTAAATAAAATTGCGTATTTAATATCTGTAAATGCCAGGAAATTGACTTATCTTTTTTCACAGTCCACTCGGCAATGGTTTTCCGTGTGTTAATATCTGTATGTATATTTGTTTTCCGCTTTTGCTTTATGAAAGTAAAGTTGTGAAATTTGAAAATGTATCAATGCGAAGAGTTCCCTTTCGAACTTTGCTAATTAAAAAGAAGTTAGTAAGCGATCCGTGGCAAACGTGACATACATAAAAAGACGAATATATTGAATAATATAAAAATAAATAAACTAAAAAACTATTATTGGCACGACATATTGGGTTATGACCCATTTCTTCGCGAATATAAACTGTCAGTTTTTTTCCTCTCCGACTTATTGCTCAATTATTCGCGTTTATTTTCAAATCTAATTTTATTCATTCCATTAATTTGCATTAAAGAAATATATTAATATAATAAATTAAATATTTTGAGCTTCATAATATTATTTGTTTTCGATTCAGATGATAACCAATGTTAAAAGTTTATTGTTGAGTAATTACTTCCAGAGTTTGTGCCTGGAAGCTACAGATAAGCTTTTAACTGGGCTTTATCATTTTTTTATTAATGAGCACTAATATAGGGTGAATGAAAATAAATAGAAAAATTAGGTGAATTACCTAGTAGATTTAATATGAATGTGTTCATGGTGTCTCGTCAAAATCCTTACCTGGAAATCAAGAAAAAATATATTTAAAAAATGTAGAAAAAATATTGAAAAATAAATTTTAATTGATAATTGAAATATATTTAACAATTCCAATATTAGGCAGCTATCGACATTTAACTCCAGTAAACGAGTTACAAGGAATAATTAATTATTCGCGTAACGGTGCAAGTGCATCGACCCACAATCGAGATGACTTACTGCCTCGGTATTTATAAATGCACTATAATATTTTTGAATGAAAGTTGACTGTCACCCGGTACTTTTTCAAATTTTTCTATATAAATACTTGGGATTACAATAAACCTCATCACAATATAAAATTTGTGAAACGCCCGAAAACTTGAATAGTTTATGTAATTAATTCAATTACCATTCAGTGCAAAATGTGCAAATTTTTTCTTACGTTGTTTATCAGTACTATTTTTATATTTTCTTATTCTAACTCTGATAAAATAAATGTTTTTGAAGAAAAATGTTTGAAAAAAGCCAACCAAACCGTTGCCGATCAAGTCGTAAATGCTCAAAGTGATTTCGTTCATTTTGCAAATTTTTTTTATTCACTTATTACTAATAAAATCAAAAAGTTTTCATATACATATAAATCTATATCACCTTATACAGACCGAAATTATTTACAAAATCATTATCTTTATTTTGTAAACGCTGTCCGGCCATGTTTAAGCGACGATGAATTCCATAACGTGTTAGGCTTTCGAAAAATATTGTGGTTCATAGAGAAACTTCTTGAGAATCAAGTTGATGTGATAAATTTTGTGTTATCGGGAGGGACTGAATGCATTGAAGAAAAACGAAAAGATGTGATGGTGTGTTTTAATAAATTGTTAACGCAGGAAAAAGTTCCAACCGACCAGTCTTACATTGATTTTTTTTTGGAATATTCATTGAATATCGATATGTGTAAACTCAAAGAAATTTGCAAATGTTTTCATGATGAACTGCTGCAATGTGAAGGGCGAAATCCAATTTTGAATTTTCAAAGCAATTGTATTCCTCCAATGTGGTGCTTATTTGGAAGAAGTTTTATGATCCAAGCAAAAAATATTTTTACTACAAATTTCGATTATAATTGAAATAAAATTTAATGAAAATCGTGTTACTTTGTAATTTTGTCAATTTAAAATAAAATAAAAATTATAGTTTGTACCATATTATTTTAATTTATACTAATATATTTGACAAAATCTAAATACCACACCCAATCAATTGAAAAAGAAATAAGTATGTAATTGATTTCCTTTCATAGATTTATAAACAATTTGATAAGAGTTCAATTCAAAATGAGTTTGCAATTTTGTTCTTTAAATATGATAATTTTTAGAAAACAATTTGTGATAGATACATTCACATGAATAATCACTATTTTTAAAACAGATATATAATTGAAAATATTCTTCTTCCCACGATCTAGAAAGTAAATGTATTGTACAGTATGAAAAGGAAAAGTTGTTGTAAGTGTGATAAAAGAAAATCGAATAAGGTAAACAATAAAAGAAAATGAGATTTCTTTCGACTGAATTGATATTTCTTTTAATTCAATTGAATATATCGCAATATTTAAATTGAATAGTTCCTTTTGAAATTTAGTAAATATCGGTTTTCATCGATTAAAAAACCATTTTATGAAATTGTTTAAAATTTACATATATGGGGATGACATATATACTATTTTGAAATCTGTTTTCTCCCTGTGCGAATTTTAAAAGAGCGCCGTCGTTATTCGCTAGAATTTAAACTGTAAAATCATTTGAAAACATGATGTTGCAGTTTTGTAGATTGATAATCGAAAAAGAGCAATAACAGGATTTTTTATCTTCGAACAGAAAACTGTGTCAATGTGTCATCCGTTATGCCGTTGAAAGCGAACGTTCATAAATTGACGGTTTGTTTTTTTAAGATTTTTGAAATAATTAAATATTATAAATTTTTTTTTACAATAATGTTTTAAATCAAATATTTGATTTAACAAGAAGATATTTCAAGTTTTTCATGTTATGTAATACAAAAATTTCAGAATCGCTACTAGTGTCATCTGTTGTGAGAACAGTAATACACAATTTATATTATTTTCAATGAAAATATCTAACAAATTTAATATGAAAATTTATATAAATAATATTTTACATAAAATTTGATAAAAGCAAAATTTTCATTTTTGGTTATAATTTAAAAAAAAATTCTATTTGAAATTCAGAATAATTTAGTTTGATTTTTGGCGACGTACGCCATCTGTGTAAGAAACCGACTGAAAATCGAATTTTTCAAAAAATTCCGCGGAATTTTTCGTTCGTTCACTTTCGAAACGGCGCTTCAGTGAAAGAGGATAAATAAATAAGTAAATAAATAAATAGCGAGCAAGTGTGTTACAAAATGCGAATTCCTCGACTCGCTTGCCAAGGGTCAAAAATTCAGCATTGAATGTGAACGAGTTGACAATTTAATGTCCATTGGCACTATTCGACGGTTTTATAAAGCGGATATCAAAAATTAATAATAAAAAAAAAAAACAATGTGCCTACTGTAACAGAAAACACAACTAAAATATTTAAAACAGTTGGTAATTAAAACAAATCTTGTACGAATTCAGCCATCAGAATTTTTTCAAAAAAAATATGAACGTTTGTATTTTTAAATAATTCAGCAAACTAAAAAATACGAAGATATATGTGAGCCGTCATTTCAGACGTGTTTCGCGTAATTTGTTTCAACAATAACATATCGCGAACAATATTCACTTCGGCGATTCCCTTCAGCGTATTTTCAATATGCATTCGAAATTCGCGCGCACGTCGCAACTCCGCGACAAACACGTCCATAACTCGCGGAAGAAATATGGTTTTGAACGCCGTCGTAAACATATTTATCGAGTTGCGAATCGAAAAGAAAAGCGGGAAAATCGAAAGATACACCAATGCCAACACAAACAACCTTGCGGTCGTCGTCGCCACGTCACAAAAATGTTTTACGTTACACAATGGTTTACAATGGAATTGATTTATTGTAAAAAAAATGGATATCCTATCATCGATAGACTTTAATCAATATTGGGAAATATTACGTAGCTCTTTTCCGTTGATATAATTTTGTTTTTCGTTAAATTCTACGGACATATTCATTATTTTCACTCAAAGAAAACTCATTAGTTTTCTTTGAATTTGAATTGGATTATTATTTTGATGGAATCAAATTTCAATGTACTTTGCGACTCACAGTGACGAAAAGTGACGTATCGTCATCGCAGTCCATATAACTGATGACGAATCCGAAAATAAGTTACATTATATATAGAAGTCTCATTTGACTGCAAAAAGTCGCACAACTTTACCTAATGACTTTCTAATTCGGGTCTCTCTTCCTTATATTGTGCATAAATTTAGGTTTCGACAGAATCGGAAGGAAATTATTCAATTGTTCAAATAATCAGAGTTTATTGTCGGCTGGTTATTTCGAGAATGAAAATTGAATGTGTCCATTTGAAGAATGTGTATATTAAAACGCGTTTAATATTACAAACAAATATAATATAATCGCACAGTGGTCGCGTAGAATATAAAAAGAACATTGAAAATAAAACGAAGGAGACTTCGACATCCAATTCTGAAAATAAACGTACAAAAGCGTCTCTTGTTTTGACACGCTGAAAAATCAGATTATTGCGAAAAACGCTATTTTATCAGATGCAATTATACGCAGCAGCAATTTAAATAGTACACCGTATGAAAATGTTTTCGAAATACTAAAGATGTTACATTATTTTTCTGTACGAACGAAATGCATAACGAGCATCCAGTTTCTTGACTTTCAAAATAACAATCTGAAAATCGTGAAATTTGGCGAATCCGATTCATATTTTAAATTGCATTTAAATATCACTATTAATTTCATAAACACGAAAATTTTCTTCTCTCTTTAATTATTTCGATTTACTACACCGAAATAAACCATTTCAGCAACAAAATATTACTTATGTCAAATAAAATTTCTATTAAAATAACAATAAATTCCATTTTTAGGAAACTAACGATTATTCAGTAAAAAATCAACGATAGGTGGCATCAATAATATCATATTCAAGAACATGTTTCAATTTCATCATCATCATTCGATCCTACATAAAAATTGAACAAACATCGAATAAATTTTTCGTCAATACATTTTTTCGGAATCACATGCAGATGGCACTAATAATTTCATATTCGCGCGCATTTTTCCCCCTCTCCACTACTATTCGATCCAACTGCGAAACCTCATTTCAATGAACATCATTTATTATAAATTTTCCACTAAACAAAACATTATCGGCGCATCCCACATGGCCCATTTAGCACTCAAACGACCCATCATCTTTGGCTCGGCGTCTCAATTGGAAACGCATCCATCGACAGCCCTTGATCCGATTGAGGACCGATATCGATGTCGAGGCGACTCCGACCGATGTCGGGCGTCGGAAAAGCGCGCGAGTTTCGAAAAGCGCGCGGGTTTCGAAAAGCGCGCGAATTTCGAAAAGCGCGCGGACCCCGAGGGGGACTTCGGTTACGATTGTTACGAACCTCGAGGACTCTCGCCTCGCAGAATGTCGTGGTGTTGTCCCCTGACATCATCGTTACATCTCGCATTCCTGTCTGCCAGAATATAATGTTATATTCGCGCGTCTTTTTCTAGAAGCGTTTCCAAGGTTTGCGCGCGGTCATGGTGAAAAGCGGCCGGTTTCCGTTGAATTTTCCGATGAAAATGCGTGTTTTTGTCGCATGAATTACTTATTTTATAAGCATTGATTGTTTTTTTAATTAAAATCGTTTTATAATTATTCATTGTTCATATATTATTCGAATACTGAATACGCAAACTCATCGTTTGTTACCCTTTACCCATAGCGATCAATTGTTCGATCAGTAACTATTTATGAAAATGGAAAATTAAAATAAATGATCTTTTAACTGATTACATTACCATGCGGAAATTTTATGTTAACGTTACGTCAGTTTTGACATGATGAAGTTTGCTTCAGTAAAATTATCAATTCAACCTATTCGAATCACTGATAATTTGATGTAACATACTGATTGTTCAATTTAATAATTGACCAATTGGAACGTTTTCGTATTCATATGTTCGTTCAGTTTCAACGAACTCTTGGTTCGGGGTCACGAAACGATCGTTAGACTTTATCTATGATTATAAGCTATGCCAATTTTTTTATTGCCAAAATGTCAATAATTCAAGGGTCGATAACACAAGCGTTTGTTGATTTTATAGTTGGCTCAAATTCTAACTGCGGCTGACTGTCCTCAATCAACTGATTCTTTTGAAAATTTAAGCGGACAAGTTCAAGTGAATATATATTTAAAATTCATTGTTGTCATGATAAATAAAATGATTCATAATGAATTTCCAGCATAAAACAAAGCAATAATATATTTAGAATATATAAAAGCAATGTATCATGCACTTGTTGCAACTTTTGCTTGGTTTCGAAGGCGACCTCAAGTACGTTCACACAAAGCTTCATAAAGCTGCCAACTTTCGATTCACTTTGATCAAAATTCACTATAAAAAAACAAGCTATAAAGAAAGCACATATTTAGACAATATTCCAATAATTTACTTCAAATTTAAAATGTTTTTGTTCAGAAAATCCAAACTAAATAAATACGTCTTTAGTTTCTCGGAAATCGAGGATTTTCCTTCGCAATTCGTTAACCTTTTTGGAAACGAGCCATACATACAAAACGATCTCACAATATAAATACAAAATTAAGTACATATTCAATACAAAATCCGATCATTTTTTTTCTTAAAAACAATCAAACAGTTTTCAACGCAACTAATCAATTCGCAACGATAAACGAACGCACATTTCTTCCAAATAAAACACGACTTCACTCCCGCATCCACTACATCAAAACCCATTGATTCATCGAAATTTTCAAACTTCATACCCCATGCACTTTCCCGCCAACCCTGATCCGCCGTATTAGCTCCGGCCGAGATCTCATCCTGTCCGTTCGATTCTCGATTCTCCGTTGTTATTAATAATAAACCCGAGGGATCACGGTTTGACCGGAGCCATTACACATGTTTGATGCGTATTTACGGCCTCCGGCTCCGTTTAATTGGTCGTGGGATGTTGCCAGAAAACAAAATGGCCGTTATTTCGGCGCACGGCCCCTCTGTGCGGATCGATCTTGCACAAATATCGATCCGATATGTGTTTTTTTTTATATATCGTATTCGATTCGGGTGAAATTTCAAAGTTTTGTTTGGTGAGGAAATGCGGATCGGCTGATTGGGGCTAATTAATCTTTAAATCGGAATAAACACGTATTTGGATCAAAAGTTAAGACAAGTAAACCCCTCTATAAAGTTTAGATAGATTCCATGTTAAGGTTTTTCAATTTTTCTTTTTTTTGGACATATTTACGTGTTAACTGCTTGTTTCAAATGCATTTGAATGAAAATTTAAAAAAAAAAATGAATTCCAATGTATTTGAACGATATAGGGGAGGGGGACGTTGTGGAAGGGATTATTTATTTGGTAAGTAGTTAAATATACAAAAAATTAAATTATAAAAAATATATATTATATAATATATATCAACCAACTAGATTGACATATTTCCGCATTGTTGGACTGAAATGTCTATATGCATTTACTAATTTTTTGTTTAAATACAATAATATATAGAAACCCTAAATATATCATTTACGAGTTGTTTAAATAAAATTGACACGGTTTTTTAATTATTGACCATTTTATATAACTTACTGGCCGTTTAATTACGTAACCAACTTCATACATACTGATTAATGTCCACTGATCACTTATAATCATCATTTTTACACATTTCATTAATTAAATATATAAATATATAATAAATATGCCGAAGGTTAATATAATTTTAATGTTTAATTTTGGGTGATATCGATATATTTTACATAAAAAATTGGATAATTGCATAAAGAAGTCTGTTTTGAATGACAAATGCACAAAATATGTAAATCGTTCAAATTTCAAAAGTTTATATTGTTTTAAAATAAAAATAAAATAGAAAAAAATGTTTAAATTTTAGTTGAATATTTCAATATTTTAATCAATTAAATGATCCACATAAAATATAAATAAATATTATCAAACCAATCGGTATATTATATTTTATTATGATACAAACGATTATATGTGCGACGTCTTAATATGATTTATATTGACATTCAAACGACATGAAATATTCAATTATAATCTGTGTCTTAAAATGTCGTTTAATGCAGTTTTTAAGGCTGATATTAATTAAATTTATATATTCTATAGTTGTTTATGACTGTACTCTGTATTTGTGTATAATAACGAATCAAATTTATTACGAATCTAGATCGGTTAAATAACCTCGTAAAACGTACACGTGCGAGTGATTGATTTCGAAAATAATCAAAAAATAGCTGCACTATAGACGATACGCTTTTATCGAATAAACGTAATATCATTTGTAAATAAAATATAAGAAAAAAAATCATACAACTATGCCAAAACTACCACTAAAATTAAAAAACGAACACTAAACTTATTGCATCGAATCAATCTTCTAAACTTGATTTCGATTTATCGCGCACTCAAATAATTGCGAACGAAACGCTCATTCGCGCGCATTTCGCGCTCAGACTTGCCAACACAACGAAAATTAATCATAAGCCGAATTGATACGATATCATGAACGGGTGTCCTCACAAGATAGTTTGGCAAGGCGAACAAAGTGCCGCTTCAAAGCGATGAAATTTGCTCTTTTACGCTTCGGAGCTATGAATCTTTCGAGTGTAAACAATAAACGAGATTTTACGTTGGTTTTTCTTTTTTAAAGCAAAAATTAGGTCTGCTCACTCGTTTGTATTACTGAAATTTTTAAACGGAATTTTTATATAACCTAAATCAAATATTTTAGTTTGAATTAACTACTTAAACTATTGCTATGAAATGGATCGTTTAAAATTGTTATTTTTGGAAAAAAATAATTCGATTTTACTTATGAAAACAAAAACAACTGCAGCGCAGCCATGATTGATTATGATTCCACGAATAGACTTGGTGCAATACTCACATATGCGAACTTTATAATGCGGTCGACACAAAACATAGCAGGCTCAACGAAATGCAACGTTATGTGTTGTTTTTTGAAAAAGCGACGCTTTAATCCTGAGGCCGATATTGCGAGTGTTACGGCCGGAAATCAGTGTCGCGCGCGGGAAATTCGAATCGACGCGTTATTCGTGCTAAGCTAATCATTAATATTAAATCTTATTTTTATTCATCTACTATTCGTTGTTTTTTAAGTATAGATAGAAACAATAAGAGATTATATTTAAATATTATTATTTTTTTCTAAATCTTATACCGAAACATCAGTAAATTCTGTAATATAGTTAAATTTTTTTTTCAAATAACCTTATTATTAAATAAGATAAATTTTGAACCACTTAAGTGACTAATGTGTAGAATTTTTTTTCTAATTGAATTTTTTAAAGTCTACAACTTGTTTTTTTTTATTGGTACGATTTATCTGTGCATTGAAAACGTGTGGGTTGTGCTTTAAAATGAATTATTTGTGAATTAAAATAATATAAGATGTGCATTTTTTCTGGTGCACTAAAAAATCTCGTATTAAGCATCATTTTATTTACAGTGTGTAATGAAAAAAAAATGTACATTATAAAGTGAGCATTAAAAAATATGAAGTGAAAAATAGAAAAAATAATTTTTGAAATAACTTAGAGGCGACAACGTCTTCTTCCATAGACAATACAACTGTCACGTTTCCTTTTGTTCAAATTTTAATCACATTTTAACAATTTGGTCTAATTTGGTTCTATTATGAAAGTTGTGAATAATGGTTGGTATTCCCTGTTCGTCTTTGCGACGTTGCCGATCAAGGGATAAATGAGGATTTATATTAATTCTAATGCACGTTTTATTTGTTTTAAGATACAGATATTTTTTTTATGATCAAAATATTTTAAAATTTTAAAATAAATTAAATTTCATAAATTTCAATAAATAAATTGCATAAATTTCAATGCTCGTGCAAAATGCACATTACTATTTAATTCATATTTTCTTTTATAATGCACGTTTACATTGTCCCTTTTCAACTTATTACCAACACTAGCTGGAAAATTTTTTGAGAATTTTTGAGATTTCATTTAAATTTTAAACAATTTCAATATACTAAAGATAACTTTAATACTAAACAACAACCAAACGACCACCAACTAACAAACCACTTTGATCTAAACAACTTTCAGCTAGAACCAAAGCAACAATTCGAAATTCATCAATGAACAATTCGAAGAATCCCATCGGACATCCGGCACAGAGTCGACAGAGCTTCAACAAAAGCAGATAACACGTTCGTGAATGACGTCTCGAATGCGATTCGGTGCCAAAGAAAAATCGGAAAATCGTTCATATTCCTCGGTGACGTCAACGGGACTCGGCTCTCGAGATTCCGCTATGGGGCGGTCTGTTTTTGTTTTTGAAAATCGTTTCTTTGATTCATTTTTTTGTGTTTGGCCTCTTATCTTTCGCTAGATAGTGATTCATTCCGGTGTGGATCTGGCGCCAAAATTTTATCGTGTGTACCCGGAAAAGTTGTGCTAATTGGTTCGTTGTATACGTTTGAGAAGTTTTAAGTTATGAAATTAACTCTAGAGGAGTTTGAGTGTTGAAAAGTTGAACGGAAAAAAGATTTTTCGGTTAGAATGAAAAATTATGAATGAATTACATTAACATAAACAATGGTTTGTTTGTGAACAATTTGAGTATCCATTTATTGAATATATTATCACTTAAAATCGACAAACGAAAGTAATCGATATGTTTACCAATCTACCGTTGATTATATTCTCGTATTTAAATTTGTAAAATAGGACGGATATTAAAAAAAATCACTGCATTCACTTAAAAAAAACTTTTTTTTCAACTTTCAAACGTGCGCTTTGATGTTATCCAAACGTCTACCATTTGGTGGACCAAAATTTGCGAAATTAGATCATCGTCATATCCAATCTGTACAACGTCTACTGAAGAACTAAACCTTTTCGATGCAAAATCGAAATTTTGGACATTTTCGTGAAGAAGTATTATACATATATGGAAAAATCAAAAGACTAAAAATATGTAATTCGAAATGATATCATTATGCATTTCTAATAAAAGAAAAGAGAGTTTCGATGTATCGTTAGAAGTATAGATGCTTATAAAACAAGATATAAATATGAACAGAAAACTATCGTACACGATTGAATCCATTTACTGACTGCATCATACGCAGCTTAACTCAGGCCAAATAGACTAAACCGTCGACTCAGAACGAAGCTTTTTTATTTACGAAGTGCATAAATACGATTTTTATGGCTTTCGATTCAGTTTCCGACACCTGTTTTGGCGGCGTTCGCGGAAATAGACGAGTTGAAACTATAATGTATGAAATTTAATTCGCGTCACGGATTATTAATTCGAAATGCACGCGCGTCAATATAATTTATGTGTTTGCAGATCCAGCTTTAGGATTTGCTTGTTTTCAAAAGTGGGATTTTATAAAAATACGTCTTGAATTACAATATGGGGAGTCATTTCAGATATCTGAACGACGTGGTCAAAAAAGGCCTTTTTAAACGGATTATAACTCCTAAATTATAAAAGCGAGGTTATTTAATGAGGTATGGTTAGATAGGTAAGAATAGAAACTTATAAAAAAAATTCAATAGAATTTTTTTTTCCATTATTGAGAAAGAAACGTTCTCTAACTTAACTCAAAAAATGTTGATTTTTCCTATCAAAATAATGGTGAAAAACATCGATATAAATTTAATAAACCGGCCCTGTTAGTAAAGAAAATTTCTAGGAAAATTCGAATTGGATTCGACGCTTCCATGACGATTGCCAGGCAGGATATATGGACGATCTATATTCAATCATGTTAAACATGATCTTAATTGAATTTGTAATACACTACATTATATTCCTTTCGACAAATATGGCGACTCAAAATAATATTCAGACATTTCAGTTTATAAAATTGGATAACTGAATATGAAAGTTCAAAATGTTTCGAATTTCGAAAAATTTTTCGAGTTGACAATTGTGACAATCTTTGAACTGTTGTTGATATCGAAAATTTTCATCTATGAAAATGTAAAAGTTTCGTTAATTATTTTTTATCGAGATTTATTATAATTTTCCTTTCACTTCGAATGAATTTTCGTATCAAACATTAAAAAACCGTTTTTTACTTAAAAGCAAACATAAAACATGCAAAAAATTCTCGCATCCAAAATAAATCATTCTAAAACCGACCCCAAACGATGCGAATAAAAACCATAAACAACGACCACTCCGCGAAAGCCACAAAGAACCAAAATGTCGCTCGCACACACACACACACACACACACAAAAATTAAAACACTGAATCAGCACCACAGCTTTGTTCCGAAATCGTCGTATTTTGCTCTCATATATTTTTACACATTTTCTGCGTCCGTCTCACGCCGGGACGCAGTTTCACAACGACGAGACGGCGTAAATTAGTAGTGTTGCGCTTTTCCTCGCGTCAAACGAGCTTTTTATATTTTTTCCACTCCCCGATGCCGTCTCGCCGACTCGAACGAGCGAGATTTCGTTCGAGCGAGCATTTTGCGCAAACGCGAAACGCATCGGTGGCGAAAATGCGCGAAACGCCGTCCGGTTGCGCAACTCGCCAAAAACCGCGGTGCGTTTATCATTCGTAATGTGTGCAATTGGTTTGAGTTTGTTTTCGCTCTTGAAAATAATTTTAATTGGCAGTCGCGCCCGCTTTTAGTTTCGATATAGTTGTTTCTCGATAGGTTTTGAAAAATATCGAATTTTTTTTTAAGCTGTTTCATGGACAGGTTTATTTTTGTGTTTTATATAATTACAAGTCGTGTTTATTTGAAGGAAGTTTCTGTTGTTGTTTCTGTTGAAGATATCGAGAATTCGGTGGGCTTTTTATGTAACGATTTCGCTGTGATATGAAGTACACTCGATACTCTTTTTACACGAGGAACACATTCCAGAGACTACTTTGTAAAAAAAATATGTTGACCATATAAAAATTGGTTAAGGGTTCATAAGTACATTTGGATAGAACATCCATCTTTCAAAAAAATGTGCAATGTGAAAACATTTCGCTATGTGAAATCATCAAAAACATCGATTTTTTATTTAATAACTACAGTTACATATATAATTATAACAATATACTGGCCTGTACCGAATCAAAACATTATGACATAATAATACATTTTTTATACCGTTTTAAAGTGAAAAAACCGTGTAAAAGAATAATAAGCTTTTCTTTCTTAAACCGTGTTATTTCGGAACCGTGTATAAGAGGATTGGGTTTATTTTATTATAATTTGTGAATATTTTTTTTTTAATATGAATGAATTTCGAAAAAATAATTTAGTACTTATAGGGATTTAAGTAAAACTTCCAACGCATATGACAGTCACACACTAAATTTTCATAAAGATACATTTTTGTAATAATTTCTAATTCCGATAATTGTTTGATGTGCAAAACGAAGGTAGTATAAATCGCGAGTCGAGTGCAAATCGAAAAGTCAAAAAATTTCGGAAGTGCGCCAAGCAGGAAACGACTAACGATGACTGTAATAAAACCAAACGCCAATCTGAAGATC
>JAOXNN020000074.1:3509773-3523723 GCA_028571205.2 Hydropsyche betteni | reverse complement strand
GAGATCAAGCCGTCGTCAATAAAAATACGATTTCCTGGTTTTACTACATTGGTAATATTGTCGTAGTCCAAATAGACAGTATCAGTGTTTCCTTTCTCGGCAAATGACTTGTCTGTAGTCAATTTGATTGTATCCCCACGCTTCAACTCTACTTCAGCAGATCCACCCTTTAAAGTGATAAAAATTTATAAATATATGAGACCAAAGTAAACACGTATGCAAATTTAAAAAATATTTTAACTACATACTCCTTCTAAGAGACCAGTCCTGATTTCTGGTCCTTTGGTATCGAGGGCAATAGCTAAAGGATAAGCCATTCCAATTTTGGCACTGTAATTCTTCACAGCTTGACGGATATTACGAATGGTGTTTGCATGGAATTCATGCGATCCATGTGAAAAATTCAAACGGGCAACATTCATTCCCGTCTCCATCATTTTTTCCAGCATTGCAACATCTAAAGAAGCAGGCCCTGAAAATGAAAGATTACATAATACATATTTTTAATATTTAATGCAAGTATCGCAACTGCATTGCAGTCAAAATAATCAATATAATGCATTATGATATTGATTTAGTTACCGATGGTGCAAATGATTCCCGAAAGTCTGACATATGAAGCTTTGGAATCAATATCCAAAGCGCACATATGCTGCAGGTGCGTTGCAGCGTCTGCGGCTTTAAGCTGCATACCAGGGACGACATTATCTATCTGAAATCAAAGTTTGAAAAGCTTATTATTTTGATTGAATTAATTTTTGAAATATTGACATGCAAACTATTACAATTGTATTTTTATTAAATAGAATTTATTTTTTTGATGAAAAGTTCCTTGATATTTTTAACACAAATGATTTTCACAATGAAAATATTTTAATCGTATTATATTTTCAAAATATTTGAAATAAATTTTCTTTTAAAAAAATTAATAAATGCAAAATTAAAATACAGTAAACCCCCTATAACATCAAGATAGATTCCACGTTATAGGGGGTTGAGGTTTTTTAATTTTAATTTTTTTTTTTGGACGTTTTTACATGTTGACTGCTTGTTTCAAATGCAATTGAAAAAAAAATTAAAAAATTGAATTTGAATGTATTTGAACGATATAGGGGGGTTTGCTGTAATACAATTATGCAACGTTCAAATAAGCAAAGACCGATTTTCCACTTTCCCCTGAAAAATCTCCATTACCTTTTCGTTACCACAGTCGTAATTAGTCAACCAGACCATCCTGTACCCGAAAACAGACCCTTTGATCACAGACGGCGAGCAATAAGGCAACAAGCGCGAGATGCACTTGTTAAATAACACCGCGGAAGTCGATCTTGAAACGCCCTTCAGAAACGCTCCCCCCACCACGAGCTTCAGCTGATTTTCAGCTGAACGGCGCACACACACACACACCGAACTATGGCAACAATGTCATTCGCTCGACTGTAACGCTGGAAAAGTGCGTTGCGCTATTGATTTCCGCTCGCGAGGGAAAGGTAACCTCAAACGTCGGGTCGGAAAAGCGTCGGTTTTTCCGAGGAGTCGACGGCCACTGAGGCCGGTCGGTGCTAAAACCGTTCGCTGCTCGAGCAGGAGGCTTGCCAAAGAGCGGTTGGCGAGTTGACTTCCGCATGGTTACCGTTTTTTCCACCCCCACGTCGGTCGAGTTCAACCCCGAGGGGCGCACATGCGCGGAAGCGGCGCGTTTGTTTGAATTTTTTTTGGAGTTGTGATGGAAAGTTTTCTTTGGTTTTTGTATGAGAAATGAAATTATGTTGTCTTATCTAGTGTTTGGTGTTTTGTATGTTTGCTGGGAAGTTATCTGGTGCAACAATGTAGTAGGATGCATACTTCTAAACAAATGTGGAATTTATTATGATAATTTCGATTAAATAAAGAAAAATAGGTATGCAATTTATAAAAAGCATGTTTAATATTTCAATATTGATAAATTGATATGATTTACGAATAGGAATCATATCAAAACACAAATGATATGGCCGTAACCAGCCAGGTTTTTTTAAAGGGGAGAGGGGGCGAAACACAACTTTGTACATATATGTAGGCGATTCTAAGCAATAAAAATATGCTGTATTTTTTAATTTATACATGCCAATTTTAAATTAAAAAATACATATACATGCCAATTTTCATAGTGATCGGTCGAACGGCGTTGGAGTGAAATGACGTCATACATACATGTATATATACAAACGTCCATTTTTAGAAGTGTGTAAAGAATTAAGTCATTCATAGAATTGATATAGATATATCATGAATAAGTGATATATCAAAATCATTATTTTTTAAATTCAGTGGAGGGGTGGGTCCTCTACCCTCACCCTCCTCTTCTGGTTCCAGTCATGAATGAAAACGTCGAAAACGCTCACTGATGTACGTAAATTCAATTCCCCGATTATAGAGTATGATATTTCTTAAATGGAAACAATTACAATGAATTGTATTACGTTATTATATTCGTGTTTCCCCTCGGCAGTGTTCATTGGATTAACGACAATTGTCAATTGTAACAGTAAACGAATGCTGTGAAATTTTCATTGTATTTATAACATTGCAACGCGACAAATGTAGATAATTCGAAAAATAAATACATCGAGCACATTCGATGCGATAGCATCAATTTTATTACAATAAAATATAATACAATACGTTAAACGTCAGCAATTGTACACGTTCTCATAAAATTAAACCGTTTTCATTATCAAAAAACTTTAAATCGAATCATTTAATTTTTATTTGAAAATCATTATGGAAACGGTTAAAATTAGATTCGTTAAAACATCTGACGCATATATTTTCGTTACGCTTACAATCATATATACGTCAGAGCAGTAATCGTAAAACAATAATATTATACCGTCGGATAAGTCAAAAATATATAATTTTCGAACAAAATAACCTTTAATGATAACAAGACGGAAAGTAGAACATTTTATATTTCGAAGGCTAAGATGCACATAAAATGTACTTATCAAAGTGGTTTAAGTTCAAGTTTCACATTTCAACGTGGACGCAATAAAACTTTCATTTGTCGGTGTTGAATCGGTGGTTTTTACCTTGTCAAACGCATCGAAGTTAAGGAATTAACGGCGCGGTTAACATATGGATGTGATCACATCACACTGAACTGTTTTAGTTAGAAAATGGTTAATTTAATGAATTCTTCATAAGTTATGATTGAAAATGTCCGAATTTTCAACGGTGAAGGAAATTTTTTATCCAATAGTGATGTTATATGAACATTGAAAATAATTTCGAACCTTTTTTCGTAACGTAATTCGAGATTGACCACAAAGTGAATTTTCTGGGTCAAGGAAAACTGCGTCGGCGCACTTCACAACAAAAATGGGTCATTTTCTCGATCTGATTTACGAAATATACGACTCAAAATACTTTAGTCATCATCATCATACAAACCTTAAACATAACCGTACTATTAGCTGCCACTTCCATTAAAATGCACATAAATTTTTAACGTTTTCACGCATTATCAAACAATATTCTTAGCAGCCCAATTTCGTGCATTGTGGCCATGAAAACATGCTAACACACATACACATTAACACCCATAAAAACACAAAGCCATCCGCGTTTCCATTCTCAGACAGTTTCACGTCAGACTGATCGCTCCTTCTATTATTCGGACTGGTTTGACGCTGAAAAAAAAGGTTAACGACATCTGCACGGTTCATTTTGGATCATGTGTGCGAGTGGCGGTATCACGTGATCAGTTGGCTAAACTCGGTATGAATAAGATTAGGGTTATCGACGCGTATATTACATTTTACGAAAAACGTAATCCATTGTTGTAAATAAAATACAATATTAATAATCCCAGATGTGATAACGAAGAAATTTTGTTGTTTTGCATCTTATCGGTAGATTGAAACGATATGTGAATTTGATGATTTTTGAAACACCTTTTACACGAATGTGACGTGTCACGCAGACTCCGAATGATATCTCGTCCTGTTATGTCACGTATTACAAGACGTAAAATACGAATATAAAATGCGCATTTGTGCCGACTCTAGAAGAAAATTAAAACGGAGACCGTTTTGTGTCTATTCAACGATTGATTTGCAGTTTTATTGATGCACTATGCAACGACGACCTTCTTCAATTGCACAAAGCCATTTGCACAGTTAGAGCAATTTGAACCGTTATCGTGCTCGCGGGAAATAAAAATTATATATATTTAATCTGTGACCAGTGTTTGCCCAAACGATAGTATTATAAAACGACACTGGCACATACCGATAGGAGCACTTACGATACGTTTTAAGACAATTTCAAAGATTACATGATCCAATTAATGCTTTATAATTTATTTTAAGC
The DNA here is from genome assembly GCA_028571205.2 of Hydropsyche betteni. NCBI lineage: Eukaryota > Metazoa > Arthropoda > Insecta > Trichoptera > Hydropsychidae > Hydropsyche > Hydropsyche betteni. The sequence goes on along the minus strand of JAOXNN020000074.1, from coordinate 3,519,370 downwards.
AAATTAAATTGAATGCTTTATATTTTACTAATTTTTCGCAGATTATATTCTATGTTCGGTGTTACAAGGTCGTGTGTGTTACTGTCGATGTTTGCCATTATTGTTTGGGAAAATTCTGGGATGCTGGGAGCTATTTCGTGGGTAATGTATCATTTGAGTGGTCTTAATGATTAAGTTGGCAGCACTACATACTCACACATAAACAGTGAGTCTAACGTTTGTTCCTATACCACGCATAGCCTACCTTTTAGACCACGTTTCTATCTTCTGTTTTTCTCTTTAATTTGGACTTGATTTACTCTGACTTCGGCTTTTACTACAAACTCTCAAATGCTAAAATGCTAAGAAGACAAGTTGCGACAAAGATCGTTGATCATGTATTAACTGAAACGAAGACGTTTTCCGAAGAAGATAGGTGTAAAACTACATTAGGGTTAAACACTTGTGATAAAGAAACTGCACTTAAATGGTGCGTGAGCCACCATTTAATCAAGAATATTATGACCTGCGTCTATTGACGAACATCATGCGTACATCAGAAACACAATTCAGGGTCAGATGGTTTCCGTTGAGTCTGTTCCCCATGCTTGTATAACCAATCATTTTAAATCAATATTTTTTTCTTTTAAGTATACAGTAATCCCTCTATAACGTCAAGATAGATTCGACGTTATAGGGAGGAATTTAGGAAATCAATAAATGTATCATTTTAATTTTTTTTGATATTTTTACAAGTTAGCTGTTTTTTTTAATACATTTGAAAAAAAAATAAAAAATTAGAATTTAAATGCATTTGAAAAAAATGACGTCATAGGGGGGATTACTGTATATCATCATTCAATCCTTACTTTTAACATTCTATAAAATTAAACAAAAAATATGTGTACATGTACATATACAAACGACAGACTAACGTGAGTACGCAGTGCAGCCAACTTAATCATTAAGACCACCCAAACGATACATTACCAAAATACAAAATTTCCAAAATAATCAAAACGCAATTTCCTTAAAAAAAACCCAATAACCACCCTCAAAAACACAAATTTGAATAAAATCAATCACTCCAAACGATGGCAACACCGATCAGCGTGACAGTTTACCGGCTGTCAACCGTCTCGTGCGGTCGCCGGCTAAACGCTTTCTCGACTCGGAAAACTTCCGCGAATCCGTCGAATGACAATTTTCCGCCGACGACGCCGATAAAAAACGGCGAGATACATCTCAAAGAGCCGGAGATGGGTTGAGGTTATGTTCCACAGCGCGTTCTATGGGATTCTCGAAGGGTTTTCTCACCTTGGACATGATCAGCGGAGCGACGACGAGACGTGCGCAGCGAATGGCGTGCACGCGTTGACTGGCTTCGAACCGCGAAGGACACGCGGGTCACGATTCGAACAGGACCGCACCCTATATTTCCATTATTTTTTTATTAATTTTTCCATAATACTTTTAATAGTTTTTCTAAGTATTTTTTAATCGTTCGAGTATCGTTTGATTTTGTTTCAGGTCGAAAGCGATTTTTTTTTTATTCAAAAAGTACCCGCTCACAGATTGAATCAAATAAACGATGAGTTTTTTATTTGAAAATATTTAATTATTATTTCATGTTTATATTCTGTGAATGTGTCCACGAATAGTTTTGGAAACGCCCACTGACTCCGTAAATAATTCCTGTGTGCATTCGAAATGGGTTTTTCGGTTTGTATGTTAAAAATGTGCCCGAATCGAATTTTTTTCGGTATCGAAATGGTATGATGTTGGAGTTGAAAGTTGGTTTATTTATAAATTTTGTGTAGTTGCTAATTGCCGTTGTCGTTTATGCTGATGATTGTAATTGATGTTGATTATGCATTGTATATGTTTTTATCAACGTTAAATTTATATAGATGTCAGTAATAAATTATATTTATTTTTCGTCTGTTCATGATAGCAATATAAATAAATAATTTATGTCATAAATTATAAACAATTATTTTTTCATTGTGTTCATGAGATAGCAATAATGATAATTCATAAATTATCATTTTTATAATTTTTACTTTAAATAAAATTACAAAAAAATATTTTTTATATTAATCTAAATAAAGTAATGTAATACGTGTATGTTTATTTTTATGCGGTTATAAACAATATTAATCTATTTTATTTTCATTAATTTCAATTAACTTTTTATGTACCACATTCATCCACGTGGAACAACTTAGTTCAGCTGATTGTAAGAAACAATTTGTGTCTATATTTATCACATCATAAATTAGATTGTATTCAAGTTTGATAACGCTTCTATTAATTAATCCACCTCGAAAATCCTTACTGGAATTAAAGTAATATAAAGCGAAAAATAATATTCCTAATTCGAAATTAATTAAAAAAGACTCAAATAAATCCATTTATCTTAAATTTTCGAGGCATTAAATACAAAAATCCATTGTAAGGGTTTGATAAAAATATTGAGTATCATTTGATCGTTAAAAAATACACGTTTATTTTGATTCCGACTGAGGTAAATACATAGTATAAATTTCTTTAATAGTTTTTTTTTTACTTACGCTACAACGCCTGGATTCTGACATATTTACTGTAGAAGTGTACCGTATTGACCAGCGAACACAACTTGAGTGTCCTTTTGACATTGCATCGCTTATATAGTTCAGAGTTTGTTGTGACAAAACTTGAAATACAGTGCATTCCAAAATTATTTATTTTTAAGCATTTCATCCGAATTTAAAATTTTCATTAAATCATTTCAAACATATTTAAATTTCTTTCATATGAAATGGCTCATCTTTCAGTAATTAATTATTATCTTTTATAAATGTATTAACTTTCTTATTTTATCACCTTTAATAACAGCTTTAATTACTAGTTATTAGATTATATATATAAAATATGTATTATATTAGTTCGAAAATATATTTCATATAATATATATTTTTTTAATATAGATAACTAATCTTTTCAATCACCCTATGACCCTTATCTCTCCCCCACCAATTCCTAGGAAATAGATGAAACGTAACTTTCGATAATTTATAAATACTTGAACTCAGGGTGTCTCGCAAATGAAAAAACGAATTATGTAGTTAAGAAAATAAGTTTATTGAACAATATGATTATTAGCATCATTACATAATATATAGAATGTACAAGCATTATTTTCAACAACATCTTGAAATCACACACATGATGCGTTAACAATTTATTTTTCTAATAATGTCGCCATGGCTCTGACCAAAATATAACAAAGCGAAAAATCATTAACGTAAATTTCTCTACTCTTCAACTCGGTTAATATAATACTTTAGCTAGGTTTTTCAAATAACATTCTGTATAAAGAATAGCGATACGCTTTAGTTGAAAAGCATTAAAAATATATTATCGAAATTCATAATATTCAAATAAAAAATATAACAATATTAATTCCATTATTATACTGTTTTTATACATTATCAAACGATTTTACATTTCCTTTTTATATCTCAGCCAAAAGTATCATTATCAAAATACAAGTTACAGAAAAATCAGTAAAATGAGAAAACTATTTTATTTGTGTAATACATTAGGGAATTGATAATGATGCTTATATCACTTTTTAACTCTGATTGCTATCACGTATGGCAAATGTCAATTTGACATCACAAGTATAATCGCTTTAGAAAAGTAAGTTTTTTTTTCAAAGGACCACTATTCGTTTTTCAACGGTGGTGTCGAAAATTAATTCAATATTCTTTTAGATTAAAAATTCAATATTTTTCCTATTAAAAATTAAGTCTGATATTTTTTATTAAAAATTAAGTTCAATTCAGTTACTGACCCTTTGCATCAAAAACATCAGTTTGAACATGTTATGAATACGATTGCACAGAAAACATTTTTTTTTTTGCCGATTACAAGCAAGCAAATATGTTTTAACATTCACAAAAAAAATAAAATACACATGTATTAAAAATTTAGAATGAATATCTTTTAAACCAAGGGTGAGTATGGTGACTAGATGAGTTCTATTAACGCAAAAAAACAAGTCAAACGTTAGTGATCAGTGTAAGAATAAGATCTGAGCCTTACTGTTGGCTAATAATAAACTTTACAACTTCTGATCACAAATGGATAATATACAAATAATACAATGTTCAACATTTTGTCAACAATATTCAAATTCTAAAAAAAAATATGACAATTAAGAGTATTAATAACTGCTAAAAACTTTGAATTCCGCTGACTTAGGACATTTAAAATTTAATAACTTCAAAATATACAAATATAATAAAATAGATTGTAAATACCGGTAAGGACGAATAGTAGAAAATTTTTGTAATAACTAAAAATTGCTTATTTATGAATTTTGTATAAGAAAGAAAATTAATACTGTATTTTAATTAAATAAAAACTTTTATCACAATTTCTAAATGAAAAAAAGCTACTTTTGGAAATATGTAGGTTAATACTGGTAAAAATTAAGTTTGTGATATAAGTTATCAAAATAACTCACGTAGTCAGTAAGGTCGTTTTTTATCGTTATCGGGTAAGAAATAATCACTAACATTTTTAAAACTTTTTCTGAACCACAACCAACAGACAAAACATATTTGTAAAATTTGACATTAGAAAATAACTAAATAAGTTTATATTAGTGGTAATTATATAATCCCTCGCAAATCTAAATTGGCTACAAAGCAAAATAAAATCGGGAATTTCCAATATGGAATGATAAGATTGCGTGAAAAAAATCAAAATTTGCGTTTACAAAATAAAACTTTACGAACAAGAATAACATCCAAAGAATGGAGATATTTATCGAGCAAACGATTCGAAATACACATACAAATATAGATTATATATTTTTTCCAGCACATGAAAGACCAAAATTGGAATTGTACACATCCAAGAAATAATATTTGAAGCTATTTACAATTTGTACACATGTAAAAAGCCAATAGCAGTAATAAAATTCAACCGATGCCTGAATAAGAATAAAACTGAAATAAATAGAAACAAATTAATACTTTGAGGGTCATACTGTGAATAATTAATTTAAACATTTTCAAAACAATAATAAAATAAGTAGACAAAAATTCATTTTATATACCAAAAAAGTTCAATAGAACAACAACAAAATTATACAAAACTAAAATTATTAAAGCATTTTAAAAATGTTTACAAATTTTCGAAAAAGTGCCTAGCGTTTAACATAAAGCAAGCTAAATTTATTTAAGTGGATTTCAAGAGAATTTGTTTAAGATCATAGGCGCATAGTTTTCTAATATATACACACAAACTTTCAGAACGGCTTTCAAAATCCGTCGTATACATAGTGGCTACTCTGAATCAGCTTTCACATAAAATAACAAATAAGGAGTGGAAGCCGACCTAATTTTTGGTTTCGACGATAACAGTTCATCAAACTCTTCGCTGGAAATAGTTTTCACAGTCTCATCGTCGCACATAAGCCAAATATCACGGTCAAGGGAAGAGCCCTGATCATCGAGCGTCCACACGTTTTTGTTGAGCTTCACCCCGCAGCATTCCATGCTCGAGCATAAAGAACTTCCGTTAACGGGCAGAGTCGTACTAGGAGGAACTGCGTTAACTTTCCTTTTTATTGGTTGTATTTTTTCTGCAACTCCGTTGCTCTTATTACGTGCGAAAAGATTTTTCATAAAATTAGGTTTTTCATTAGGATTCGAAACAAGACATGTTTTGTTATCTCTATCACAGCAAAGATATGGAGCAGAAGCCCCGGTGAATGGAGCACGAGTGTAAGTAATATAATGGCCTCCGGTTAAAGTACGACCTAAATGCATAATTACTCCGTACAAAGTGTAGCGATGCGGTCTTTCTGCGGCAGGTAACGGACAACATGTATCGCAGAAACAAGCCAACGTAAGCGGAGTGGGCATGTGAGATGTGAGTTTTTCCATCCCGCCGCTAAATCGTTTCAACTGCAAAACCAGAAGACGCGGCAGGGTTTCGTAGGTGACGGAGCGCCGCGCTTCGTTATACCGAACACATTCATCACACCAGTACTTATTTTGATCACGTAAATATTCACTAGTAACACAGGCATGTTGATAAAGAGCGCTGGGCTCTCTCGAATCTTTTAATTTTTCGGCATGACCTTCTTCGGGAATGGGCACTGATATGTCACACATTGTTTGTTTACGTTCAGTTACTATTTCACACTCTAAACAAGTAGTCCTTAATACAGTGGTCCCTTCAAAATCTTCAGCGACGAAATCGAAGCCCAAATTTTTACTCCACTCCGTGAAAGCAATATTGTTTTCTTCGTCGATAATTTGAGTTTTGATATTATTTTCTTTCGTTGGAGATTCGATTTTGGGGTTTTTTGCCTTTTTCCTGTTTTTCCAACTTTTTCTCAATATTCCGAGAGATGGTTTAGAACAAATTAAAGTGGACGGACCATCGCTTTCTACAGACGACTGCTCACTAAGTGCATTTGTCCTAAAATTGCAAAAAAAAAACACATTAAATTATTACAAATTCAAACCGATCACTCATATTTAGGGTGATCATATTTCCCAGAACCGAAAACGGAACGGTCCACAAAAAAATTCTCCCCACCCTATATAAAATAATGTTTTGCATGTTCAAAAATTTTTTATAAATAGCTAAGTAATGATGATTTTAATTATAGACATCAAGATCTAGGGTACTTTTCAAGGGGGTAAATGTCCTAGAACCATGTAAAAAAAGTCAAAAAGGCGCCATAGGCGAAAATTTTTTTCCAAATGTTTTACTCAATCAAACTATATCACTAAAACAATCAATTTACTTGATTTCTATCAACAGGACTTTTTTCTTTTGTTAATTTATCAATGTTTCTACAACAAACAATGGTAGAATCAAGGCAAAAATAGTCCCACGGGTGAAATTTTTTTTCAAATATCTTATTGTAAGTCAATCAAACTGTATCACCCTGAAACTATCAATTTACTTATTTTCTTTGTTTTATTTTTTAATATTTTCACCAAATTTTGTCATACGTTCAGAAAAGTAACTACAATTAAATACATAAACCGGAAAAAATCAAACAATTTTACGAAAACGACATGACGAACGCAAGAGACGATATAAACGAGACTATCCCGGTGAAAACGGGACGTATGATCAGCCTACTCATATTATTGAATAAAATGTCAAATAATTTAATCTCACCCATTAACAATGTCAGTATAGTTGCTAAATCTATGTTGAAGAGAGCGACAAGTTTCTCTTATGCTATCTAGTAAGCACATGAGAAGTTCGTGAGCGTCTTGCTGTTGATTCCCCTCAAAAATCGGATTCACATTTCGCAACGCTGCAAGAAATGTTTCAGCTTGATATGGTTCGGCGTTATCTCGGGCTTCCGACGCTCGCAAACTGGCATACATCTCGTGCATCTTTTCGGTGGTAATTTGTATTTTACTTTTACAATTGCCGCCCTCATTGAACCCTCCGAGCGACAACAGATCTTTGCTGCTCCACGATCTAGAGCCCGAGTTGGCGAATGTGGCAAAGCTGCGGCCTAAAGAGGAACTTTTTACTTTGACTTGTCCGAGTTTTTGGTCGGCTATAGCTAAATCGGCCACTAAATGGTGTAGATTGTGCAAAAAATTTGGAGTGAAGCGTAATGTATAAATGACGCTGTTCAAAAAGCAAGTGTTTCCCAAATTCGACAACGTGGCTATAGGAGATCTTCCTTCAGTGGCTTTCCTGCTGCTGAAGCTATTTTGCGAATCCGCATGATAGCCATTCAACATATCGGCCCGGTAATGACTCGAATTTGCGTCCGTTAAATTTTCTACTAAAATAGAAAAAGTCAATCTTGTTAATCGAGCAATATTACAGTATATGTTGGATCGAGATGTTAGATTAAATACTTACATACTGCAGAGTGGTACATCGCTCGGCGAGGTAAAATAAACGTGATCAATTTAAATGCTTCAATCGTCCGAAAGATCGAATTGTCGATTCTGTCAGATGTTTGATTTTATCTGATGGAGTGCGTAGCTTTTGCAATGCGTTCAACGCCTGGAAATAGAGAATTTTACATATTTGATATAATAAACGTGTAATTTTTAATTATTGAATAAATTTAAACACATCTTAGTAAAAAAATTGAGATTTTTTTTATTATTGAGTTAAGAAAAAATTGAAATACTATACAGGTTCCCTCGTTTAACATGGTACACTTAACATGATTACTGTTCTATTGAAAAAAAATTTTTTCAATAAAATTTTGTTTTGCCATTTAGTGATATATGTGTAGTGATGCAGATTTCCAAGAATTATATATTTAAAGCATCTTTGGAATTTTAGTTCATTAAAAAAAGGTACCTGAAGAAAAACAATACGTACACTTTGTAAACGTTTAGCTTCAAGAAGTCTTCTTCATGAGTTTGTTCGTTTTCAACTAATTATCATTTCCAAATGACACCGAAAAAGGTAATAAAAATTTCAATATAATTCGCAAATTTTCTTTAATTTTTCTAAAAGAACCAATTTCTCCCTTTTTTTACTCATTAAGATTCTTTAGCACAATTTCGTCTTGTACGGTGATTCGGCAGAACCAATTTACATTGTTAAACAAGGAAACCTATGTTTCCATATTGTATTTGAATTCATTTCGACGCAGTTCTTTCACATCCTCGATATTCACTAAATATCGAGTCTATGGATTTTTATCTCTTCGGGTGAATGAAGATAGATGCAAAATCAACTAGTTAGCATATTACGATTCGAAATGGAAACAATTAAAATGCATTAAACAAAATGTGCATAATAAAAAATATCTGTACTTTAAAACGGACATTAAAGCAGGGCAAAATACAAACTGCACAATCATTATTCACAACTTTCATAATATAATCGATTCCGAATAAACTGAATTGAAACAAAATGAACATTCATAAATTGTTAAAATGTAGTCGACGTATTGTAGAGATTGACTTTACTCCGACGATGTCATTTTATTGCACAAAATATTCATTCTATTGCACATTTCATTTTTTTTTTTGCTCACTATGAATAAAACAATGCTCAATTCGAGATTCTTTCGTATATCATTCTAATGCACGAATAATTCTTATATTTTTTCGATGCAGTCAAATCGCAACCGTTCTAAATAACATTTTTGTATACGGATCGAAAATAAAGACGCATCTCGTCACAAACCGATATCGAAAGATGAATCAGTTTTCAATACTCGATCGAAACGTGCCGCCTATTCCACGATTCAACAAGTATCCGCTATCTCGAATGTATCATTCGACAATCTATCGACACAGATTACGTCGATATCGAATCGGGCTCCCGTTTTGGCACCTGACGTCTCCGCACGCCGAAATTTCGCGCAAAATCGATCGTAGACCACGCCGCGGCGACCAGACCGCGGGCTACGGCTACGGGCCGTAGAGGCGTAGCGTTTCGCGCAATATTCCGCGTAGCGAGCGTTTCGCGCGAAACGTCCGCGCTACAGTTTGACAGACACCTGGAAGAAGGGGGCTCACGTGGTGGGCGGTCATGTGGGGCGGGGGCTCGGGGGCTCGGGGGCGGAGGGGGGGTGGGGCGGTGGGGGGGGGGGGGGGGGGGGGGGGG
>JAOXNN020000074.1:3472875-3509673 GCA_028571205.2 Hydropsyche betteni | reverse complement strand
GGGCGCCCCCCCCCCCGGGCCCGGCCTCGTCCCCGCCCCCGGGGGGGGGGGGGGGGGGGGGGGGGGGGGGGGGGGGGGGGGGGGGGGGGGGGGGCCCGCCCCCCCCGGAGGGGCCGCGGGTCGGCGGGGGCGCGGGGGCTGAGCCCCGCCGCTCCTTGGCTCCTACTCGCCTCTCGCCTGTCGCATGTCCCGCGGGTCCGTCGGCCGGCGCGACCCGCTCTCCGCTCTCCGCTCTCCGCACTTCGGCCCCCCCCGCTTCGGCCGCTCCGCTCCCCCGGTTGCGGCCCGAGTGCGCGACGTTGCGGCCATTGTCTCGCGTGCGATTAGATAAAAGTTTGATTGTTTCGCGGTTCGAGTGTTCGCTTTTGTTTGTTTATAAAATCGAACTGTCGATTTTAGTTTGAATGTCAACTGTTAAATTTTACCTATGTAAGTGATAAATTTTGTTTACTGCAAAGAGGACCTTTCCGGCATTTAAAGTTTTCGATCTTACAATTAGGCCAGGCGCCCACTCCGATTTGTAGTCGCAGAGATCGTTTAGTCACGAAAATGGAACGCATTGTTTTAGGTTGAATTACGCCCATATGGTATATGGGTGCACTTCAACCTAAAACTATGCGTTCCATTTTCGCGACTAAACGATCGTCGCGACTACAAATCGCAGTGGGCGCCTGGCCTTAGAGCCATTTGAGTCGAAATTATGTAAAAATGCATGTACAAATAGTCCTCGACTTACGACGGAAATGCGTTCCTGAACCTCGGTCGTAAGTCGAATCTTTATAATATTTTTTTTTCGGTAGTTTTACTTACTTTTATTGATACAACGATGAAATAATAAATAAATAACATTTGAAAATCTTTCTCTGTTCGGATCCATAATTTCTAATTTTTGTATTCCTTGATTAATTCAATTAAAAGTAGAAGCCATTTCCTTCAATACAAATTTTTTTAACGGTTCTACAATTCTCCGTATTTATTTCTCACATCCGCTTGAGATTTAATTCTTAAAAAAATAATTAATTTAAAAAAATTATATATTTTTTTCAGTCGTAAATGCGAACCGTCGTAAGTCGAGCTGTTATAAATCGAGGACTATCTGTATTGCAACAATTGTGCAGAATTGAGCGTACCGGTACCTCAAAATTTAGCACTACGCCTCTGGTTCCGACGAGAAAAGGTGCTCCTGAATACTCAATATCGGTTAACATCTGAATCCGAAACACGTTAATATATCGATGAAAATTGATATATACACAAGAAAGCCGTTAAAAAAATACAATTCATGCACTTATATTACATGAATTACGCGTAGAATACATAAAAAATCTTAATTTAAGCACTCTATTTTTCTTTTTGTTACCTATTAAACATTTTTATTTATATTAAAATACGAATTTATCAATAAATAATTTATACACCTAAAATAAAGGATCACCGATTTGTTTTGTATTATACTTTTAGTTTTTGAAAAATTGAATGCGTTCATATTAACGCTTATGGTCGGATATTTAACGTTTACAAATGTCGACTTGACAGAACTTGTCGCGCTTTTACTACGAGTCGTTTGAATTTTTATGATTTTTTTTTATCACAATAATGTACAAGCAATATGAGTCATTCTGAAATAAAAGGTTTGGTTTTTTGTGTTTGTTACTTTTAGCCAAACATTGTTCAAATTTCACATTTTTTCAGATAAGGGATCGGCAGCATTTTCGCTGCGAATCGTCACTGCCGATTATTATATGAGTTCTCCTATACAAGACTTAGATGTGACCCTTTCAGAATTTCGAGGAACAGAAGTTTCTCAAGTGATTTTTTCAATATTTCATAATTGATCTTGTAAACATCAATCGTACGATTAAACTTGTAATAACTTTTTTCAGGTACCCGTTTTGAGAATTTTTGGATCGACACCGTTAGGTCGAAAGGCTTGTTTGCACGTTCATGGAGTTTTTCCATATTTGTATGTTCCGTGTGAGGACAGTAATCCCGAATCTAAACGGGCATATCTAGTGAGTGATACGATTGTTATCATTATTTATACTTTTGTTTAACGAAGGTGATTTGTTAACTAAACTATTTTTTTCAGCTCGCTAACAGTATTGATAAAGCCATTAATATATCTTTGAAACAATCCAATTCTCAAAACCAACATGTATATAAAATAGTTTTAGTCAAAGGAATGTAAGTTTTCTATATTAATGTTTATCGATTAAGTTGTTAATTTGTATTCAATTATTTATTTATAAATTTTCAGACCTTTTTACGGTTACCATTCAAAAAATCATCAGTTTTATAAAATATTTTTTTACAACCCTTATTTTGTGAAGAGAACGGCGGACCTTTTACAAAGCGGAGGGATAATGAGATTGTCTTATCAACCCCACGAGGCCCATCTTAACTTTGTTATGCAATTTTTTATAGATTTCAACTTGTATGGCATGAGCTTTATGAATTTAGAATATGTTATGTTCAGAAAAAAAAATGGGAATTTGCATTCTCAGAATTTGAGCGATACTTTAACATTTTTACCGGATACAGTGCAATATATGAGCAGATGTGAATATGAGTTGGATTGTCTCGCTTTTCATATTTTGAATAGACGAGAAATATTAAATGGCGGTTTGGGTGTGAATCCTGGTTTGGAGGCTTTGTGGGAAGATGAAAGAAAAAGGCATAAAAATCTTCATATGTCGCACGAAATCCTACCCACACAATCCCAATCAAGGGAAAATATTCCTTTTACAGAATCACATAAATATTTTATGGATAAATTAAAAATAAAATTAGTGATCAATTCTGAAATTAATGATAAGTTGCAATCTAGCATTGACGAACCGGAATCGGAAAATTTTGATTTCACAAATTCATTTTACAAAGATAGTTTAAATACTTCTATTTATCCTGCTGAAACTCCTGACGGAAATGATCTTATGAATGCTACGAATATATCGCTGCATCATCCGGTTTCGAGTATTAACACAAATTGTACGGATTCAAAATCATTAAAAAGTAGTTCTGAAACAATTGTAAATGAAGAAATCGTTATCAAATGTAGTCAAAACACTCCTGAAAATATAGATTGTGAGTATCACTAACAATAATGTAAAATTGTATCCTTTCCCATCAATTATGTATTTTCATAATGTGTATAATAATAATAATTATTATTTTAATTAAGAAATGTAATTTTAGTGGACAATGATGATTTTCAACTAATGGAAATGTTGAGAGGCATGGAGAATACTTTTGAAGATGATAGTATTTTGAGCATAAAATCAAAAGAATTAGAAAATGAACAACATCAAGAAGAGAATTTCTCAGAAATTATTTCAAATTCAACCAATCAAGAAGACCTTAACATAAAGTTCGTATATTATCATAGCATACTTTAACCGAAAATTTTCATTATTCTGTTTTTAAATTATATTATTAGTTGTATGTAGTAAAACTACAATTTTTGAAAGTGAGTATTTCAAATTTTAGGACCTCACAAAACTTACTTACTCAACCTCTTTCTTGGAATGATTCATTTTGGGATAATGTGGATAATATTTCTCAAATAGACGGTGCTTGGGATGATGAAGGTAAATTGGATGTATTATTTTTTAATTCGTTAAATTTTTCATGATAAATAATTATTTCTCTGATTTTAGATGAGATATTGTGTCAAAGAAAAAAGTTAAAAAATGATGCTTCTAAAAAGTTAGTAAAGAATAAAAGAGAAGAAACAATACAATCGAAAAAAATTGAAAAATCCGATAACACTTTTTTCGATCTTGAAAATCAGTTTAAGGTATTTGAAAATACACCAGTTAAAAATTTAAAATTTAGTCCCAAAAAGTCTCCTCGAAAATCTCCCAGAAATTTTACACCATTGAATAAAGTCATAGAAATGTCCCCTTCAAAAAAACAAATTATTTCAAATTCATTAGATACTTCACCAATATGCACAACTTTGAAAAGAAAATCATATTTCAAATCGGTGAAAAATGTGAAACGGAAAATTTTGTCACAAAAACAATCTTTGACTTTCAATTATGATACATCAATATCAGCGCAAATAAAAAATGATACAAATAAGTCTTCGTTGAAAAAATACAACTCTTTAAATAAAAGTGGAATGAGTGGAGACACGAAAATTAACGATGATTTTAACAAATCATCAAATTTAGGTCCTATGATAAGAATTTCTATGTTTCAAGAGTGTGAAAATGATAATAAAAGCCATATATATTTTGAAAATCAAAGTCAAGTAGCTGTAAATAATTTGAAAACCATAAAAAACATTACTGCATCTCAATATGATAAACAAAACGACTATATTCCTCAACCAGGGACGTCTGGCGTAGTGAAAAATGTTGAAGATATGGATTGTTCTTTGTCTAATACTGATGAGTTCTTGCCAAATGACCGTGAAATAATAAGTTTTTACAATGCAACTAATTATGAAACTAGTATGTTTTTGAACTTAAGCAATAATAGTGATAGTAATATAACACAATTGGCACCACACGAAGAGTCATTTTTACATAAAAATTTAAGTGTCCAGAAAAAAATACCAGAAATCCAGCATTCAGATGGTAATTGTGATGTAAAATTTGATTTTGAGATGAAATCAAAATTACATTCATCAGATACTACTTTAGAAATATCAAGCAACCCCAAAAAAATTATTTTATGTCCGAAAATTTCTCCTCCAACATTTTTTGATATTTTGTCTACTATGGAAGCTTACGATATACCCAAGCAAAAAAATCCGATACCATTTTATTCTGATCCTAAAGATATTGGTGCACAAATAGAAATAGGTCACATAATTTTAAAATTAAAAGGGAAACAAATAAAAGATTTGAAAGAATTTGAAAGCGATCTCCCGAATATTGAAAGTCTAATACAGCAACGCAAAAGAATATTTTCAAACAGTAATATCACACAAAACGACCCTGGTTTAGAGAGCTTGGAGTGCGGTTTAACTACAGCTAGAAGTTGTATTTTAATTCCGGTTATAAAACCTCCATCAGCTGGCGAGGTAAAGGATTGGCTGCAAACATTGAAATCAAAAGACGAAAATCAAACATCCACCGAAAATCAACAGCATAAAAAAATTCAAATATTGATGCCTAACAGTCCTGATCAAGATATGGAAAATAGTCAATTCGACGTTTTGTCAGTATCTTCTTGTTCTCAAAGTTCTTCTAAATCAGGTGAGCGATATTTGTTTTTTATTGAATGATATTTTTTTTAATAAATTATAATGAAAATACAATATTACAGATGCATCTAAACACGATTGTCTTAATATTGATCATGTAAATGTTATCAAATCTTCACAACACTCCAATGAGTCTGATGATATCACGTGTGGTCAAAAGTGTGAAGATTCATTTCCAGTCAATGATTTTATATCTGATTTTAACCACAGTCAAAATATTCTTAAAAAAAAGGTAAATCATTTCTATATTCTTTCGATATTCAAGTTAAAATTGAAAAAAAATTGTGTTATTTGTAGAACGATCAAGATAAAAATCATAAATTAACTGAGTATGTAAATGAATACTTAAGCATTTCAAATGCTTATAAGTTTTCTGGAGATAACTATCAAGAAGCCGAAGTTTATCATGAAGTATGTTTTTTTTTCAAATATAATCAATTCTTTAATGAATTTAATTTGTATTTTCTTTTCAGAATGATTATTTAACTTTATTGACTATAGAGATTCTTGCATCAACGAGAGGTGATTTAAATCCAGACCCTCAACACGATTCTATTTGTGCTTTATTTTATTCTATTTTGAATAATTGTCCAGAAAGTCATAAATTACCAACTAATGAAACTGGTTTTATTATTATTGATAATGTCAACATTGAAAATAAAAAGGACATCTTGAAATATACAGATGGGCTATCTTTAAAATATAATATAATTAAAGTGAAAAATGAAGAACACCTCATTGAAGAAGTAATAAATATTATTTATAAATGGGATCCCGATATTCTTTGTGGTTATGAAATCGAAATGCTTTCATGGGGCTTTTTAATACAAAGAGCTTTTGTGATGAATATTAATTTACCTGAAAAAATATCGAGATTGAATGAAGAAAACAGAACGGGTTTCAAAAAAGGAATATCTCAAGATGCAAGCAGAGAGATAAAACTAGTAGGTCGTATGACTCTCGATGTATGGCGACTCCTAAGGCATGAAGTTGCTTTGACAAATTATACTTTCGAAAATGTCACTTATCATATTCTTCATGAAAGATTTCCTTTATTTTCTTTTAAAACCTTATCTTTTTGGTGGAACCATCCATCAAACTTATTAAGAATTTTATGTATCGAATATTATTTGACTAGAGTGACTGGAACGATCAGGATATTGCAACAACTTGATCTAATTGGTAAAAAGTTTAGTTTATTTTTGACAAATGAAATTTTAAACTTCATCGTCATAATATTTTCAGGTAGAACATCGGAACTGGCAAAACTATTCGGTATTCAGTGGTACGAAGTTTTATCCAGAGGTTCACAATTTCGTGTAGAGTCAATGATGATCCGTTTGACTAGAACATACAACTATGTGTTAGTATCTCCAAGTGTACAGCAACGGGCAGCCATGAAAGCTCCAGAATGTTTACCACTGATTTTAGAACCTGGTAATGTTCATAATAATTTAGCTTTATTAAAAAGACATTTATGAAACTTTTATCATCTTGCAGAATCTAGATTTTACAGTGATCCAGTTATTGTACTAGATTTCCAAAGTTTATATCCGTCGATGATGATTGCATATAATTATTGCTATTCAACATGCATAGGAAAAGTTAACAACGTTGGAAAGTAAGTGTCTATAGAATATTTCATTAGTACTTAACAATTGTTACAATATATTTTGATTTTGTATTTTATACAGAAATTCTCCTTATGAATTTGGAGCATCATGCCTAAAAATTTCACCAAAAATATTGCAAAAGCTCAGCGATAAAGATCTAATAAACTGGTCACCATGTGGAGTTGGATTTGTTAAATCCACAGTCAGGAAAGGGATTTTACCTACCATGCTTCACAGCATATTGAGCACACGATTCATGGTTAAAAAAGCTATGAAGAAATATAAAAATAATAAAACGTTGCAAAAAATTTTACACAATCGACAATTGGGTAAGTTCATCCATTATAAAATAAAAGAAGGTTTTATATTTCGAATGTGTTAATGTGAATATCATTTTCAGGTCTGAAATTGATAGCGAATGTAACTTATGGCTATACGGCAGCAAATTTTAGCGGTCGAATGCCTTGTGTAGAAGTGGGAGATAGTGTTGTTGCTAAAGGCAGAGAGACATTAGAAAGAGCAATTAAAACTGTAGAAAATACACCTAAGTGGGGTGCTAAAGTATGAAAATTCTAATTTGTCGATTGATAGATTTACAATATTTTATTGTATAAATAAAATAAATTTTTACAGGTCGTATATGGAGATACTGATTCTTTATTTGTTTTATTGCCTGGACGTAACCGTTTTGATGCATTTGAAATTGGAGCCGAAATAGCTGAAGTTATCACTAATGATAATCCATCTCCTGTAAAGTTGAAATTAGAGAAGGTATATTATTTGATTTGAGCAGTAATTTCTTAATATTACGTATTTGATTAAAATAGGTGTATTTAACAGATTTACCAACCATGTATTTTACAAACTAAAAAAAGATATGTCGGCTATAAGTACGAAAGCAAAGATCAAATTTCACCAGAATATGAGGCTAAAGGAATAGAAACTGTACGAAGAGACGGATGCCCTGCTGCGTCAAAAGTAAATTGTTCGATATTGAATTTTTATTAGTATGTAAGATAAGTTAAATAATATAGATTTTTCGTCTTAGATCTTGGAAAAATCATTAAAAATTTTATTTGAAACATATGATGTTAGCAAAGTTAAATTATATGTACTGAAAAAATTTCAAAATATAATTGAAGATAAAAGTAATATTCAAGACTTCGTTTTTGCTAAAGAATTTCGTGGAATGAACTCTTATAAACCTGGGGCAAGTGTTCCGTCATTAGAAATAGCAAAGTATACTATTTATTTTAAATTGATTCTCATTTCTGTTTGAAACTCGTTGAAATTTGTGTCAATAAACATATTTGATTTTAGGCGATTGAAATTAACTGATCATAGAAAAGAACCCCGTGAAGGCGAAAGAGTCCCATATTTAATTGTCAATGGCGCACCGGGTGAAACATTACTTAATTGTACACGTCGTCCCCAAGATCTTCTTTATGATCCTTCGCTTAGAATTAATCACTTTTATTATATTACGAGAGTTATTATTCCACCGCTCAATAGATGTTTTACTTTGATCGGAGCTGATGTAAATCTTTGGTAAATAGCAAATTTTTTTTTATTTGCTTGAAGGCGATTTATATATTGTATTTTTCAAAATGATTATAATTTTTTAGGTTAGCAGAAATGCCTCGAAAGCAAGTACAATTATATCCTTTATTAAATTCGTCGGGAAAACAAGATAGCAAAAAAAATACTATATCGCAGTATTTTACCAAAGTCAACTGTGCAGGCTGTGATGAGCAAACTACAGAAGGATTATGCATGAATTGTCTAATAAAACCACAAACAACATTATTAAAAATGTATAATAAAATGAACTCTTGGCAAAGAAACTATTTTACTTTAAAAAAGGTAAAAGTTTTCAATGGAATATTAATGATTTACAATATTAATAACTTTGGATTTTTTTTAGTTATGTCAGTCTTGTTGTGGAAGAGCTACACAAATTGATTGTGTATCAATAGATTGTCCAATTGTTTTTCGTCTTAATACAGCCAAGCTTGAGACTCAACAAATACCATATTTATTGCAATTAAAAAATAATTTATTGGATTTTTAATCAAAATCTATTTCAAATTTCTGTGATATTAGTTTAATATTTAAAACTTGTATTTTTTGATAATGTATTTAAAAAAATAATGCCATAATATAAATTTCAATATTTTTTTATGATATAATACTTTTCATTTTATTTACATTTCATTAAAAAAAATTAGTTACATTACAAAAACATGGCACATTAAATTCAACTACAGCACGTATGAAGAATTCTTTTGAAGAGGTCTTTGTAAAGGATGTGCTAAAAGTTTTGCACCGCATTCGTGAATTTTCGGTGTGCTTTTAACAACTTCGAAAATATATGAATAACCATTGTCCAACGATTGCAATGCATCATATACTTTTTCGCAATTATTCTCGTTGCAGTTATCTTCGTGAGTGTATAAAATATCGACTGTGAAATATGGGTGCTGAATATATATATCGAAAATTTCTTTGCCAGATATAAATTTGGG
Organism: Hydropsyche betteni; assembly: GCA_028571205.2. NCBI lineage: Eukaryota > Metazoa > Arthropoda > Insecta > Trichoptera > Hydropsychidae > Hydropsyche > Hydropsyche betteni. The sequence goes on along the minus strand of JAOXNN020000074.1, from coordinate 3,500,320 downwards.
TACAGTCTGACGATTGTAAAATATGATAACCCGTGCTACGTTGTTGGGTGCAACCAATTTATAATCTTCGCTCACTTCGGGAAGATTTATTTTGTTGTGGATCAAATTGAATAGAAGAGATAAATCAAATTCTTCAGAAGAACAAATTTCACTATCAAAGCTATGTAGGTTGTTAATTATTTCTATAACGTTTTTTGTGAATTGGCATACCCAGATCGGTTCGTTTTCTTTCAAAACAATCAAAGCAAATTCGGTGTCATTATTAATTGCTTGTTTGGAATAGAGGAAAAATTCTATGACTCTTTTTAACATTCCCAAAGGAGGTATTGTATCCAAGTCAATTCGGAACGGTTTGCAGTTTTCATTTTGACACACATCAACACATAAAATTATCTTTTCGGGAACATTGACATTGGGAACAGCTCTCTTTGGAATCCGTTCGACAACTTCAACAGGGATTTGGACTTTCGGGGTTTGATTTTCGTTATCTCTGAAAGTAAATCAAAATAAAACTAAGGAATTACTTTTAATTGCATTATTTCAAGGAATTATTTCGAAACTTACGAATCACTGTCAGATATTCGGACTGGATTTTTTGTTTCTGGACAGTCTCCGGATATATCAGGACCAGGATCCGTCATCTTGAACAACCCCAAAATTTAATTTGACACTCACGCTACCAACTGTTGACAAAAAAATCTTGTATCAATTATTTTACTCGGTGGCCAGATGTTTGTTCTAATTATACTAGCGCACATTCTGACGTCGATGTGCGCTAGCGTCATGTGCGTTAAAATCATGTGCTAAAACGTTATTTACGCAAATATCTGGTCACCTCCTTTATTGTATGTAATATGTCTTAAGAATTCAATTCATAGCGTGGTGAATACTTGCATATAAAACGTTTACCGTTTGTATTCGTATATTACTGACGCTGGCTGTCATTTTGTCGTTCCACATGTTGGCACGTCAACTTCTGTCATTTATAAATCCAGGTATATCGTTTATTGTTTCTAATAATTGTTGAATAAAATGCATCGGCTTATTCTATTTAATTAATTTCCCAATCCTTTTAAATTGTCAGATTTTTTATGACTTATTTATACTTGTGGTTAGATTTTCTCTCGTGTACTTCGATTACTTAAATTTATACTTCGGTTTACTTACATCATTAATGCCGTAAAAATATATTTATAAATTTAACCTAACGTAATATTTTCTTACTTGATATGTTAACATTTTCAGTTACTATATAGTTTCAAGAATATTTCAACCTGATCCTATAACTCTTATCAATCAAATCATTGCAATTGACTAATGAATTGATCTCTTTGTAGTAAACTCCCCAAATAATATATGATGGATTATGAAGAGCAGCAAGCATCCGAATTGGACATACTCGCTTCCATTTATTGTGATGATTTACAAAGTAAATAATCCATTTTCAATACTCCATTTGTAATAATAATACACATGTGTATGTTTACCTATAGTTTATATATCCTTCATGTTTCTAGTTTTGAGTGCAGAACCACCGCGGCGTGTAAAATTAATAGTTCGCTCTACACAAGCCAGTGGAGATGTTGACGAAGATCAACAGCTGTGGTGCGAGCTAGTTTTCGAACCACCTCCTAAATATCCAGATGAACCCCCCCATCTTTATATAGACGAATCCCAAAATCTAGACGAAGAAACTAAGCAATGTTTAGTCGATCACCTTCAGCAATTAGTATGTTCTATTTAATTTTTATCGATACATTATTATTATTCAAATTTATATTTTGAATTCGTCTTGCAGGCTTTAGAAAACATAGGTATAGTAATGATATTTAGTTTAGTTGCGGGTGCTCAAGAATGGCTCAACGAAAAATATGATAGACTTCTTGTAGAAAAGGAAGAACATGCATTAAAGAAACAAATTGCAGAAGAAGAAGCCGAAAGAGTTCGTAATTTCTAATTTTCAGTAATATTTCAATATAATGGGTTATTTGTGATTTTTTTTTCTAACATTCCAGAAAAGATTTGAGGGCACAAGAGTCACAGTTGAATCATTTCTTGCATGGAAAACAAACTTCGAAGTTGAAACTGGTATTATACTTAGAAGAGAAAAAGATTTGAAAGATAACAAAAAACTAACTGGACGTGAATTGTTCTTAAGAGATACTACATTGAACGAATCTGATCTCAAATTTTTGGATGATGGTAATTGATAAAAACTTATAATTTTATTACAGTTCCATTGTGCTATTTTCGAAAATTTCTAAATTTATTACATGATGTTACTTTTTATTAAAATTTTAGGAGATGCTGTCAAAGTAGATGAATCTTTATTCCAAGACCTCGATGATTTGGATTTGTCTGGTGAAGAAGAATGTGAAAATTCCGATGGTTAAAAGTGAAACGTACTAACTGTTTGATAAATTTTTACTGCTTATATTTACATATAAGCCATCTTGTCTTATTTATAAAGATAAATTAAATTAATTAAATTCAAAACAAGATAACTTTGTATTATTTTAGAATTCTTTATTTTATAGAAATTATAAACTAAAAATGAACAACATAATTTATACATAAATATTGCACAATTAATTTTCAAACATCTGTATTTTTAAATCTGCATAACAAATCAACTTTCGCTATTTTACAATATGCGAAAAAAAACCAACATTTTTTCTCAAATAATAGCGTAAATCAGTTTTCCGCAAAAAATTAAAATTTCGAAAATTTACTTATTTCCATTCAGTCTGAAGTTAAGATTATGAATATTTTCTTATGATTGAAAATAACTTATTTATATATATTTTATTAATTATGATATAAATCATTTGTTCAAAACCAGAGTTTACTGTGACAGAAATTACATACAAAAATCACACCGCACGCACTTTCACATCATTGAGAACTGATTTTAAACTTAGTTTTAATTTGTATCAGGCACAACACTTGTGAATTTTTACGCATTATTTATTGTAAAGCTTCATAAATTTTCTTTTAACATTCTATTTATCAGTAGAAAATTTGTGTCTTATGCCTTAAATTGAGAAAGTCTCAATTTTCATGAGGACGTGTATAATATAATTTGAAATAAATTATGTATGATTTATGAATGCTGAAAAATTGAAAAATAAAGATATTTTAAGAGAAATATCTGGACGGCTGCAAGTAAACGAATATACTTATTTATTACTTACGATTCTGAAGAACTTGCAATTAACTCGATATAAATGAATTTATGATTTTATTTAATGAACAGTGTATGTATGAATTGAAAAAAATTATATTACATTAAAAAAACTAGATAATATTCATATTTATACTTAACAAATAAACAAAAATCTATTATTGCATATTAATTCCTATGTGGCAATAGGGATATTTATTTAAACTTTTGAAATTTGAAAGTTTGTACAATATAAACAAAAATAGAATTACCATATAATTTATGTATTTGCTCTCTTTCCTATAAACAAGAATTGTACTAAATATGATGTATGTATTAGAACATGACTACGATACAACAACTATCACATACAAAACTATACATTTCTTTATTCAGAACGACATAGTAAAGCCGCCTTTCCAAAACAATATAATGAGCCATAATGGTGACTATAAGAAGCACGAAAATATAAAGCAAATAAAATGACATCAACCGTAATCGTTTTTTTTTCGATACAGTTTGGTAGCATCTAACATTTCAGGATTCAATCAATTTGGAGCTGTATAGCTCTCAATTATTATATGTTGATGATAAATATTATAAATTATTATAACAAATATAACATTCTAAGCACAAACAGCAAATTAATAATACCTCGTGTACATTTGATAAAATATAGATAAATCTAACAAGTCGAAATAAATTGCACAAAATTACATAATCTAATTATACATAAGGCTTGGTCGAAACCCTAATTAACTGACAATTATTTTCTTCATGTTTATTTGATGTACAATTATTAAATGCATATAGAACATCGAAACCTAATTAATTACACGTGAAAATATATTTTTTGTATTATTTTCATAAAGTATTAAATCAGTGCCTTAACGTAAGTTTAACAACAAGCAAATGTTTCAACAAAACAATAAAAAGGTGAATGGAATGATTAATGTTAAAATAAAATTGCACAAAATGCACCAAATGTATCTATTTAGCACCAGTATTAATGTGAAACTCATTTTTTTGTTAAACGAAATTCTGTCCAAGAAGTTTGTGTGTAAGCAAGGGAATTGGTTTTTAATTAATAACTTTTATTTATAAATTTACTTCTATTATCTGAAAAATCACTAATACCCTTGTTTTATTCAAATATGTATGACTCAATAATGAAACGTTCAGGTTGTAAGAATTTGTATTTCAATACAATAACTTTTGATGCATTATATCAACGGTTCAACTTTATTATTTACAAAGTTATCGGAAATAAAAATAATTGATATGTTAGTAAGGTGATAAAACTATTTATTTTTATATTAATTATCAACAAGAAAATAGAATGTACTTTTTTAAAATTATCAATAATATACAATCATCAAAAAGAAGGTTATCCGTAAACATGTTTTTCAAAACACCCTTATAAAAATTGACTATGCGGCTATGGAATTCAAAAACATTTATAAACTATACCGTATGTTATTTATATTAAAAATATGCAATACATTTTGCATAATTTATTCCGTATACTGTGTGGGTTTAGGTGATATGACTACAGTATAGGTTCCAAATCAAAATCAAAATGTATTTTTTCTGAAAAACTGCCCTCACATTCATTTTGATTTTAAAATAATGCGAATAACTTCTATAATATGCTACAAATTTGTTCAAGTATTTTCATTCATGTAAGTAAGAACAACGCACAACATTTAACGTTTCAATTATGTCTCGCTTAAAACTAATGTCTTTCCTTAATACATCTTATTCCAAGATAAAAAAATTATCTTCAATTTTAGTGTAAACGTCGTAATTAATAGAATTATTTAGCGGGAGAAAAAAAACTGACTCATCATTTGTGGCAATCAATTCTTTGGCAAAAATAGGAATTAGTATAAATATTTGTTAAAATTTAAGAGAAAATCATGTTATTTCAAACGTTGTGTAACATTAGCTAGGGCAACTGCAAATGCTTGTAACGCAGAAAATGGGTATTGAAAATCTAAAGTATATGCATTCCCATCGATTCTTCCAAACTGCATCACCTATAGCAAATCAAGTGAATTAATTGATATTAATATCATTAATTTTTAATTAATATCAATATCACATACCTGCTTTCCTCTGAATTCAATCTGGAAATTTTTCGCAGATTCTTGTGTAACTCTACCTCCGAAATCAAGTTGATATACCTGGCTACTTTCATTCCACATCGGAGCCTTATTATGCATCACAAATTCTCTACGAACAGGAGTACTCGGTTGGGATGACCAGCTGCTTCCATTCCCAATTGGTTCTATTTTACCTCGTTTTAACTGTAGATTTTAAAATAATTGTTATTTGAAATATACATGTAAGTATGTTGTATGTTAAGGTTTATTTGAATGATTACCTTTTGCCGCAGTTGAGCTTTTTGGAATGTTTCAAGATCACGATAATTCTTTCCATTCACTACATCGTCACCAGAAAATGTGCCCATTTCGTCATCGGAGCTTTCTTGGTTTTTACTTTTATTTCTTCGTCTGCCTAAAAGAGGTGAATTTAGAATGTGTTTCCTGAAAATAAAATTTTATTTTTAGATTTAGCTTTAGAATCTAATTCAAATTATTTGAATGTATTTTTGATCATATTTCATTGTGTGGTTATATAAAAATACTATAAATGATAATTTGAATATTTTACTTCATAAATTCCAACCTAATAGGCGAGGCAGATGCAGTTCTTTTATTTTTTTTAGAAGGTGCAGGACTCGCTGGTGATGATCGAGGAAGTCGAGGTCTTGGTGCAGGAGATGACGGTGGAGTTTCAGTACTTCCCATTCCACTTCTATCGCGAACTCTATACAACAACTGTTCTAAAGTAGCTAATGCTGCTCCTGATAGAGTATTATTACTTCTTTGTTCTACGGGGCTGGGTGTTGTGGCACGTTCTAAAAAATATCCTCAATAATTAAATGCTTTCAAATCATATTATTTTATTCGATTGATAATATTAAGTAATAACCTATTTCAATTTCACTAGTGTTACTTGCATTTCTTTCGTGATAATGGTGAGGACTAGAGCTTCGGCTTTTTTCAGAACTAGAAGAATGCTTGCTTTCGCGTGTAAGATTTTTGGATTTTTTGGTTGGAGTATTTGTGGCAGTGGACGTTAGACAAGCGTTGCATATATATCCTTCTTGATAATCAATGTTTGTGTGTCCGGTAGAATTTGAATTCACCGTAATGCACTTGCACAAATCACAAACAGGAATATCTCTTTTCTTTGCGCGGCTTGTTGATGTTTTTGAATTGGTAAAAAAACTTAACTTAGTAAATTCTTTGGCATTTTTATTAGGCCTGCTGTTATGACTATTTGAATTATCACTAGTTATGCTATTTTGGGACTTAGGATTTTCGATAGTTTCGTATTTACATTCTTCATTGATCGATTTAACGTTTTCTTCGATACTTGTAGGTAGAGGAGTTATATCATTCAAAGTGTGCGTTATCAAATACATATCACTAGAATCTAAGCTTTTAGACTTCCCACAACCTTTAAGACGTGGATACTTTTTAGCATCGTTTTCATCAATCTTAGAATCCAAGTTTAGGTTCAACTGTGGTCCGTGTGCATTATGCTTCCTAATATTTCTCCTTGTACAGTTTTTATTTTTCTTATTTACTAAAACCAATCTCTTTGGTGCTTCTTTTCTAAGCATTGCTAATGTAACCTCACAAGGAACAAGTTGAGAATGAACTACATCTAAATATCCTACACTACAACTTCTAATCATTTTATCAGCTATTGGGGCGTTCCCAACTGGAACACCGGCTGGACTAATAGGTATCATCGGTGATGGCTTACGACTACATGAACTTTCCATCGAAACTTCTGAAGGGAATGTTCCTATGGATTCTTCGTCAATATATTTCATATCATCTCGTCTACTATCGTAACACGGCGAAGGCGATTTTTCTTTTTTATTACAGTGCTTGAAAATAGGAGTATGAGTGTCGAAATGTGAATTTTGAGTAGAATTCGGATTTCGACTTGTGTGTACATTTGCTTGAGTCATAACAGTTTCTTGTTTATTTCCGTTTGCAATCCTATTTGAAGCTTCCATGTGCGAATCCATTTTTTTTATCAAAATCTAAAAGATGATTAAAATATGAAAATTCAATAATGTTACTTTATATAAATCCAAACTGTAATAACTTACCTGTCTGTTATGATCTAAGGATAAATTAAGATTAAATGTCGGCTGATGATTGTGACATTCAGTAGTTGAAATATTTGATTTTACTTGTTGAATATTTTGCGAAAAATCTGATCCCGAACTATGGTATGACATTAAAGTCTGTGCTGGTGGTCGATCAAATATTATATCGCTCGGAGCTACAGCATTTTTGGGTGATTGCAAAGTAGGTACTGAACCTTCACAACACAGGGGCGATATGGCATGTCTACCAGGACAATGAGAAGAACTACTTCTTTGTGAACTCGAAGATGGGCCGCTTCTAATCACACTACAATTTGGACTGTATCCACTGGCACTAGTAATAGGACTAGAATGATTCCTTACAGGACTGCTTGCGTACAGTTGAGTATTTAAAGGCAAAATTGAATCTCCACCTTCTTTAAATTGATTTCTACTATGACTTCCAGGTACCAAATTAATTTCTCTAGTCGAATTTTTGTTCGTTCCGTTGATTCGAAGTGACTCGCAAAAATTCACCATTTCTGTTAAATCAATGTATGGAAATTCGTCTTCATAAGATTCAGCTCTAGCTAAGGCAGGCATCTGTGTATTATTTGAGTTTGCTACATTATTTGCGTTATTTACATCGTTTGATGTCGATGTATTTTGTTGAAGAAGTGATGATCTAGCACGGGATAAAATGTTTCCTCTTGGTGACATTGGTGCAATGACAGTAGATGTATCGAAATTTGAATTTCTAGCCTTATGGACTGGTGACGAGTAGTCTCCTGTTGGTTGGAAAACTTCTTCTTCATCTTCCGAAAAAATGTTGGGATTAAAATTAGGATCTGGGCCAGTCGGTAAATTGTCTCTAAGCTCAGTCATCACCAATGTCATTTGTCTAGGTTGCAAATGCAGTAATGATGTCTTGTAAGTAACCTGTCCCAAATTGGCGGGAATATTTTTCGCCAAACCGTGAATTTTGAACTTAGTACCCCAAATATTCGATGTAACTTCTACCAGTGGAATATCCTTAAAAAAGAATGAAATTACGTTGAAGACTTAAATTAATCAATGAATTCGTATGATTTTAAATGAAACATTCATACTTCAGGAAGTGAATCGATGTATGTTAGTTCATCCACATTTTCAGGTGTTTCTTTATCAGTTTGTACCGGATTTTTTGTACTTCTGTGACGGCCCTTTTTTTTTCTTTGAAGTCTCGGTGATCCACTGCATCCTATAGCAAAGAAAATTATGAATGTATGAATGTATGAATATATTCACCATTATAGTAAATAAAATAAAAACCTTCATCTTTGTCACTATCTGACGAATCCGATGCTGGATAAGAAGCAGGTGCTTGTGAAGATGAACTAGAATTGCTATGAGCCGAAGAGTTTCCACTACTACTTGAACTACTAGTGACTTCACCCGTTGATCTTGCACGAAACCAATGAATATCATCAGAGTCTACACCTAAAATTATGTGCAGATCTATTATTTATATTTATACATATAATAAAATTGTAATAAAACAATCGTGGTTGTATTGACAGTTTTTTTCGTGCCCGGTTTTTACCCGGTGTTTAGTGGTTCAATCGCGACGCCAGCACATTATATTATATTATATTATAATTTGTATGGCTATCGATAAATAGAGCTTGTAATCGGAACCGTTTTTTGGAATCGTCTCATTAACGAGATTTAACTCTCATTTTTTGATTAAATGGTTAAATACCAAATTTGAGACGATTGAGTAGATGTTAAAAACGGAATCATACTCTAGCCATACAGCATTCCGCTGCACTATGGGTTGGCTGTATGGAGAGCGAAAAATACTCACATCCATTATATCATAAATCACTTTTATAGTTTAACAACCCATTTTCCGCTCTAAATCAAAAATTAAAAAAAGCCATAGAACGGTATCGTTACCGTCATATTGCGGGTCGAATATAACGAACTCCGGTCGTATTTTGCTGATGCGTCTTCCTTTCAACAATGGCACCAGTCCTCCGAGGTGTTCCAAATACAAAGTGTAACTGACGCCAGCACCTCCAGCTGTCCCTGCTGATGAAGCAGAATCTCCGCTTCTTCGAAGCATTGTGCAGTGAAGACGACCTACACGAGCAGCGCGACTGACAAATTCGCGTACTGCTGAAGCTTCAGGCACACAACACTGAAAGCAACAGAGAACGATCGATGAAAATGATCGAATACAAAGTTAAAACAGGCCGTTCTGAAACTCACTGAAATTGTATGAGTGAAAAGAGTGGCAACAAGAGCGTGCAACCTGGGTGGCAGTGGAAGTGAACTTAGATGTGCATGTTTGGTAAGAGCACGTCGAACTCTCAATCTTGCTAGTAATTGTAAGGATCCAAGACGACGCCATGCACGGGCCACTTGCACCCCACAGCCCGTAGCTACAAACACACGTCGGTCATTATGACCCCAAGTCATTGCTGATACCGGCATCTGAAAATCGATCGAATATTTATATAAGAGTATTCGGATATCAATGATTACATATATTATAATAGTGTTAACCTGGTTGCCAGGTATGGGAGTCGTGTACAGAAGCACCCCAGTATCAGAATAAAACTTGATGACATTGTTGAAAATGGGAGGTTCTTGAGTTGCCTTAGAATCTGAAGAATCGACGATCACTCCAGCTACTGCCAAAAGCTCCCTAGAATTGGACCATTCCATAGCCATGTAACGACCGTCGAAGTCCGTGTGTATGTGTATCGGCGAGACGTCGTCGTAATTCTTCAATAAATAGATGTAACCATTCTGAAAACTAACAGCCAGAACAAACGAACGTTCAGAAGCGTTCGCTACCCCAGGCTCGGCATCTTCGCCTTCTTCCATCTTGAACTTCTCACAACTCCAAGCCATGTTCGTTATACCGACTTCTGTGCTGAGTTGCACCTTAAAACAATAATTTAACAATTAAATTGAACAAGTACAAAAAAAAAGGCTTTTAAGGTATTACCTGCGAAACCATAGCACCGTGAACATCCATGACTATGATCTGTCCCGCTGTCGTACCGAAATAAACTTGCTGGTCGTCGGGAGTCCATATACCACAAGTTATTGTCGCTTCCAAATTCAACATAGAAGACCAATAACGTTGACCAGCCACTGAACCGACGAGCACGAAGCCATCCTGCAAAAAATTCAATTGGAATCACAAGATCAAAGATGAACGAAAACGACCGACCGTTTACAAATAAACTTCGCACGGATCAAACTCGAATTGCGAATTATGAGACTTTAACGATTTCGAATTTGAATAGATAGCAATAAACGTCAACCTGGTAGCAAATGAGAGCCATTCGTCCATCATGAGACCACGAGAAGTGCGTCACCGGAGTGTTTCTGTCGTTGATCAGTTCTATACTCCAACGACCCTCGTATTTTATCCAGACGAATATAACACCGGAACTGTCGCACGAAGCCAGCTTTTGGTAAGGCTCGTTCCATTTCACCAAAATTACCTGAAAATTTCGAAATATTAAAAAAATATCCGCGCTGAAATCACAAAGAACTTTTCGGGGGTGTGTCCAAAGTTTTTTCATATCGAAATTTTTTTCGTTATTATTATATAATATTAATAAGAGTTTCGTTATAAAAGGTATATTTATTTTTCGTTGCGTTGAAATTTTAATTTATGAACGTATATTTTATATTATACGTATTTGATATCGACGAAAACGAAGTAGGCGTAGAAGAAGAAAATTTCGCAAATCTCAGCGTTTTTACAATATAACACTGTATTGTTTTATTCGAGGAAAGATTCAATTTGCGAAAGATTAATGAATTTCTTTAAAATTCGGGTCGTCACGCTCGAGTTGATACGTTCGCGAGAAAATTTAATTTCATAAGACGTCGACGGCAAGAAAATTGCGTAGTTCGAAAACGAAGCGACGGAAAAATCGATTTTTTTCCCTTCATAATAATTGACTACGAAAACGAAAACCCTGAAGTTCCTTACGCAAATAAAACTCGACGAAACAACCTTTTTTTCACCTACATGTGTACTGACAATTAGGAAAATGCGTGTCGAATCGAAACAATTAACCGTAATGTTCGGTTGCTTTCGAACGTTGTTGAAAGTGTTGACTTTTTTTTTCGCCGAGAAAGTGCCGCACTTTTCATTTTTTCGCGAGGACGCTTTTTATGAACGATCCTTTCAGCCCTCCAAGGATTTTTACGATCCGAAGATAAAGCGGAGTAACTGAAACGGCCCGTTTTATGTTTACAATCGTTGCTGAAAATCTATGTGAAAAAATGTATCCACTCTGAAAAATGTATGCGGTACATATGAAAGGCACTGTATACGGGCGTGTAATTTTCAATAAAATGAAATACTGCGATGTTGAAAACGTGTCTGCTTTTTTTTATATATTATATTTTTTTGGTATAGGAATTTTACTATTTTTAGTCGTTACTTAATGTAATGGCCATTCTTGAACGGTTAAGATAACTTTTATGGAAAATTTTCGCCGAATTGCTCCTTCATTGATTTTCTTATATATTATATTTATAAGGACGAAAGAGATAGAATTTTAGCATATAATGAATTATTAATATCATCTTCATATATAAATATCATAGGATAGCAGAAATTTAGCAAGCACACAAACTTTTGCGAACATGATTTAATTTTCTTAATGAGATGCGCTTTTCCATAAATCAAAATAATGTTGTACGTATATATTCAAATATATAGTTTATTCTTATGTAATGGATACAATTTCGAAATATTTATAACTATACAGGACGCAGGTTTGGATTATTTATTTTGCGAAAGCTCGATCGTTATTAAAACATGGATATTTTCTTCGTAAAGACTAATAAAACCTTTAAGAGGCGCTAATAGACTGAATAAAGTTCAAGTGACTTTATTCGAGAAGTCGTAAAAACAATAATCTTTTATGGCTTGACTCCATCCAACTTTTCCATATAATGGACAAATAAACGTGTAACAAAATGATACTTTGAAAAACAAAATAAATCCAACTTCATGGCTTGCTCTCGACTATAGTTTTTTTAATGATCCATTTCAGTTTTTCATACAAGATAAGAAAAATTTACATTTTTCATACTAAGCAGAACGTGTCATTTTTTTATTTAGATCAATCTTTTTGTTACAAAAGAGATATTCTGGTTTTCAGTAAATTGATTCAACATGAAAAAAACCCGCTTTGAAACATTTCGAAAGAACTACTGTCAACACCATTACGATCGCAGCTCATTCGAACTTTATTTTATTTTCGGCTTTGCGTATATTATTTGCACGTGCGGAAGGCACATCTTGGTACCGTTTCAGCAAAACGTAAAACTGAAACCAAAATCGATACCATGTATGTCACCGTGGAGGAAATACTCACATTTGAATAAATATATATGAGTCATAAATTCAAAAAATCATTATTTCTAATAGGATGATCTTAAGGTTCGTGAAAATTCTAGATACTTGCGCACGTTTTTACTCTAAATTTTCCTGACATTTTTTTTAATTACTTTGTACGCTATGATACACGAAGATGCTTAGTGGGAAAAGGCGTGCGAGAATTTTATCAAATTTTCATAATACAACTAATGAATATTTATAATAAAATTTTAAATAGACTTGGATGGGATTGAAATATGCTATTTGTCACTTTTAAATTTAGACTCGTGAGATATAAAAAAAAAATAATTTCACATTCAGTGAATTTCCTCTAGTATAAGCAACGTTTATTTTGAAATTCAAATGTATGTAATAATATTGTAGTGGAAAATAAATAAAAAAAACTATGCATCTGAGTTTCTTTATAGATGAAAATTGAAGGTTGAAAAGTTGGCACCGGAGCGTATGTAGTAAAATGTATGAAACAAATTCAGGTCACGTACGCTACATATAATACAATCAGAATATATTTATATAAAAATACCAAACTAATCATAATTTCAATTTCGATTCATAAATAAAAATTATTATTAGTGATATATTTTCAACGTAATGATCACAAAATTATTTTCGTTTCAAATTCATTCCAATATAACTTCAAAATCTTTTTGATGATTTAAATTTAAAAAAAATCATTTTTCAACAAAACAACGTCACCATCCACTTCAATCACCACACAACCATTTCCCAAACATCCAATTCTCAGACCGACAGTCGATGCGACATGCAAAAATGACAAGGCCCTAATTCTTCGAGAACGACGAAAACCGTGGAGGCCTTCCATCAGTACGGACTTAATCACGGCGCCTTAATAAACGCCTTCGAAGCCTTAGCCGTAAAAAGCGGCGCGAGTTTAATTAAAAGGCCCTGCCGCCGATCAATCTCGGGAAGGTCGTCGCGGATTCTGCGATATCTGGGAATGGTGGAAATTTGTGTGTTTTTTTTTTTGGATTTGATGTGAAAGTGAGGTTTGAATGTTTTATTTTTGTTTAGAATAGGGGTTTCGAAAAAAAAGTGTGCTTTTTTTAAATATTTATGTCTCATTTGTGACATACCGTAGCCAGGAGAGGGGGGAACTATGGGAGCCTGAATGAATTTCAAAAATAATGACCGATTATACTTATGAGACTTATATTATCACTCGATTGTGATATGTTTAAATCAATTCTTTGAATGCCATGACTTTACATAATGAAAAAAAAAACAACATATTTTTATTATTTAGAAAAGCAAATTTGTATTTCGGAGCTCCTCTTAAAATTATCTTGGCTACGGGCGCGGTTTGTGGTTAAATAGATTCTATATCAAAACAATATACTCGTATTTTTATAAGCCGATTTTATGAAATTAATTATAGCCGTTATGACCGGAAAATTAATTGTTTTATAATTTATTTCAACATAAAAAAAATAAAAACTTCATGAAAAAAATCATATGTCATATTATAAGAAACAAGTTAAAATAGTATTTACTAAAACAGTATTTTAATTTTTGTAAAACATTAAATAAAATATTTGTTGCAACTAAAATACATTAAACTCCCCCCCCCCCTTATAACGTCGAGATAGGTTCGATGTTATAGAGGGAAAATTAAAGTAATCAATAAATGAAACATTTTCATTTTTTCTTTTTTTTTAGACATTTTACGTGTTAATTGCTTATTTCAAATACATTTCAAACAAACTGAAAAAAATTGAATTTGAGTCCATTTAAAAAAAGACGTTATAGGGGGATTTACTGTATTACTTTCTGAGACAAATAACAAGCTATGATATTTCTTAAATTTCCGACTAATCTTTTTTTTTTAATTCAAACGAACTTTTTCCCACAACCCCCCCCCCAAAAAAAACCACCCACAACACAACAAAACAAAACATACATCCCAAAATAAAAATAAAAACAACAATCGCCTCCCCCTTTTCCACCCTAAACTCCACACCCGCCCAAAAACAAACACTCCACTTTCCCGAAGCGAAACCCCGCCACTGTAACACAGCGCGCTGCAACAAAAGAAAAACCATTTCACGCATTCGCCTCCATAATAATACCCCATATTGATTTATCGTGACGAGCACACACGTCGACTTATACATAATACATACTCCTCACGCGGAGGAGCCATCCCTCGACGCGCTGCGAAGCGAAGAGGCTTTCGGGGCCGAAAAAATAGCGGTCCCCTGTTTTACTGTGGTCCGAGCGCTGGGCTTGCCGCGCGAGATAATCCAGTGGCGGGGTGGAAAAGTGGGCACGAATTAAGTTTGAATTTTTCATCGGTTTTTCTTGCAAGATCATGGCCGCGGAGACCGCAGTGAATATGTTAGGAGGACGCGGAAGTGTCCCTTAAAGGTAATTTATTTAGCTTGTGTATTCCCATTTCGTAGATTAAATATTGGATATTCATGATCGTGGATCGACGCAGTTTTTTAATATGCATGGAGTGTGGAGCAGTTTTTTTTTATATAAAAACTTCTGATGGGAAAAGTTAGTTTTTGTAAAAATGAAAATTCTGTAGATGCAAATCTAAAATGAAATAAATTTTTGAATATTTTTATAGTAATGATAATTTTTGATGGATGAAAAAAAGGTATACGGTTAGTTATTTTTTATATAGTTCATTTAGTTAATTTTGATGGATAAACTCATTAAACTAATTATCTAGTTGTTAGCTAGCATTTAATAAAATTGCTAGTATGAATAAAGTTTTATTTTCGACCGGTATAAATTTTATACAATATATTTTTTTAGTGTAAGAAAATTATATGTTAAATTTCAATCAATTATTATGTTCAAAATGTGAATTCAATAAATTGTATTAATGCATCAAAATATTTATATTAAAACCATAAAACGAAGCATATATAATACTATACAAACATCTATATTTCATATGAAAATTTCGACTTGAAATGATTTTTTTGCCATTTTCTTTTTTCATTCAATCGCCATCTTGTTTCGTTGAATAGATTTGTATTAAGTATCGACTATTGTTGTTTGCTCGGTTTCAATATACAGAAAATTCTCTTTTGTGTACGCATAAGATTAATTTCTCATTTTTATGAACAATAAATTGTGCAGAGTATACAACGACAATCGATAAAGATATTCGCATGTTATAATAAAATTTATTATACGTTTCCAATATAATATCACATATTTTTTTCCCATTCAATGAAAACGTATTTTTCTTTTCACTTGATTGAATTTCGATTTTCTATATTTGGACGAAATGTCAACGTGTTTTCCCCTATTATAAATCATCGATGCATTTCTAATCGAACGTCAGAAATAAAAAAGGTCATAAAACGAACATTTATTTTCGTCCTCGTCACATCGGACACAAAACAAACATATTCACACTAAATAAACACACAGCCGCTAAAAAAAGTTCAAAAAATAATAATTGGACAATTACGCAGGAAAATAACACAATAACGTGACCTACTTCTTCGATGAAACAAGGATGAAACGTCGGGACACGTGCTTCAAATCAATAATTCGTATCGGGGAAATTTTAAATGGAAAACGTGCTTCTTTTGTATTAAAATCCGCGTACCGTTCCCGCCGAGATATGATCCGTTTGTAATTTGATTAATTTCACATTTGTATGGTGTTCCGGGAAAATTTCATGAAAGGATTTCTGTGGATGTTGTTTATATGTAACGCTATATGAAGATGTGGCTTTTTGCGATCTTCAAAAATCAATGGTTTTCCGGAAAAATTACTGTGTCGATGTGGGTGCGTGTATATAAGGCGATGGAGGAAGTTTTATTGGAAAGTTTTTCCGACGGTAAACCGCATAACTAGCAAACTCTCATACAAATATTGCTGGGAAATATATACAAATAAGGAAAACTTTTTTATTTTCGAGAAAAAATAAGGACTGGTGGATTACGGGACATCAATCATTGTTGTTCGTTTGTAAAACTAAATTCAATTCCCTTAGTTTTTAGTTGGGTTGCAGATTCGAATTTATTTCATTTACATTGAATAAATCTAAATACAAATGGAAAATGTGCGTTTCGAAAAAATATCCATTTTATGTAATTTCGTTTTCGACGATCGCACGGAATCGGAGATCGTTCTTTATTACATTATTTTTATTACTTCGAAAACATCAATTCTGATGCGAGTAAAAAAATTTAGTGATTTGATAAAAACACGCATTATATTCAACCAACGTATCATGAGTTTTTACAATAAAACGTATCGATGAAATATGTACATACAGTGTACACTTTATATATTCATTGAGTATTTTTGTACTTTTTAAAAGGAAATGAGGACATACTGAATATCATATTTGCATAATCAAAATTCGTTTATCTGAAAAACAAAAACGTGCATTGTCGAAAAGAAACTTGAATTTGGGTTGTGTAAAGCTTTTTCCTATTTCGCTGAAAGAAAATTGTTCAAACGAGAAAAAGTTGTGTGTGCGTAAAATATTGGGAAAAATTTCCATTTTTGTTTCTTATGTTTCATGAAAAATTTGAGAAATTCAATAAGCCTAATAAGTACAATAAACACGAAGCAAATATGTACTTATTACAATTAACAATAACCTTATTTTCAGCACTTCAAGCGATATTGAAAAGTCTTCGAAAACACAGAATTTTATAAACACGGCAGATATTCTTTACCAAAGCATTGGAAAAAGACTCTTGGTGTGAATTGATCCTATTCTGATAAATCAATTTTGAAATTCAAAAAAATAATGGAGATCTGTTACAAAAAAAATATCAGTCACTTCATATGCTACGACATAATACAATAAAAAATATTTCGACATTTTTTATTACTTAAATCATCTCAGTCTTATTAGATCTTTCTACAGTTTTTAAGTTAATTTTAGATTTTTTTTTTCTAGTTATCTAATTTCAAAATTCACTACTACCAACTATTATAGATAGAGATTTTGATTTCTCGGCTTTTCTGAAATTCTCGAGAAATTAGAACTGCCGAATTTCCCGAAATTCAGAATAAAAAAAAATCGGGAATTCTCGAGATTCTCGAGAAATATTTTTCCCGAAATGAGAATTCCCGAAATTCGGAAAATCTCATTTCGGGAATTTCTCGAGAATTCTCGAAACGAAAATTCCCAAATCACAATCGCTAATCGCACCAAAGCAACTGCTACTTCGTGAATTCTCGAAATTCTCGAGAAACATTTTTCCCGAAATTCGGCAAATCTCATTTCGGGAACTTCGCGTCGATCACCGATCGGTACATGATCCACATACCAATCAGTGCCCACATCGACGCAAACGCTCCCAAAGCTCCGCACAAACACCACAACACAACATGACACCACAAAATCACTCACGTCTGAACGGTGCCCTCTGAGGTTGTAATTGGTCCTCAGGGGCACTTCGGCGTTCTTCCTGCAGTGGCTCGACGTGAACGTGACCCCGACGATGCCCCGGACGTTGCCCGTGGCCAGCCATCCCTCCTGGTAATAGTTGGTCCTGTTCAGCTTCCAGCCTTCGTCCTGGAAATCGAACGACTCGGTTAGTCGCGAAAAATAATTAATTCGCGGACACGCTCCGGCTAAACGGCGGATAAAACGGATTAGCGGCGGCGTAATTCGATGGCGACGAGCTTAAACCGATTATCGCCCTCAGAGTGGGGAAAAAATGATGAATGGCGAGGCTCTAATATGATGATGATGCTTCGAGGGTGGGATGATTCGATACAGTGTTCGGGGATTGTGTTGTGTTCTTGAGGGAATGTGAGTTTTGGATCGATTTTTTGTTTCGTTTGAAATGTACGTTTTGAAAAACTGTCGTACTTGTATATAAATATAATCGACGAACAAATTTTCAAGTAAATGAATATGCGGAAGTTAAACGAAATAAATTACTTTGAATTTTCTTAATTTTCATTTTGCATGCACGCAACTGAAAATTACATTAGCTTACTAGATCGTATCGAGTATGAACGAACCCTTTAAAAATATACATAAAAAATATTTTTCCAAATCATATTTTACAAAATTAACATTGCCTAGTATGATATGGATGTATTCGAAGGATCCGAAAGGGATAGAACCAATTAAGTACAGGATATCAATCGGATATCGGATCGTTGATTACTTATTAACGGTCCAAAAGTGGATGGCGAATTTTAGAACGTGCAATCAAAGGCACATTTCCGAGTCGAACCTTTCCGAAGTTGAATTATTCATTCATTGTTTTATTTTCGACTTCGTGACCCTTCGGGCACATGTTCAGCGAACGATACCCTTTCGGGGACTCATCATTATTTAAAATCGAATCAATACGATCGGACGATATGTTAGGATTGAATCGTACGCTTTTTAATGGAAACTGATTTGCACCGAGGCCAATTTGCACGCATAAATCATATCGTTCGCAAGGGATGGATAATGCGTCCCTTCTGTAGTCGAAAATTGTCGTCGCCACTTGAAAACTCATCAATTTTCCAAGAGCCTCCCCCGAGGGATGTCTCTCAGTCGCAATGATCCCTTCAGCACCGAATAAAATCGGACTAGGATTTTTTTATGCAGCACTCTGTTCAGATTTTAGTTGAAACGAACCCAAGTTACTCGAGTTTTCGTATGACGCTTCATTTAAAAGACAGGTTTCTACAAACATGCGGTCTAATTAGAGATAACTAGAGTATGGCGTGAGAGTTGGTTTCCCATGGGGGCTATAAGGGTTCGTACATTCACGCATTTATACCGAATAACGATGTTAATTATTCACTATGTGTAGTTCATTGGTATTGATATTTATAAGAAATTAAATGTAATCTATTTAAAAAAAATCGCAATATCGATTGTTATAGAAAATTCAAATCGAATTCAATACTTCAAATTAAAAAATATATATTTACATATATAATAATGATGTATTTATCACAATAATTATGATTCAAATTGTATAACTATTGAGGTATTTAATCACATCAAATAATTGTTCTGAATCAATGCACGTATTTACATAATGAAAATTTGTTTATGTACGTCTCACTGAGTTACGTGTGCCAAATCGTAATGAAGATGACATAATTCACAATTACAATACATACGCGAATATAAATTCGATTATATTATACATACAAATTATATTATAACTAGCGGTAGTACCCGGCGTTGCTCGGGACTTAAATTTTAAATCAAATTATTATTTTTATTTAAATTCATTAAAACAAAATCATAAAGCAGGCCGCCCATTGTCACAATTTTTGAACGAGCAACAATTTTTTTTTTATATAGGGGGGAAAACATTTTTTTGCAGACCGTCCCGTTTTGGGTTTTGGGAAATATGGTAACCCTATTTTAATGATATAAAAACCTTCTCGACAAAAAAATACAAAAACATGCCAATTTTTATGGCGATCGGTCGAACAGTATTGGAATGAAACGGCATCAAATAGATAATCAACTCGTTACATTACATATTTGAATCAACTGTTAAACAGTAATCGAAATTTTTTTCAGATAAATCAGAAAATCCCAACAAATGGAACAAAAACGGAATCTCCATTTAGCATCGACGTTTGCAATCAGTCAACGTAGGGCTGGGCCGAATTATTAATCGCCGGTAATAACTGAATTATGCTTCGCCCCCGGCCTATTGGGGGGCGCAGTCCCTAGGGGCGGGGCCCCACGCTGACCTGTCTGGGCCCCCGTGAATAATTAGTTTATCCGTTTCGAAGGGTCCGCGTTGAAAGGAGTCAAACGGACGAAAGTGTCTCGTTAGGCTGAGGTTATTGTAATCTTGTTATTCTGCGGTGAATAGTTCGATGGTAGGGTAAATAGGTCAGATTGTGTGAAAGTTTTTCCGCGAGGTTCGAAAAATGGTGGTTAATGTCGGGTTTGAGGTTTTTGGAACGTGTATATGAAAGATTGATGGTTCGGTAAATATTTATTCGGTATAGCGCGAGGGGAATCCAATTTTCTTTAAACAATTATTGATGTTCTGAAGAATATTGATGATTTTCGAACGTGACTCGCTTTGTTGTGAATAGAATTATTTTGGGATTAAGTTTTAACGAATACGTGTTGTCGCTTGATCATAATTTAGATATTTTCAAATTCGATCTTAGATTAATTTGTTACGGTTTTTGTTTTGTGCGGAAAGTCCTTTGTCATCCTGACTTATTGTTAATTGAACCGCTTTTAGTTTGTATATCGAAACGGATCGGGATTTAATCTCGTAGATCCAATGGTAAAAAAATCGAGCAGATTCCTCTTAAAATTTATTCGAACTTCGAACAGAAATTTTATCATTTATTACGTAGAAACATGATACAAACTGCCTTAATATTTCCATAACGCGCGACTATATTTCTAATCGAAACTTTTCCATGATTTCTGATGATGTAAATTATTTTGTTCAGCACAACTTGTACAAATATACGATGTTAACCGCGTAAGCGGCTAAACTACTCACTCCGTTTCAAAGTTTAACGTAGTCAATATTACAAAAGCAGTTCAAAGCGCTTCGTTCCACTCGACAATTTCATATTATATTTTAAAAGTATCCCGCAAACCATTTGCGGCCAATGGAATACTATTGCTTTATTTTCCACTTTGTTAGAAATTTTGTATTCAAATAAATAGATAAACAAATCCTTCTGGTATATTATATTATAATTTGGACTCTATTGATTCGAATCGAATTACGTTATCTATATAAATAAAAATGAATCGTGGCAGATGTTTTGTCTAGGTTAATCTCAAAAACCGCTTGACCGATTTGTGTATTTATTTTTTCTTTTGTTCACTTTAACTAAGGGGTGTTTTATAAAGAAAAATAATGGGTAAATTCTTAAAGAAAAGCTAAAAAAAATGACGAAAAATGAAAAATGACGGTACACTCCGCAATCCGCCGGACAGTTGTGTTGTGAAGATTGCACACAATCAGGGGCATTTTGTTTTCAATGTATTTTTGAAATAAAAAATAATTAATTTAACAACAATTTTAATGCATCGGTACACCGGTGTGTGCAGAACGCGTGTTCTCAACGGGAATATGAAATAGGAATCGGGAATCGGGAACGGGAATGGGAACGGGAATCGGGAACCCTAGCAACGCCGGGAACTACCGCTAGTAATATAATAAATTTCATGTTTTAATTTAACCAAATTTTCAAAATAAGCTATCCACTAATAACCTATACATTTTCAAATTTAAAATATTAAAAAAATCTCATTCTAAAAATTGAATGTTTGTCCAAATCATTTCAGATTTATCTCCTACAAAACATCCAAACTCCCCTATAGGATTATACGAAAACGCACATATGTCCGCACGATTTATTTCATTATAATACACCACATCGCCATTATTCCCGGGGCAAATACCACCTAGGTGTGATTGATGATCTGGCAGAGATGACGATGGCGTACACCGTCGTTTAACACGCCAAATTTATCATTCCTTTTCAGCTACTGAAATGCTGTGTGGTCGCGTGATGGAAAACTCGCTTTCCCCCCGCAAATAAGTGCGGACATGTGCAGTTTTTTGTGTTGTTCAATGTTTGTTTTATGTGCGATGTCGTGTTATGGAACGATGTTTCAGATGATTTGTTATGTATGGGTCATGGTTTGTTGGAAAATTTACGTATCGATGATGATATATGCACATTGGCAGTCATCGTGAGTCAAAGACATACCGTTTTGATCTTTGCAAATTGGTGTTAATGCGGTTTGTGATTCTGAAATTGCTCGATTGGTGAATTATGTTTCAGAAGAGAGTTAAAGGCTATTGTTCAAAAAAAAAAATTCGAAAGTTCATCACTGATGAAAATTTTCTATTGAAATGTCAGACAAAAGAAATGAAAAGATCATACACAAAAGCAACAAGAAGTACGATCGTTAATTCAAATATTAAAAAATCATACTTTTACTTGATTAAAATTTTACGATTTAAATGACATTATATAAATCAATATACGAATAATTGATTAAGAGCACAACGGCAACCTCGAAGTATAACAAATTATATCCGAAACATTCGATGATTTGCTAAAATTGCACATACGAATACGCGAAGAATTCGAGGCCGTTTCAAATATAATATGTATGTCGAATTTGTTACACCATTAAACTACCCGAAAACACGCGACGAAAATATATAAATTAACATCATTAGACGAACACAAAAACAACAAACATATCGGAAACACTGGATGATTTGATCGAAAACAACATAATCAGATTCATTGAAAAACAACAAACGAGGTGGCACAAATTGGAGTCCACATGTTAGCTGATGGTGCTGAAAAAGTGTTACCCTGCCAAAAACAATGCCACCGAGAGTCGAGTGGAGATAGCTTGTTACAAAAAAAGTATAAAAAGAAGAAAAACAATGTCTCTCCACTGTAAGGAGGACACTCGAGAGAGACGAGAACGAGCTGAGCCTACTCTGGAATGAAGGTTCTCCATCTGGTTCGGTTGCTTTTGAGTGAAATTCGATAGGCTCTCTACTCGTTGAACTCTTTGTTTTTTTTTTATGGGTCTCGCATGGTGCATTATGGGGCCTTTGTGTTATGGTGTATAAAAGATTGCTGGAAATTTCTGTTGATTTTTTTTATATAAAAACAATCAATTTTCTGAGTCGATATATTATATACGAGTAAAAAGATCCGATTTCGCGTAGTATTTAAAAATATAAATTTAATTAAACAGCATTATATAATAATAAAAATGATCAAAGAAAATTTCGAAAATAATTCGAAATGAAAAATATTGTGTTTCGTAATGTGTCCAGTGAACGTTTTCCCGAGTTGACGAATGATACGCGATGTTGAAATTCAAAAACATTTCATACAAAGCAACACGCGTTTGTGAAACTTCGAGTGGATAAACCGCGAATTGTGAATTTTCGCAAGCGACAAAAGCAAATGCGAAAATAATGTTTTCCCAAAGATACCGCCGTTCCGACGCAATAATAATTCAATTCTTTGCATTCGTTCGACAAACGAGGAAAACGTATATACGTTTGTATACATTTCGAGCTAGAGAGAGGCAACTTGATTGCGTTTTCTTTTTATATAAAAGTTTTTTTCAAGGAAGAAAGACAATTTTATCGCTGTACCAAGGTCCCAACGTTTCGGTTAATGTAGCTTTTTCAAAAACGAGACCTTTATATTATATATCGAGCAAACACCGAATCGAGATAAAAAAATCTAAATACTAAACACCATGAAATCATATTCGATACTAAAAATATTCGAGCATAGATGTAATCTAAAATGATCAAACACAATTATCGAAAAAACACGTACAAATACAATAATTTCATATTTCTTAATACTAATATGTAATCGGATAAATATTTCGAAAATAACCTGAACAAAATTGGATTAAGCTCAGAACCAAGTACGAACAGTTAAATAACACATGCAACATAATTTTTCCAAGAAACGAATCTTCACAAGGCGATAAACATACCATCATTTAAAAAACGAAAAGACGCTAAAAAACCGAAAATACGTTCCAAATGGCGGAAAGCTCTCCAAAAAAATGGTCGGCTTTTATCCGCTTTTACCGACACGCGATAAAATATCCTTCGGAGGGCCCTTCGCCAAAAAAAGAGCAAAATATTACAGTCCTTCAGCACACACGTTTGCAATTATTCTCGTTGTTTCGAAAAGTTGAAAAGTGACGAATCGAGTTCGCAAAAGTGTCGGATTCGAATGTGAAAATACAACACCTTCGGGCGTAAAAGTAATATGACGCATTGTCGGAAAAATCTTCGCGGAAACTTTCCATTGTACGAGAAAAGTTGTCAAATGTTTATCTTTCACGCAATTTACATGGAAATGTTTATCTTTCGCGAAACGATGATAAATTAACGCGAATTTCGTACGGTTTGCGCAAGTGCAAAGTTTTAACAGATAAAAAAAAAACGGAACTAAAACAAATTCGATGTTTATAATTTAACCGCAATATCGCAATCCGACTCGTTTACACGAAAACTTCAATTCCCAAGCAAAAAACACCCATCAATCAAAAGTGATTGATATTATTTTCAACAGCGAAAAGTTAGCGCGATTTCGAACCGTCGATTACCCAAATATAGGCTGACCATACGTCCCGTTTTCGCCGGGACAGTCCCGTTTTTGTCGTGTCTTGCATTTATATATTTCCTTAACGATAATAATTGAAGAAAAACTTTTAAACGTGCAACAATTTTTTTTATATAGGGGGGCATTTTTTTGCGGACCGTCCCGTTTTGGGTTCTGGGAAATAAAGTCACCCTATCCAAAAACCATCGAACGTAAACGAAATAGCACTCGACATTGAAAAAAAATTGATTCTTCAACAGCCACAGATCCCATGGATAATGCGACGCCACATTTCGACAGCCATGGGACGAAAAAGTGGGTCAAGGGTGGTCGCACGCGGAAATAATGAGGAAAAACCCGCAACCGCGGAAAAGTCGGGGGGTTTGTTTTCCGAATTCGGCAGTATCGGTTTCGCAATTAATCCTGTTACTGTGTTTGCGAAAAATGAAACCTTTCGAATGAAAAACGGCCGGACCGTTTTCGAAGTCGACTTTGTTATGGGGATATCGAATTAGGGGACGTATCGAAATTCGTTTGGATTGAATCGTTCGATTTTTTTTTGTAAATGTATCTGTTTCTTTTATGTAAAATGGGGCTTATATATATTTGCCTGTTGATATTTTTTATATAATAACATAGTATTATACTTTTTTTTGATGAAATCGGTATTCAAAACTATTTTTGAATTGAACATAGTGTTTATTGTGTATATCTAAATAGAGTGGCGAAAAATACATTAACGCATATTTAAACAAGAAAAGAATGGTGAGAAAAAATTATTTTTCATTTTCGAGTGATGTTTTTTTTTATTTTTTTTATTAAAAAAATTATTTTATACTTTTAATTTTTTTAGGAAAAAAAGCGTTCGAGTTTCGAAATTTCTGAAACAATCACCAATTTCTGTGATTTTAGTTTCATTATAGATAAAATAGAATATCGCTTCCAAAGTCTTTGACCAGTTTTATTTTTTCATATTTGCTATTTTAAATGACTTTTATCAAATCTTTTTAAATAAAATTCATTCATTACACACAACTTTTGAACGATACAAAAAATCATTTTTAAACATGCTAAACAAATAATACATTAAAAGATGACAAATTTTCTTTCGAATTTTCCTGACAAGAATATAATTTTGAAAAAATCCATTTTTATTATTGGGACGATATTTTTCAGAACAAATAATCAAATTTGGACGCCGATTTATAATAATGCAAAAAAAAGATTGATGCAATATTATATAATACATGTTTGAATTTCGAATTTTCATTTTCGCGTAGTTGACATTCACTCATGCAGCCATGAGAACATAAAAGCATGGCCGTTATGTCCCAAATTAGCGCAATGGAAGTACACTTTGCTATGTAAATATTTAAAGTGGACTGTATACGATAAAGCATAATAAAAAAAAGCAATCGATTATTGCTTTCATGGCTGAACTTTAAATTTGCATAAATATATTCTCAGCGTAAAATTAATTACACGCAGATTGCTATATTATAAAATAAACCGCCGCTGATGGAAAAACGATTTTCAGTAAAAATAATGATTTTCTCGAGAATTGGAAATGTTAAATGAGTATTTTTGGATATGCAAATGATTCTTCAAAGTGTGAAACGGTATTTAGAAAAATTTTAAAATTTAGAAATAAACAGGTCGAGTTCTTTAGTATTTTTCTGAGATAAAAGAAAATTCAATTAAGTGTGCGTTTTGAATTCTTTCAAACGTCGAACGTATCTTTGACTTCGAAAAGATAAAGAGCTATTTCTTTTAAAACCAAGATATATTAAATTGACATCCTTATCAGTTTGAAAAAAACTTAAAACGTTCCTGAAAATTTGTACCAAGAACCGAACGTTAATATAGATATAACACTTTTATAGATATAAAACCATCATAATCTGATAATAATTTTATTACTGTAAATTAGATAATACAAGCTTCACTTTCGACATTGGAAAGCGACAATCCGAACAATCCGACTACAACCAATCCAACATTTCAAAACGAACACACCAAAAATCGATGCATCGGAAAACCCGAGATCCTCCCGCCGTCAACAATACAAACACAATCGATAGACCACCAAATCCTAAAAAACCTCCGCAGCGCTTTTCCGAAAATTTTCCGCGCGCGTCGAAAACAACAAACCCCCCCGCGCGAAGCGGACAAAAGCGGCGATGGGCGGCGCGCGGGTTGTTACGGCCGGCGGCGGCGACTTTGACAGACCTCGGGCAGCTCGTCGGGCACCTTGCCCATCCACGACAGCGACAGGATGGAGCAGTCGCACTTGGCGCTCGTGTTCTGCTCGAAGTACAGGTGCATGGTGGGCGGGGGCGCAGGCCCGGAGCGCCGAGTGCGCACCCGCGCGCGCGGTGCTCACCCGCCGGCCACCCGACGCGTATTGATTTCCCGCGCAGCCGCCGCCGCGCCGGGAAACGCACCGCGCCAGGGCCGCCAATGTGCGCGACGGGGTTGTCGCCCTGAGGCTAAGCGCCCACAGGCGATTAGTCGCGGCGCGATTTATAATTTCCATTAGGCCAGGCGCCCACAGGCGATTGGTTGCGGCGCGATTTGTGATGGAACGCATTGTTTTGGGTTGTAGTGCGCC
>JAOXNN020000074.1:3457618-3472775 GCA_028571205.2 Hydropsyche betteni | reverse complement strand
GTTTTCACATTTTATCGTTTTCCGTTTCTTAACAAAACCGCAGCCGATGTTATTAACATCGGGCCTATATACTAGTGGAACATATTGTTTTAGGTTGAAGTGCGCTCATATGGTTCATGGGCGTACTTCAACCCAAAACAATGTGTTCCATTATAAATCGCGCCGCGACTAATCGCCTGTGGGCGCCTGGCCTGATAACTCGGCGATTTAGCGGTGAATTTTAACTTTTGCTGTGTCGTTTTTTGCAAAATTTGATTTTAAGCTGGACCGGCGACGGCGTAGCTGAAAGGTCGGTCGATGCGCAAATTTTAGTTGGCGGTTGCTCGTAGGGAGAGTTGGGTAATATCGCGCGTGTGATAACTCCGCGCGTCGACGTATTGCAAAAGTTAAACGCTTCTAGTTGTATCCAGCGCTTAAAAATCATAGCCCGAAACGCCTGACGCCTTCCCCGTGCGCGGCCAGTTTGCTCCGAGCAGCGACGGAATAGCAGCCCGTCGTGAAAGTTTTTACTGGCGTTTCTGGTGTAATTTGGCGAGTATCTTTGACAAGAGGTAAGTTATTCTGTATTTATATTGTAAAACATTGTTTCCTATACTATACTATAGAGTAAACCCCCCTATTATGTTCCCCCTCTATAACGTCCACCCTATAAAATTTGAAGCGTCCGCCCTATAACGTCATTTTTTCAAATGCATTCATGTTAAATGCATAAGTGCATATTTTTTTTGATGAATTCCTCACGTAGTTTGGAGGTTATATTTTCTAGTTTTTAATCACATCTCAAAGAGTTTCAGGTTTACATGTCGTTCAGTTGCATCTTTGTCGTTCAAACTGTCAGCGTGTGCAAATTTGTACAATTTGAAAGAAAATGATTTGAAAAAAGAGACAAACATAACCTTTTCACAACACGTACAAGTATAAATTTTGTGTTCAATTTGTTAAGAAACCTAATTTACACGGAAAATACATTGTATAATATTTGATCAAAAATTTAATTCAAGCACCTATAATGTAATGTATTTTTATAAATTTAAACACAAATTTGTCGATAAATAATTTACGCATAAGGATTGCCGCGCTTTCTGTTCGGGGTTTTCTGTTTTCAGTTGAATTGTTTCAGTTTTAAAATAGTATTTTGACTTATTTTATATTTGTTTAAAACGGTAAATTTCAATTCTAAATGATGTGAAAAAAACTCGTAAGTGTAGTACCATCTTTATAATATATCGTTGCAGTGTAGATGCATCTTAATGAAAATTCCACAAGCAATTTTCACCAACGTTCACTACTGCGCTAGGAAAATCCACATCGTATAACCGACACGCATACAACATGTAATTATGTGTTCGTGTGTGTCTACAAGGTTGGGTTTGTGATTAACGAAAGTTTTTGTACTATCGTCTTTCGTAAACCTTTTCCGCTTATATGACTTATATTCGAGTATGTAAGTACATATATATTTTTTTGTAATATTTTGACTATTTTGCGTGTAAAAATATTGCACTATCATTTGTAAAATTTTATTCAATTATGAAAAGTATTTAATGGAAATTATTGACCTGTTTTGAATATATAAATTTTCAGAGAGAAATACACTAAAATTAATTTTCGCTAAATCGCAAAGATGTCAGCTTCGTATATTATAAGGAAAATGATATTTTCTCCCCTTCATAAATATAATTAATTGATTGCATCATGTATAGATGGATTTCCACAAATTCAGTATGTAAATTTTATTATATATTTAAAAAAAAATACCAATCACAATAAGCATACATCTTGATATATTATAAATAATTTTCATGTGGTCCAACTAATATTATTAATTAAATGAAAATTTCGTAAATCGAATAATGTAAAAAAATAATCAAATTAATACAATTTATATTATAATTAATCATTTATTTTAATATTTTATTATAAGAATTATAATACAAGTAGGTATACCTATAAGTTTCAAAAAAGTATTAATAAAAATTATCCCTATTTAAATATATATAAAAAAATTTATCAAATCCATTATGTATGGAAAATTGTAATGTAAATATATAAATTTGAAATAAATAAAAATAATAGACTATAAAAATAACAACAATTCAAAAAAAATATATTTACACATATAAAAACACTCACAACATATGAAATAAATAATTTAAAAAAAAAAAAAAACATTAAAAATATGAGATTGGCATGAGATCAAGATTTTCGTTCCTTCATTTTACCCCAAGATTTTCCAACTTTCATCTTGACAGGTAAAGGAACTTTTAACTTAATAGCATTTTCCATTGAGTCTTTTAAGATTTTACTGAATTCATCAATTTTATGGCTGGGAATTTCATACATCAATTCGTCATGTAACAAAAGTACTAGTTTTACATCAGACATATCAATTTGAGAATCGGTTAGTTTTTGATGTATGCAAATCATTGCAGATTTCAAAATATCTGCTGCTGAACCTTGAATTCTGGTGTTTACAGCTTGTCTTTCAGCGTGAGCTGTTGAAATAAAAGCAAAATATTTAATTTAATGCATGATACTATTTTATGCTCTAAATTATGATACTTTGTAAATTGTTACATTTTTCAGAATAATTTGAGCTATTGATTGATGATAAATATCTTCTTCTTTCACTCAAAGTTTCTACATATCCCAAACGTTTGCATGATTCTATTGTTAAGTTTGTGAATGATTTTATTCCAGGATATGTGGAATGAAATGTTTTCATGAATAATTCAGCATCAGATTCAGATACGCTAAGACATTCTGCCAATGCTTTAATTCCCATACCGTAAATAATTCCGTAACACATTTGTTTTGTCCTTTGTCGTAATTCATCATCTACCTAAAAATTCACATACATTTTGAATAAAAAAATAATATAGTAAACTATTTATTTTTATAATTACTTGATCTTGTTGAATACATTTCCAAGATGATGCGATTGCTGTGAATATATCTACTTCGGAATTGATTATTTTCAACAATTTAACATCACCACACATATGCGCTAATAGCCTTAATTCTAATTGGCAATAATCAGCCGATATAAATACTTTATTACTATGATTCAAAAATATATCACGACAATTAATATGAGTGTCATGTATATTAAATTGATTTTTTCCTGAATTA
Organism: Hydropsyche betteni; assembly: GCA_028571205.2. NCBI lineage: Eukaryota > Metazoa > Arthropoda > Insecta > Trichoptera > Hydropsychidae > Hydropsyche > Hydropsyche betteni. The sequence continues at coordinate 3,469,643 of JAOXNN020000074.1, read as the reverse complement.
TCTTTTAAGAGAAGTTCAAGTGGCACTTGAAAATTTCTGGGCATGGATTGAAGATTTGGTTCTTGCATTGTCATTCTACCAGTTGATGTGTGAGTCCAATATGATCCATAAATCCTGATACAAATCATAAATATTTTCAATCATAAAAAATTTAAAACATATGTTAGTAATAACATTTCAAAGTATTACCGATTTGAACTACTTTTTGAAATAGCAGAAAGTAATGGATATATATTTTTTGTCAATATTGTATTCAATTTTCTCCAGTAAATTATTATTTGTGCTAAAGGATTTTCTACTTTTTCCAAAATACGTTTATTTGTAGATATTTTACGCCCATTATAAATCCGCAATGCCTGCAGAGAAAACAAAAAACCGATTTTGTGATTTAAAATAAAAAACCATTATTAAAAAAATATTTAACTTCAATAAACAAGATTTAATACTTTGGCAACTTCCGTTGAAGAAGTGAATTTGAAACGTCTTCCAGTGATTTTGAAAGCATTTTGTTCTAATCCATTTTGAATTGATTTGATTCGGTTCATAATTGTAGACGCAGATTCTTTGTCTGCACAAATACCGGATATTTCACAAGTGGCAAGTACTAGCAAAGCTTTCATTTCTTTTTCTGAAACGATTTATTTTGTTTAAAAAAAAAAGAAAATATTTACTAATTATATGACGTTAATAGTAGAAAACTTTACCAAATATTTTCAACATTGGCTTTTGTTGCTGTATGAAGATATTCTTGAGAGATTTCATTACGCACCAAGATGCCCATGCTTTGATACATGAAATTTTATTATTGAATGCATTTTTATTATCGTAAACATTCAACAAATTCTCAATTTCATAAGAACAATAAGCGTTTACCTGAAAATTTAAAAAATCATTAGTGTATTAACATTTAAAGTTAAATTGATTTATTAAATTAAAGAAAAAAATACCATCTTCAATAAAGGTTTAAGTATACATTCTGAATCTAAAAGCCAATCTGCTATTAATGGATCTTCCCATTGGCAAGAAATTTTTATGTCAAAACATTTATATAACACAGAAAAAGTTTTTTTGCTATCATATATGATTACTTTTTTGTTTTTATCAGTCAACATTTTTCTTAAAGTAGTCAAAACAGCATCTTTATATACTTTATCTACTGTATTTGATTGTAAATCGATGTAAATAACACCAAATTCTTTAATGAATATAGATATTCCTTTTGTAAAATATTTACAATTACCATGTTTAGTTTTATCTTTATCTATTTGCCTATTAGTTCCTTTATTCATGATATTGTAACCAATTTGCCATTCTCGATCGATATCAGTCATTTCTTCAAAACTGACAAACATAGAAAATTTATTAGCGAGAAACATATGTTGGCGAATTTTATTGAATGTACAGAGATCGCTGCAGTCAAGATATTTGATTAAGCCTAAAGTAGATTCTTTTGATTTTTCTGTAAATGCTGATGACACATCAATAAAAGATTCGTTTGAAGTTATATCAAATTCATCTTGTTTTGATTTCGATTTATGAAAACTATCAGATATTTTCATGTGCTTAAAGGGTGATCTATTTACAACAGTGTTAGAAGATTCAAAACTACTTTTATCCAAAAAGAAACTATTTTCAAAGGACAATTTACGCTTTTTACAATTTTTAGATAAAAATACATTCCTTTTGTCATTTTGAGCAGTTGATTCAATGTTGAATTGAGAATCAGGCACAACATAATCACTGCTAGAATTTATCACTATTTTTTTCTCAGTAATACCATTTGAATCGATCATTTCAAATGACATTGAAAAAGCTTCTTTAATAGAGAAGGAATCTTTTTTTATTGCGTTAGTTAATTGGATGATATTTGGTTCAATATTATTATTCAAATTTTGTTCTTTAAGATTTAGTTTTTTAGAATCTAGGATGTCACACAATTGTGTATCAATTGTTAGACTATCTTCAAATAAACTCAAACTCTTTGATAAATTACTTATAATAATGCCATCTCTTTCAGAAAGCTGCAAAATAGATTTTTCTTTATGACAATCGGCAGAATTATTTGAATTACTTATACTGAATAATGATTCTTCTAAGAATGACAGTTTATTTTTACTATCAATAAGTTCTATGTGAATAGAATTAACTTTTTTTAAACTTATTGGTGTTGAATGTTGAGGACTAATTGGTTCACCTGATTTGGGTGAAAGTATAGATTGAATTTTTGATTCATTATTTTTCATGTCCATAATATCTTGTGTATTGTTGAGAGTTGTATTTATTTTAACAGTAGATGTGATGTTATAATCTTGGATTTTTGATATAGAATGTCTTTCAACATTTTTTTCTTGAGACTCTCTCTGTGTTGGTTGAGAAGTCCATTTGACTTCAGATATTCCTATTTCATTTTGTAAATATGTTCTAGCTTCTAAAATTAAAAGTTCTGCTGCCTCTTTAGCAGACACGCCATCTCTTCCAGTTATCCAAATTCTCTTCAAATTGTTTCTTTGATTTGCTTCAAATATATCTTCTCCTTCTCTAATTTTATCACTTTGAAAAGGAATTGCAGAATTTAATGCATTCTCTATAGTGAAAATATCGGCTGTTGCCAACTGACTCATAGTTTCAATTCCCATATTGAAAATAGCTCTGGCTCTTAACGCGTTAAGCGATTGTAATTTCATTAAATCTAATAACTCACTTTGTATACCAAAGTGTAGGCGATCTTGAAATTGTGAAACCAATATTTCAAAACTCTTCCATCCCAGTTTTTGACTAAATGCAGTTACCATTCCTACAGTTTCAATACAATTATCAATTATAAGTAAAAACAAGAATAATTATATGAAGAAAAAATAGATATAAACCAGCAAATGTAGCAGCTGATTGTTGTAGACTTTGAAGCACTCCTCGGGGGCAATTGAATTTGTCAGCCACAACATTTAGAGGAATTTCACTTATCAAATCCTGTAAAGCTAGTGCTGTATAAAATCTGAAATGTTAATTCCTTTATAAGTATTTTATTATACATTATCAAATATCTTATTCATAATGACAACGAACCAATATCATGTTACCTTTTATATACTTGATATTTTTTGGAAATCACAGAAGTGTTTTTTCCTAAACTTCTTATCGATTTGTAAATGAAACTTTCTTGTATCCCAATTAATTTTCCAACTCTTTTCATGGCAGCACTAAGACTTTCCCACAAATTCAAAAAATGAAACCAATTTATATCACCCCATTGTGAACAAATGCTATACGGAGTGACTAAATATATCATGTGTAAATCAGTCTCCAAAACAAAACTTTCCCTCGCTTTTTGAAGTTCAATGAATAATGTGAGTCCATCGCTTGGAGACATTGATGAAGAAAGGCAAGCTTTTCCCAACGGAGTAGCTACATAACGTAAACTTTCTTCGTTTTTCAAAAGTCTAATCAATTCAAATTCTTCTAGCTGTTTTAAAATTGTATCTCCATAATTACTTTCTGATTTACTACATTTATTATTCATTAAGAAAGTACACTGAATAAATAATTCGACATCAGATTTTGTCATAGCAATATTGCTAGAGATTGCTTCTGAAACTGCCCTCATTAATTTATCCTCACCTTCTAAACAACTAGTTATAGGATCAAAAGATTTATTCATCAAATTTGAAGCAGTTTTTTTGTCACTAGAAGAACTTATTAAAATACTTTCTCCAGCTGTATCGATGCCCATTCGCCCCGCTCTACCAATCATCTGTTTGTAAGTCATTATATTTATAGGTTTACCACAAAATGTTGGAGAGCGTATAATTACTCTTCGGGCTGGTAAGTTAACACCCGAACTTAGAGTTGATGTTGCTATTAATACTCTGATTGCATTTTTCTTAAATGCACTTTCAATTATATCACGTTCATCAAAAGTTAATCCAGCATGATGAAATGCTACTCCAAAAGAAATAGTAGATTCTAAAATACTGTCTAATCCAACAGGTGAACATTTCAATTGTTCCAATACTTCGCATATAGATTCGTAGTTTAATTGTTTTCGTAAATGTATACCAAATTCAGAATTCGAGTATCCTAAATTTTGAAACGAAGCAGCAATTTGTTTTGCTAAATTTTCACACCAGTTTTTTGTCGGGCAAAATATAAGTACAGAATTGTTTTGTATGATTGTTTCAAGACATAATTGAGTCACGAAATCTTTGTCCGCAGGTAAATGTTCAGATTGCAACATTCGACGAACATTTTCAAACTTTGAATTATAAACAGTATCAGATACCAAACAATGCTCTTCTAGCGGAATGGGTCGAAAGTCTGTTTTATACAAATCTGCTTCGAGCCAATTCGACAACAAATCGAGATTCGGTAAAGTGGCCGACATTCCTATCACTTGGATTTGGACATCCTCATATTTTTTTGTAACATATTTTAATTTCGTCAGTAACAATTCTAAGATATAGCCTCTATGTGCATCACCAATGAGATGTAGTTCATCAACTATAACAGCTCCCAATTCCGAAATGGTCCCATCTTCTAATAATTTGTTTATTAAGCTATTTGCTTTTTCTATCGTGCAAATAGCAATGTTTATGGATTGGAAGCCCCCCGGCGGAGTATGCGAACCCATAAATCCCTCAACCCTTACGCCAGTTTCGCTGAACAAATCTTGAAAATAGAACATCTTTTCTCTTACTACCGACACAAACGGTAATATAACAATGACTTTTTTTTTTCTTTCGAGAACATTTTTGATTGCTAGTATTTCGGCTACTAGTGTCTTTCCAGCGGACGTAGGTGCAGAATATACGAGGTTTCCATAATTTTCCAAAACTTTTGGATTACTCAAACATTCTACTTGCCATGCGAACATATTGTTCACGCCTTTTGATTTATATTTGTCTACAATCCCTTCCGGTAATCCCCAAGCTCTCAAATCCGATGGTTTAAATTTATGTATGCTATCTTTAGCATTACTATTACTTAAGTTATGGTTAATATTTAAAACAGAAATATGCGATTTACATGTAACAAAATCAAACTTTTTAGATTGACTAGAATGTTGTTGCGAAGGATGTTGATTCTTTTGTGATTTTTTCAATTCTTCTTCCCATGTTTCGGAAATTGCTTTGATGATGCTTAAACTCTTTTTTTTAATAAGTGCATTTTCAAACGAATTTTCGAATGAATGTAAAAATGTGATATTTTCGACAAAATTACAAATATCAAAAGATGTTTCCATATTATTAATTCTCTTTAGTTTCAGAATTAAAGGAACTTCAATCAGTTCATTGAATCTTAACAGTTTTGTTTAGTTTAGTGCCATAATATATTTAATGGACTAGTTTATGCATGGTACTTCAAAAGTAATTTGATTGAATATATTTTAATTTATTTATAAAAAATATATGTCTGCAATCGAATGAATGATTTTAGAACACTGTATGAACTTATAAAAAATACAAATACAGCAAAACACACTTTTCACCGTTGAGAATTTAAATGTGGTGACACTTGACGTTAACGACTAATTCTTTTTGGTCTTAGCACGTAACTAAACATGTATGTATGTCTTTTACAATATTAATCAAAAATCGAGGACACATGCGATAAAACTGTTCAAAAAATATATTTTTTTAAATTTTAATAACAATTCTAAAAATAATTTAACTAAAAAATTGAACTTAACCGAATTACAAAAAAATTAGAAAATGCAAAAACATTATTTACATAAATATGTAGATTCATTGAATTATCAACGAATACAAACTATATATAAATGGGTCAAAATCACATGACTATATTGAAATAAAATAAAGAAATAAAAAAATAAAAAAATATTTTGAATGTTCAAATTATACGATATCATTAGGAAATCAATATGGAAAACTCAAAGGTGCAAAAAAAGTACCGAATGTTCAAATGAAATTTCTTTTTTTGTTGTTAAAAATATTCCAAGTATTTGATTCTAAAATAAATTTTACACTTTTAACTCTTTGAATATGATAAGTTCATTATTTGAGGAAAAATATTATTCAATCTGAATATGTTCTAAATTACATTTTATAACATAAATATGAATATGTATTACCACTATTCGCCATTAAGTTATTTATGTTTTCTACACTGTACACAAAAACAACATGTAAGGAGACTTTTTATAATTCAGAAGACGACTTTGTTTTATCATGTCAGGTAAACATAACTGATTTCCATTTTGAATCATCGATAAAATCATAAAATAATTGTTCTTACGATGTGTTTTCCATAAAAAATATCGTAGTTATATCAAAAAATGTATGAAATCAATATGAATGCGGTATTTCCTAACAAGAAGGGATTTCCATGGAAACATCGTTTTTACTTAGAATACAATGAATATTGTAATAGATTATTTAAAAAAAGGTTATAAAAAGTTAATGCGTGTCTGCTTACGAAATTTTAAATGATCATTCGACTAAATTGTAATAAAAATCTTTATCATATCTCTCTAACCTATTATTTCGATCTTTAATTGTTATTTTTTTTATTTTTAAATAAAAAAATAAATAAAACTTTAACCAATCATTTTGATAATAACTGTAGATATTTCATCAGCCCATATTAAAAAAAGTACACATAGTCAAAAAATTACGTTAAAACCTGATCACAAATTGATAAATCAAAAAAAACAAACACATATTTTTTAGTCAGATTATGTATGTATTTAATGATAAATGCGAATGATAACTTCAGCAAATTCACAAATGCTAAAAAAGCACATCGATTAGCCGATTCGTATATATTCGTTTGGAAAATTTTAAAAGCTTCAAATTTTATCTTGTTCGAATGAAAATAATGTCTGAGCACGAAGAAAGTATTCGAAACTGTCGGAATCCATTTGTAAGTGGCGAAAGTAGTTCTGATAAGCGATTCCAAAGTGATGGATAATCTACTACTTGCGAGTTATAGCGTACCAGGCCCTATATCGTTTCACATTTGCACACTATAAAATGAAAAAAAAACCATACATCATTTTACTTTGGAATGTTCTGGTTATACTGATTTTAATCATGTATTCGAAAGATGTTAAAACTTATATTTTTCGATATAAAATTATATATTATATTTTCATCAAAATTTTCGATGCAAATAATTTCGATGAAAGTATTGAAGTTTAAAAATAAATTTTTGAAAATATTATGTATTTCTAATTCTATAATTTTTCTATAAAACATTAATAATTTTCAACAATCTCAAGTTAGGCGAAGATATAAATGGCGCGGTTAGTAAACGTATACTATTGATCTGAAATAATTCAATGATTTCAGTATTAAAATCATTGGAAATTTATTTTGCTAATTATAATTTATATTTAAAAGAACTTTATGATGACGACGATTAAAAAAAAAATAACAATAAAATCATTATTCTTTATTCGATCGGCAACATTTCCATCTTCACGTATTGCTATAAAACACACGTGCTTGTAAATGCAACTGCTCCAAAGCACGACACGATAGGAGGAAGGCGTACGCGCGGTTTTTCGAGACAGTAATTGCATCACGTCATAGTTTCGCAAAATAACATTCGTACCAACTGCAACCACTCGAAGGTATGCACTTTGCACTTCACCTATTTCAGGACGCATCAAACGCAAACGCCTACCGCAACACGAACAGCAATAATTTCGCGCCACGTTTACGTTTCGTATGCGGGTGTATTTTCACGAAAAATCGTATGTATTTCATATACTCAGAAGTGAAGTCGGTGAATTTATTTATACAAGTATAATGGAATATTAAAATTTTCAGCTAATGCGAAAAAATAAGAATAAATCATTTGATTTTTCACATTATCTTATTGTAAGATGAACAGTTTTGTCAAAAACATATTTTTCGATTTTCACAATTGATGTTTTCAGTATCTAAAAAATACCTTCCTCTTATATAGAAAATATACGAAAAAATATAATATTTACTTCTATAAAATACATATAAGAACGTAACAAAAATCATACGTACGTCGTAGGTATTAAAAGTTTGGATCTCACATGCGAACCAGAATGAAATTGCAAGCTTCGCAAAATGCCGACACAAACTGAGAAACACCAAAGCTCCGTCCGATTTCGAAAGCCTAATTTTAGCGCGAACTAAAAGAGGGTGTTTCTGTAACACTCTGCGAGTTTTTCATTGGAAAGTTTGGCAATTTAGCCGTTCTGTTTGCCGAAGAGTTGGGCGTGTGTTCCTCGCGTGTAACTATAACGGTTATTTCGTGGAAAACTTCTCGCGTTAACAATAAACTCTATTGGTTGTTGAATATAAAACTATAAATAACTTAGCTGTTTTCCGAGACTTGACACCTGAACGAACATCATTTGTGGAAAACGTGGGAACGGGGGGGGATGACGATATGTTAAGCGTGAAAGTCTTTCTAGGCTTGTAGGATGACTATATTCTGGAAATAATAACTATTTATTCATCAAGAAATATATTTCTCATTTTAAAATATCATCATCATTATGAATTTTTACGACATATATAATATTCGTTGTAAGACAAAACTTTTTGAATACAATATACCACTTAAAGGATTCTCAGAAAGTTATGAGATTGTACCATATGAGGTTTTTTGTGCAAAATAATTAATTTGTATTTTCATATTGACATCTTTTGAATTCTCGCAAGTTCGTCTATTATAATACAAAAAAAATATACACAAATTATCCTAAATAGATAATCTTTATTTTAATATGAAAATTTAAAATAATACGATTCGATACATGGTCTTCCTACTTTACCTTTGCTACACGTTGTATCAAAGTGTTTGAAAGTTCAATGCACATTCATGTTAGTGTTCCCTTTAAAGCAAGGCTTCTCTTAAGAGCAACACATTAATTATTTAGTGTATTCTTTATTTATCATCGAAAATGATAAAAGCACGTGATCCATTACAACATACTAGCATGTATGAACGTAATTTAGATGGTAATACAAATCTTTGATATAGATTTATATAATAGTGATAGAAAAATAACTGATTATACCCCGAATTAGTATTTTTTATATCAATAATTTTCAAAATCTTAATACATTAATTAATTTTAAAACAATGCTTGTACAAATTATGCATTCAATAACAATTATTTCAATACAGACAGTGAAGATAGTGATGGAGAGGGTGGTTTGGGAAACCTGAACCGAATGATTATGCGTCCTGCAGGTCATAGTGGAAAAGCAAAGAAAGGTCATTTGTGCTTTGATGCTTCCTTTGAATCTGGAAATCTTGGTAGAGTTGATCTGATATCTGAATTTGAATATGATTTATTTATAAGACCAGACACCTGTTGTCCGAAATTAAGAATGTGGTTTAATTTTGTGGTAGATAATGTAAAACAAGATCAGGTAAGTTAATAAAAAATATGTTTTATTAAATTTTTTCAACATTCAAATTATTTGCAATTAAATTTCAGCGGGTTATATTCAATATTGTGAATTTTGGAAAATGGAAAAACTTATATAACAGCGACATGACACCAATTGTAAAATCATCATCAAGACCCAAATGGTTCTTTTATAATCTAATAATCAATGTAAGATAAGAGGACAGTCTGGAAATTTTTAATTTTTTTAGGCAACGTCTGCGACGTCACAATGTTTACTATCATCGATCAGTATATCACCGATTCAGGCACATTTTAAGTTTTGCATTCGCTTTTGATAAAGAAGAGGATGTTTATCATTTTGCAATGGCTGTACCATACAGTTATAGCAGATTACAAACATATCTCGATTTATGGACAAAAAAGGCAAAACATCTCAAAAATTCTGTCGATAGACAAGTGATTGGGAAAAGCATTGTATTATTTTTATCAATGAATATTTCATTATTTTCTTTTATAGTATAGTCTACTTAATTAGTTTTCTTTTCTAAACACCATCATAGCAAAAGAAAAAAGTCGATTTGATAACTATCGGAGATGAAGAATTTACAGATAGTAAAATGTCAGATAGTAAAAAGAAAGAAAAAAGAAAAGTGGTAATAATATTAGCAAGAACACATGGAGGAGAAGTGCCTACATCCTTTGTTTGTCAAGGTTTCTGAAACCAAAATTATTATGATGATCCTGTTTGTTCATAATAATAAAATGAAAATAATGATTTTTCAGGTTTAATGGATTTCATGATAAGTTCTCACTCAATGGCTCAACTGTTAAGACAATATATTACACTAAAAATAGTTCCAATGGTGAATCCTGACGGTGTTCATTTAGGAAATCAAAGAACGAATTTGTTAGGAATGGATTTGAATAGGTCTTGGCACATAATATCACAATTTGCACATCCTACTATGAAAGCAGTGCATAGTATGATAAAAGACATTGAAGCTAAAAAAGTAATTAAGTAAAAAGCAAATCTCAAATTAACTGTTGAAATTTCATGCACAATATTTTTTCAGGAACATTATCAGTTGGATTTTGTTATTGATATGCATAGCCACAGTAGTCTTAAAGGTTGTTTTATGTATGGAAATACATATGATGATGTTTACAGGTATTATGTTTTTGCATACTATCAAAACTACAAAAAAATAATTTTCATATGTGTTGTAGATATGAACGACATATTGTGTTTCCAAAAATTTTTGCTACTAAAGCAGAAGGATATTGCTTAGACAATTCATTATTTAATGCAGATGTTTTGAAGGCAGGAACTGCTCGAAGATTTCTATGTACGACTCTAGGAAAGAATACCAATTCGTTCACTTTACAAGTTTCCATAGGAGGATACCAATTGCCAAATTTACCACATTACATACATTATAATGAAGATGCATGTATCCTTTAAACTTTAATCATTAATAACTATATCCATATCTATTTATAATACTTATCTCAATATTTAATCTTAATGAATAAAAAAATAGATTTACGATTAGGACGCAATTTAGCTAGATCATTATTTGAATATTACAAACAAATTAATTTGATACCTGCCCAAATTAAAACCAATGACGGAAGAAATAAGCATTCAAAAAAGAAGAAAAAGAATCAGATCAAGCATCTGCGACCAAAACCAACTCGTCCCAAGCCAACACGACACTTACTAGAGCCACGGATTATTATGCCATCAATATTAGAAACTCAATATATTGATGATATTCCAGGACAAAACAAAAATCAGCAAGAGTTACTATCTTCAAAAATACCCAAAAGACATACGGACAATTCTAAAAGTGTTTACCATTTGGATGAAATGATAGACGAACCTATGCCTTCTTTTACAAAACCGATGACTTCATCGCCTCCTCCGAAATTAGCAATAATAGATTTGAATAATACCATTAGAAGTGGATTGAAAAATGGCTATCCCAAAATAACCTACAGGAGTAAATCGGGTGTGGAGGAAAGAAGAAGTGCTAAGAAAAAACGATTGGAAAAAAATAAACCTGTGATCAATAAGATAGAAATTTTCACATCAGATGATGATTATATTGATATAGAATAGGGACAATTTGAACATTACTCCATTCTTTATATAATGTATGTATTTTAAGAACATGTTTGAAATTATTGTGCTTCTTTCTCATATATAACAATTTCAAAATTATGTAATTGTGATATTTAATATACTATTTCATTCATAAATTTTTTTTCTTAAAAATTAACATGATTTTAAAAGGGGAAGTGAAATAAAATAAAGAAGTTGTTTTAACAATAATTTTATTTATAAACAGAATGTCCTCACATTATGAGTAAAATAACTCCACTAAATTAAAATCAAATATACTTTGATAATATTGTTGGTGAATGAACAAATTCTTCTAAAAGCATTTATGTGTTCTTGGCGAGTGTTTCGGCCTTAGCAACTACTTCTTCAATCGGGCCTACCATGTAGAAGGCTACTTCGGGCAAATGATCGTATTCACCACCAAGAATTTGAGAAAAGCCTTTGATGGTTTCTGCGAGGGGTACCAATTTGCCAGCGTGTCCAGTGAAGACTTCAGCAACCTGGAAAGGTTGAGAGAGGAATCTCTGGATTTTGCGAGCGCG
>JAOXNN020000074.1:3439018-3455335 GCA_028571205.2 Hydropsyche betteni | reverse complement strand
ACGAGGATCTCCTGTTGTACGGACATCTCTACGAACTCGGGGGCTTCGGCGTGGATGGCGGCAGTCTTGTCGGTGGGAATGGGACCGCGCTCGTCGATGGGTTCCCCGATGACGTTGATGATGCGACCTAAAGTTTCGGCACCTACGGGAATGCGAATGGGGAATCCGGAGTCGGCGACGGGTTGGCCTCGGACGAGACCCTCAGTACCGTCCATGGCGATGGTACGTACGGTGTTCTCTCCCAAGTGCTGGGCCACTTCGAGCACCAGCCTGGGTTTGCGTCCCTGGACTTCGAGGGCATTGAGGATCGGTGGAAGGTCGTTATCGAACTGCACGTCTACGACGGCGCCGATGACGGCCACCACGCGGCCCGATCCGGCGGCGGCAGCCCCTTTGGCCGCCGCGGCCATCGCGCGGCGGGGCGCCGCCCCCGACCCTGCGGCCCCCGAAACCACCGATCTGCACAAGGAGGACAGCATCTCCGACGGATGCAATTTATGTAACACCGAACTATTCGCCAGCCACCGGCCGGCCACTACTGCCAGCTGCTGTTACATCACAATTCGCGGCCTAAACTTTGCGAAACATGTCCTTCTTTTCCTTTTTATCGACAAATTTCAGTCCGTTTATAATGTCCAAAAATACAATCGAGCAATATAAAGTGTATTTTTTTCTAATTTAGAGTAAAATTTTCAAAATTTAACAATTTGACAAAAATACTTTCTAATGTTGATCAGCCTGTCGGGTATGCTGTCAAGTGACGTTTACAGTTATAGGTTATAATAGCACGCGACTTCTACATCATCTGGCATCATGGATCATGAACCTCTTCAGCTGGACCCGACCGGTTCCGCCGTCGGTCCCAATCGCATGTATGTATGGTTTTTTTTTTAAATAATGTTATTACCTAAAAGACATACTTATATGCAATTTGTTTTTTATAAATTGACAAAATATGAATTACGTTTCAGTTTATGTTGTGAATGCGGAGTTCTGATTGAATCTAATCCGTCTAACATGTGTGTCGCATGTTTGCGAAACCATGTCGACATCACAGAAGGCATTCCAAAACAAATTTCGTTACATTTTTGTAGAAATTGCGAAAGGTAAAAGTTTTAAATTTTTTTTAACTAATATAGATAATCAATAGATTCGATGCTTCATTTACATTTTCATACTTCTTATAGATATCTTCAACCTCCAACAGAATGGGTATCATGTGCTCTTGAATCACGTGAACTTTTGGGTTTGTGTTTGAAAAAACTCAAAGGTCTTCAAAAAGTAAAACTCATCGATGCTGGGTTTGTGTGGACAGAACCTCATTCAAAACGTATCAAGGTTTCTGTTTTTTTTTACGTTATACATTTTTTTCTCATTCTATTATTCTCATCATTTTGAGTTTGTATTGATTTCAGGTCAAATTGACTGTTCAGAGTGAAGTTATAGGCGGAACCATAATCCAGCAAGTTTTCATTGTTGATTATACTGTTGAAAATCTTATGTGCGACGCTTGTCACAGGACCGAAGCTCAAGATTTTTGGCGTGCTATTGTACAAGTTCGACAAAAATGTGAAAACAAAAAAACATTTTTCTATCTCGAGCAGTTGATTTTAAAACACAAAGCCCACGAAAACACTTTGGGAATAAAACCTAGCACTGGTAATTGTGATACATACTTCAAATGCATTTATTTAGTTTCATAGTCTTAAATGAAAACTTCTATAATTCTTGCTATTTTCAGAGGGTTTGGACTTTTTCTATGCAACAGAAAATCATGCAAGGAAAATGGTTGACTTCTTGTCATCTGTTCTTCCTATCAAATATCAGCATTCAAAAAAATTATTGTCTCATGATATTTTCAGCAATATTTACAATTATAAATTTACATATTGTGTAGATATTGTGCCCTTATCGAGGGAAAGCATAGTTTGCCTCCCCAAAAAATTGACTCAACATCTGGGATCGATATCATCATTGTGTCTGGTGAATAGAGTAACAAATGCCATTCATTTAATCGATCCTTGTTCTGGCCAAAGTGAGTTATAATGACATATTGTGTTAGGAAATGATTTCCTTTATTTTTATGTAAATGTTGTGTGTTCTAGTTGCTGAAGTTTCGTCAACTGTTTATTGGCGAACTCCATTTGAATCAATATGTAATCCAAAACAGTTAATAGAATATATCGTTATGGATTTGGAAGTGATTAAAGAAAAGGTATATTTTTAAAATAAAATTTTTGTTTTTATAATCAAAATAATAAATAATTGATTATATTCTTTTTAGGATCGTAAAAAATTTCCTGGGCAAGGAATGGTTTCTAACAAGCATGTAGTTTCTGATGCGTGGGTTGTTAAAGCTTCTGATTTGGGCATTAATGATAATACAATTCATACACGCACACATTTAGGACATGTATTAAAACCTGGAGATTCTGTTTTAGGGTATTTTCATTATTCCATTTGTCCTTTTTATGTTCATTCAGTATTTATGAATAACTTAATTTTTGCAGATATAATATTCAAGATTCTAATATAAATAATCCTAATTTCGATAAATTAGACTCTACTCTTGTCCCTGATGTTATTTTAGTTAAAAAGCATTATGGAGATAGGCAAGCTAGAAGGCGTACACGTAATTGGCAATTGAAACACATGGCTGGAGATAACATGCCCTTGGATCGAATGGATGCGTAAGAAATTGCATTATTTTTCTTTTTTCATTGAAACAATTTCATATAGTTATATTTTCGTAAAGACGATCTTAACTATCTTTTCTAATGTTCTTATAGAGATTTTGAAGAATTTTTGGATGACTTAGAAGAGGATCCTGGACTCCGAAAGAATGTCAATATTTTCAAAGCGGCAACTGCTGTTGATTATAATGATGCCGATTTTGATCCAACTGCACCAAGAATCACTTTGGAGGAAATGTTGGATGACATGAATATCGAAGATGAAGAAATGGAAGAATAATTTCATGTTTTTATTTTATAAATTTTAATGAATAAACATACGTATATTAATTTTGCTTTTTCATCATACCTTGTTTCTCTATTTTCATATTTTTTTCGTAATACCTAATATTATACAATACTATTATGAAAAATTTATCTCTGATAATAACAATCTGTATTGAACATGTGATTTTATTCCTTGAACTAATTTATTGTTTTTTTATTTCTTTACAAAAAATAAAGTTAAATATTATAGCTGAACGCATTAAAGTAAGGTAGTATAAAAAATTTACAGTGATTTGTATTTATACAAAAAGTATTTTTGATGGAACGTTCGTCTATAAATAATTGAAAAAATCTTGGTGCTATTAGGTTTCAGGTTGAATTGAATTTTTTTTTAACTTAACTTAATCCCTAGGTTGGGTTCGGTTAGAAACCTTACTTAATATCTAGGGCATCTATGGGTTTTGAAAAAAAAAGCAAAATGAGATTAAATTGATAATGCTAGTTCATACTGATTTTTATTGAAACTCAAGATTAATGCCAAAAAATATTAATGTATTTGTGATATGTTGTAAAGATTAAATACATTATGGTGAAATTATACAACAAGGTACTTATAATTGTAGTGATGATAAAAAACAATGTACCTAATTAATTATTTATGACAGAACCTCCCACCTATTTTTTTGATGGTAATATATAGAACCCAGTTTTACTTATCAAGCTTAGATGTGTACTACTAGGCACTAACAGAGCTTGTGTTTTTCAAAACCATTTTCTTATGGTTAGCTAAACATGAAGTCGATAGTTTTTTTTACTTTCGTCATACTTTGTGTATCCTTTCGTGCAGCTGAATCACAGAATTACCGATCAGATCGTAAGTTAATTTCTGAAATAGTTGAGTGAAAAAAAACTTAATATTTTTTTTCAAATTAAGGTGATGTTGCAAGACAAATGATTAAATATGCAACCAAGTCACAAACCATTGAAGAAATTGAAGATTTTAAGAGAATTATCAAAATTTTATCATTTCCTTCATACATCTTCAGAAATTCCTTTAGTACATATGGAAAAGGATATCAAGTAAATATGATTTTAATCTAAATTTTCTCTTTGCCCTATAGTTATAATAAATTGAAACTTTCTCTCCTTTTAAGTCCCTAACTTGTTTGACTTGTCGCTCTGTGATGGCAACTTTGATTAAACTTTACCATGATGGCTATACAGAAGAACAATTAGTAGATGTAATGAGTGATTTATGTACAGTTTTGGAAATCCAACCTGGACGTGTATGTCGAGGTCTTGTAGAAAGTAATGCAGTAAGTAAATGTACAATTTTTTTTAAATTTTAATGCAAATATGAAATTACCATAGATGTGAAATATAAAAAAATATAAAATGATAATGATCATATGGAAACATTTGATTTTTTGATTCAAATTAAATAATAAATCATAACAATAGTAATGCCCGAGATTATTTTTATCTGCTAAAACAATAAACCTAGATTTGTTATTTTACATTGAATGATTATCATCTAACAATTATATGTTTATTATTTTGTATTATTCTTCAAAAATATGTTTCACATAACAACACCATGTTAACAATTTAATAAAAAATAACGACCACTTTTTTATTTATAAAATAAAAAAAAAATGTTTTAGCCGATCTTTGTCTACATAATAGAAAATCAACCTTTATTCACACCTGATGCTTTTTGTGGAGTCGTATTACAAACAAATGATAAAAATTCTTGTCCATTTTTCGATCCAAGATACGATTGGTCAGTTGATATTCCTTCTAAGAAAAACGAAAACAAAGCGACAACTGAGGTATTTATTTTATTAATTAAAGATTTCCACTACTGAAAGTTACATATTTCCAATCTATTTAACAATATGATGTATTCTACATTTCGTTTTCTAAATTGTATTCACCCTCATCATCACAAATTCAGAGCATTTTAATTGTATTCCGATACTTTCATACCGACCAAAACTTTCACTGATTAAGATTACAATAATTACTGTATTCCTAAATGATTATTGAAAAACGGTATTCTATATATTTCAACGTACTTATACATTTATTTTAGTTTTCACTTCCTAAAAACAACGGTACATTTCAAGTAGCTCATATTGCCGATTTACATTATGATCCGGCTTATGAAGTTGATGGATTAGCTGAATGTGATGAACCTACATGTTGTCGAAAGGGACAAAGACAGAAGAGAACACGTCAATGGCGTTCACTAGATCACGATTTCTTTCCTGAAAACAAAATTAAAGTTGATGAAAATGGTGTAATTTATGTTGATATGAATTATTCAGACGAAATCGAAAATAACAAAGTTAGAGAAGGAGAAAGGGAATTAAGAGAAGAAAAAGAAAGTGACAGAGCTGGATACTGGGGAGATTATAGAAGCTGTGATACTCCATGGTGGTCATTCGTTGCTGGGATCGATCAGATTTCTGAAAATCATCAGGTTAATTTAATATTGCTATAATTCTAATTATTCTCAATTTATTATGTATAAAATTTCCTTATAAATTTTGTATTACTTCCAGGTAGATTATGTTTATTATACAGGAGACACTATTGATCATGGTGTTTGGGAGACATCAAAAGAAATGATAACGGAGAGTCTTAATTTAACTTTAAATAAACTGAAAAGCAATTTTAAGGATACACCAATCTTGCCAGCTTTTGGAAATCACGAGTCACAACCATTAAACCAGTGAAAATTGATTTGATTAAATATAAGTGTGATTTTTAGTGCAGTCTAATTTGAATATACACTTTCAATCAGGTTTGCTCCGCCCTCTGTTACCGATCCAGAAGTGTCAACTGCGTGGTTGTATGAATTAAGCGCAGAAAAATGGGGTATGTGGTTACCTGAAGAAACCAAAGAGACCATAAAAATAGGTGGTTACTACACTGTTTTAATCAAACCTGGATTCAGAGTAATAGTTCTCAACAGCAATTTGTGCTATGTTTACAATTGGTATTTTCTGAATCTATAATTATTTATAGTTTTCGTTTCAAATTTTCAAGTTTATAAATATATTTGTTTATAGGTGGATACATCTTGAACCGGAAGACCCTAGTGGACAATTTAAGTGGTTAGTGGATGTGCTTACAAAAGCAGAGAATGCTAAAGAAAGGGTGCATATTATTTCTCACATACCGAGTGGTCTGACAGACGTTTATGCAACTTGTTCTAGAGAATACAGACGAATTGTAGAAAGGTTAATATAGAAACATATCTTAATATTTGATTCTTAATCCAAATTGGTTAATTAGATAATTCGTTATCTTTTAAATTTTGTGGAAAGTATATATTTTCCATGAAATTCTTAGATTATTGTATTAAAAAATGTGTAGGTAGAAAATGTATACATAGATACTTGACATTCATACATACTTAACTTTCTTATAATATGAAAACAATTAAATTTGCTTAAATTTAATATATTTATTTTTTTAGGTTTTCTTACACAATTTTGGCAGAGTTCAATGGTCACACACATAAAGATGAATTCAAAATCTTTTATGAGAAAAACAATAATTCTAACCCTCTTAACATAGCATGGAATGGTGGAAGCTTGACTCCTTATTCACACGTAAATCCCAACTATCGAATTTTCGAAATAGATAGTGACACATTGGTAAAAATTAAATAGCAATCTTTTAAGTAAATTGTTCAATATAAATTATATTTTGCAATACTTTTTTAACTACAGGAAATTATTGATTTTAATACATGGTATTACAATTTGACTGAAGCTAATCTTGAACCAGAAAAAGTTCCAACATGGTACAATGAATATTCGTTCAAGGAATTTTACAATTTGAATTCACTTCGACCAGTGGATGTTGATAGATTAGTTAACAGAATGGTAACTACTGGAAAAGAATTACTTTCTATACATTATCATGCATTCAGAGGAAAATCAGCTGAAAGATATTTCCAAACTTGTGACAGTTCCTGCACAAAGAAAAATCTTTGTTATATTTCTACTACTGAACTTTATGACGATGCCAAATGTAATTCATTGTGGGAATCTTTCAATCAAACTTCTTATTAAATTGGAATTGATTTTTGAGTATTAAAAAATAAATAAATAAAATTTTATGTAATATATTTTAGCATTAAAATTATATTAACAAAGCTGTCTATTTTAAATTTTAAATAATATAATACTATCACTTTTTATTCGGAATTGTTGTCCAAAAAACACTTCTTACTCTGTTATCCAAAAACTTTTCTCTTGGTATTTTATCCAGCATTAAAGTCTGAAAAAAAAATTAATTGATTTTCAATAAAAAAAACAACAATTCACCGAAATATAAAACGCCAAAAGCAAATTATCAAAATATCTCTAAACTTATAAACGTAATGAAATATGTTTTGAGTATAACCTGTTTTCTAATGTATTCAACAATTTTCTCAATATCAGTGGCATCTTGGCATGTCATTTGATAAAACCTTCTCCACACTGCTCCAGCCAAAACCATGTCGTTATTCAATAACCCCTCATCATATCCAGTGAGCGCAGCTTGGAATTGCTGCGACAACGTTTCCAAATCTCTTTTCTTTCGAGAACCGCTAATTGCCTATGCATATTTATATGTCAATCAAAATTAATCCAAAAAATATACAAACAAATAAAGATTATGACATACTCCTAGTTTTGAACACCTCATTGAAACATCATTCCAAAACGCCTCTACAATATCATTTCTCAAGCTTCGACCTAATTCTCCTTCTGCCATACAACGAACCATTAACATCCAAATATGCAATTCTGTTACGAGAAACCAAGACATGAACGTGTCCTGTAGTTTGCATTCATTAAACCACTTATCGTAGTCAAGAACATCAACTACATTTTCATAATGTAAATACGCTTGAAGTTTCATTTTCTGAAATTTCAATAAATAAATATTCAAATACACATAGAAGATTACGTAATATATGAGAAAATTTACTGACTGATTCAGTTAATTGTTTGTTGAATATTTTTTTGACCATTTTTGAAAAGTAGCTGTCTTCATTCGGTAAATAATCTACTGAGTACATCCTGGACTGATTATTGATTTTCGAACATGGAATATCTCGTTTTTGAACTACATATTTTCTGATGGATATAGTTGAATGTACAGGATATTCAGTAAAATACAATTTGGATATTTGAGGAAGCTGTAATTTCAAAAACATAAATGTTTATTATATTTAATACAAATTATTATTATTTTGATGACATCATTCGTTCATGGTGAAATTTAACATTAGTCATTGCAAAACTAGCGTTTTATTATAGCTATGAAGATATTTGCGCATTTCTGGTTTGCCAACAGGGCTGGCATACACGTTACGAATTTTTTTGACGATAATTATAGAAATAAAATTTAATCAATATGTTTCTCGATGCTCGTATTTCGTTTATTATACCTAATAAGAAAGTATTTATGTTTATAAAAATTTCGATGCAGCGTGTCAAATAGGATGAAACCTTCTGGATTGATTAAATAAAATTCGTCATTCCACATTCATGGATTAATTGAACGTTTGCGTCACACTGCGGTAGGTGGAATTTTATCAGCAGTCCATATTTTGACAGAATTCGTTACTCGGTAACGATCGAATATGTAAACGTGAACGGCTACTCAATTACACAAAGATAAGATTGTAAGCGAGTAAATGTATACGATTTCGCCCTGAGCATTTTTCTGAAAATGATACGAACGCGTGTTACATCTATTAGTACACTTTCATATCGCGATGTGCATATGTAAATAATGCGTGCTCATTTATACGGTACACATTTGAAAAAACGTGTTGAACGTTCGTTTTTGTATTTTGTATAGAATAAAAATTAAACAATGTTTAGATAAGTCGCGATAAAACTTTGAAATTTGAGATCATAACAGGGAGGGGTCAACGGATGCCATTCGAAGCGTGATCATAACGTGACGCCATCCTGTTTCTAAACGAACGTCTCTACGATCGGAGAAATTCGATAATTAAATTTGAATCTTAGAGCGTGAAATGCTACGAGCGAATCGATAAAGTTGGCGCGCATTAGCCAACTCTTTACAAGCGAAATTCCTTATCGATTCGCCGCAACATGGCGTCTTTCTTCTAGTCCTGTACGCCGTCGTGACCGGCCTCCGAGACTACATTCTTCGCTCTCCGTTTCTGCTCCACGTATATATTTATATACACGCGCACGACCCTCCCGGCGCCAGCGGTGCCGAAACTTTCCGAACCGCGCGCATTTCTAAAAAAATATCAATCCAAAAAACCGCTCCGTTCGACGAAGTTTCGCGTTCGCGCGCCGCCGCACCGGCGCGGCGCTGTTCAAAAATTCCCGCGCATCGACTGAAAATCGCGTAGGCGCCGTAGACGACGTCTACGCCGTTCTACGACGGAAGTTTAGCGACCGCTGTGCGCCGCTTTGAGCGTTTATGTGCGCACGTGCGCGTGCGGGTGCACCCGAGTGAGGTTAAGCCCGGCGTTTTCGGAGGTTTTCTGCAGCTCTTCGTACCCTTTTGACTGCGTGGCGCATGCAGCTCATGGCTGTCGCAGGATCCTGGAGACGGAGGTGAGACCGGGAGACGTGACTGCGACGACGAGCGGGCGCACGCTCGCAGAGCCGACTAGCGGCCGACTAGGGAAACTGTGACACCGCACCGGGTATCGGGCCCAGGCACGGCCCTCGCGTTTGAGAGGACAAGGAGCCCCCTACGCCTGCGCCCCCGTCGATGCGCCCCGCTTTAGCGGAGCCCCCCGTTCGCCCCTCGCCGTCGCCGCGTCCGCGCCCCCCTCCGTCGCGTTTCGTCGCGCTGGCGGCCGGGAGAGATCGCGGCATCGGCCGGTCAGGATCTCGTCGTCGTCGCCTTATGTAATTGTGGGGAGACGCCGGAGCCCCGGGGACTGCGCCCCCGCGAAAGCAGTGCAGGCGGCGGTGAGTACACGCCCGACGACGCGTCGCGGTGCGATGACCTTGTTCATATTATGTTTGAAAAAAGTGTTAAACTTTTCCTATTGCGACGCGACGCGATGCGTGCGGCTTTCGTCGGCCAGTCGAGGAGGCGTGGGATCGTGCTGAGGTCGTCGATCGATGTTTCCGGATCGAATTGTCGAGATGAGGCTTTTTTCAGCACCGAGTTCGTCTTGATCAATTTTGTCTTCGTACGTTTGCAGTCCATGTCGATTGTCTGATGGAAGATTGGGACTTTTTTTTGATGTTTACACCACGAAGGTTCACCATGTGATTGATTGTCCAGTTATATTTTTTTTTTTGATCATCACTCAACATTGAAAATTATTCTTTGTGCACATTCTCATATATATATATATATATATATATATATATCGTTGTAGGTAGAAAAGCTAAATTTTTATTACATAACGAAGATTTTTCTCTTTTACATTCGTTAGAATTCAAATAAAAAGAAATTCTTCTTTTTACTTTGTTGACAATTTAGATATAATGATTCAATTGTTCAATTTTTCCATTGTGTTTATCTCGAAACAAAACTTCAATGTCGTAAATGTGTTTAGAATTTCAACATTCATGCACAAATCTAAAGATATTCAATAAACCACAATAATAATTTTATTCAATTTCAGGTTGTCAAAGTAATATCATAATGGCGGGGAATAAACCGAACGTTAAAATACAACGTACAAAAACAAGATCGGCGGCTAGCGTTTCGCCGGCTCAATCTCAATTGTCTGACGATGCGACGAATAATTCGCCAGATCTTTCTATATTACGTAAATCTATTGCGACTAGCATTACTGGTTTTGCACAAGCTAGAGAAGTTTTCGACACTGGAACGGCTGAGGTAATTATATCATTTTTTTCATCGGGCGGCTTCCGAATGATATAATTGTATTTTTATAATTTCAGATCAAACAGTTGCTATCAAACGAATGCGATATAATTTATGAATGTAGAGTTTGTCGAAATCTCTTTAGAAGCCTTGCCAATTTCATATCACATAAAAGGATATATTGTTGTGAAACGTTCAAAACTTCCGTACATCCACATTTTAATAATAATAATTTCATGGTTAGTTTTCAGAAAAAAAAGCCCGTTCGAATATTGTTACAAGTAGTTAATATGATATGTATTCATATTGATCGATAACAAAAATTTGACTATAAAGATTTGCTTTTAAGATGGTTCTTTTTCATACACAATGTTGCTTTATTCTATTTATGTTTTACAGAACGATGATATAATTGCTATCATTCAACATGAAGAAGAATATCAAGACTTTATGAAAAATAAAAACAAAATGAACTGCAAAAATGGGATTTCTATCGATAGCTTTGGGAAAAAAAATACTTCACCGAAAGATTTAACTTCTATTATAGAAAAGTTAATTTTTCGAAATGAAAATAGTAAACAGTGTACCAACAGTGGTAATCTTGAATCTCCTAACAAAATTCATGCAAGATTACAACCTATTCCGGATACAAAAATTGCCATGTACCAAAATATTTACTGTGATAAAAAAGTTCCTCGTGATTTTATAAAAAATGAAGTACATCATTCAAAACATTTCATTTTTTAATTATTACATAATATTTACACTCAGTCTGAACATTTTACTTTTCAGATTGCAGAATTAGATAGATTAATATCTTCAAATGAAGCAGTTTTAGGACCCGATGGCAAATTAATTTCTCGAAACATTTCACCTATAAGTGCCACAAATGTATCTAATCATGGCGATGAAAATAATACCAATAAACAGGAAGATTTATTCTGCAATATTTGTAATTATTTTTCCCATAGATTTGTTGATTTTTCTTTTCTGACAAAAAATTGTTTTTTTTTTATATATCATCAAATTTTAGGTAAAATCAATTTTTCAACTCAAAAAACGTTAAAGTTTCATATGAAACATAAACATGCCGAAAATCGACTAGTATATCCCTGCCCTGATTGCACAGACACTTTTTCTAATTCTTGGAGTGTTTTTAGACATTTATTCAAAGTCCATAGGTTAGTTTTATATTTCAACTTGCTCAATGTGAATTCAATAACATTCAAGTTTTTTTTTTTTCAAACGTAGTTTTTCTAAACAATTGAAAATATTATATATTTTCACTTTTGATAATTCACAGTTTTATTTATTTTAGGAAAAGTGCTACACACATAAGAAAATTGAGAGAATCGATACAAAATAAAGCATTCAAATTGCATATAGCATCGATAGAAAATTTAAAAGCTGCTGAAACTCCCGCCAATTCAATATCAGAACAACAAAGAGTTAATCAAGAAAATCAGGTTTAAAATGTTACAAAACTATAAAACTCATTAAAAAAAATGTTCATATTTCAATTATATCAAAATCATTGATTCATTATTGCCATTTTTTTCAGTCTCTTATAGTAATTATTGAATTTTATTTATTGGAATGATTTTATTTATAAGAATGATTTTATTTTTAGGCATGGATTGATAATTTAGAAGGCGATGGTGATATCCCACGATGTGGGGGATGTGGAAAAAGGTTTGAGAGGAGAGCGGCGTTGAGTTCTCACAGACAAACTTGTCAATTGAGAAAAAGTGCTCAAAACAAATTGAATTCAAACCTTCAACGAAAATTAGTAAATAAATCTGCTTTGAAAGATGTAGATGATACCATTCTTTCGGAACCTTCTCCGAAAATATCCAAAATAGAAAAACCGTTAGAAAAGCGTATTGAAATTAAAATCAGGAAAGACTACATAAAAACCAGTCCCGTTAATGTTAGAACTTCTTCTCCGGCAGACGAGGATTCTACAGTGGAATCAATGGAGCATAGTGATACAACAAATCTAGGGTATAGTATAGGTGAGAGTGAATGTAATTTTGTAAATTCTTTAGATAAGACTTATTTTAATGAGTATTCAAATACGGAAACTGTGAAAGACTGTGATGATGCAAATGTTGATGGCAGTTTTGAAAGAAACTCTTCTGATACTAACAATAGTATAGATATCAATGAAGATTCTAACTTTGTTGATGATAGCGAATTAAACTTTGATGATATTAAGAGAATTTGTCGTGATGAAAACGATAAAGTTGTCAGTAAAGCTTATGGTCAACAAGAACAAAGTTCTTTGACAGAATCGAATTTGTCCATAAAGATTGAATGCGAAGACATTTTGTCAGATAAATCCTTAGATGGAGAAATAAATGATGTTGGCAATGACTTTTGTGTTAAAACTGAAAATCAAGAATGCAAATTCGAGAGTTATCAATGCGATTATTGTCCTTCAATATTCATCGAGAAATACAGACTAGAAAAACATATTACACGACACATGATTTGGATCAAATTTGAATGTAAAATATGCGGAATTAAAAGTTGTAATGCAACTCAATACAAAAGACATATGAAACAACAACACGAATATTTACACTCTACGAAAAAAAAGCAGATCAAAAAAACACGGAACAACAGCCTGGAAGGTAAAAAAAATTTTCCATTGAAATATGAAAATATTGATTATACTGATTTGGAAAATTCCGATTTTAACGATTTAAATATAAAAGTGGAAAATCAAACGAGTGAAAGTATTGTGATAAAAACTAAAGATAATGTTGGTGTTAACGATGATAGTAATTCATTGCTAAAAGTATGCAAATCAAAGAACGACAAAATGATAAAAAAGAAGCCTGGCTCGATTAAACGTTCTCAAGAAAAAAAGAAAAATTCATTATCCTTAGGTATTGTATATGTTGGATTTTTTTCAGTTTTTAAATTGTTGAAGTTGTATAAAATGTATAATTTAATTTATGATTTTTTTCATTATTACAGAGTCATCTAAATTTTCTAATTCTACGCCATCTAAAATTGTCGATAACGAGTCCCATGAAAACATTGAAACGGAAGTTAGTCTCGATGATAATAATGATTCTGTAATCAATATGGAAGATTTGGTGCCACTTTCTACCTCGCTTAAGTCAAGAAATGTTCACAAAAAATATTTTGAAACAGACATTCCAGAAGATAATTTCAAAAAACATAATCAACATATTGCGTCATCAGAGTCTTATACAGTCCGAAGACCCGTCCGTAACCGCATAAAAAATATCGATAAAGATTTTGAATATGATTCATCTTATTTGCCGAAAGTTAAAATTGACCACAAAGAAACTTCTATTGTCAGAATTTTGTCTGAAAAACCTGTATTGAAACGGAAACAATTTTTACAGAACGAGATCGAGAACGAGAAGGCTGTGGATATAAGTCACTCAGAAGAAACAAGTCAGATGAATCAGAAAGAAGAAATAGTTCATATGAGTCAGAAGGAAGAAACAAGTCGGACGAATCTGAAAGAAGAAACAAGACAGATGATTCCGAGAGAAGCGACAAGACAGACAAACCTGAAAGAAGAAACTCCAATACAAAAACTACATCAGGGAGCATTGCAAACAATATCATTACGAGTGGCCTCACAGGGAAAAGCGATGATGAAACAAAAACAACAAATAGTAACTCGGAGATACACTCCTCCATTCATACGGACATCATACCGGATGCCCATAACAATGTTAGAGACTCGAAAATCGACAGAGTCATTTATTCCAATACATCCGTTGCCAGTATCCCAACATGGAGCTATGAGGAAGAAAACAGTTCCTCTAGTGAAAACAACTCAGTTGAAGTACCTTCAAATACCATCCATACCATCGAAGACATCAGAGAAATCATTTTCGGAGAAAATTCGGCAGAAAACTGGAATATCTGTGTTGTCCCCTCAGAAGACAATATCGTCTCCGAAGAAGGAAACTCCGCTGATCTCGCCACAGTTAAAGAAAAAGAAAATTGCTCAACAGCAACAACAGACATTGCCAACAAAAGTGAAAAATGTGTTGAAATTTGACCATGAAGCTTTATCTAGTGAGAACAGTTCGATTAACGAAGAAATAACCATGATCACCAAACCAAATTATAAAAAGAATTTGCTGGATAAAGAACTTGATTTTTCAGAAAATACACTGTCAATTTTACCAGCTAATGGTAAAACTAAATCTGATTTTGTTAATATTTCTTTGAAAGAGTTAAAAGACTTACAAAAAGATATAAATAAAACTCCACCTCTTGAGGTTGTAAAAAACGTATTACCAAAAAATATATCAGTTCTCAAAAATTTAGAAGAGAATAACGAAATTAAAATTTCAAAAGTGAGGCATAGAAATAAAAAGGACGATTTAATTGAATCTCGAGACGAACAATCAATTGAAATTATAGATGTAAGTGAACAACAATCACAATTTATGAATACTTCTGAAATCGTCAATATTAAAAATACATTCCCACACAACTATATTACCTCTATTTTAACAATTGATGATGTTGACATCGATGAAACAGAAATGATAAGACCTCACAGCTCAGAGTCATGAAATTATGAATAATTGAATTGAATATGTATTTCTTTTTCGTTATAAAGATCATTACGGCTCTTAAGAAATATTGAGCTTTTTTCATGGTATACGTTTTTAAAATTTGTCATCAATAAGTATCATTTCTTACTTATGTTTTAATGCGTATGAATGATTTGTATATATATTTCTTACATATATGTAGTTTTTATTTTAAGTAATCTCCTGCCAACAAACTGGATGTGTAAATAATTAAAGATAATAAAAAATATTGTTACATTATTATACAAGTTATCTTTCATTCTTCTAAAATCATTGTTTTCAGCTTCGATCAGTGAGATACTTGTATTTGAAAAAAAATTCAATAATTGAGAAAAATTAAAAAACAAATAAAACAATTATGTGAAATGTAATAGTTACTATTAAGAGAAGAAACTAGAAACTAAACTCATGAATCTTAAAACATAACCCGTACTGTTATGAAGGAAAACTGTTATGTAATTATGACAAAGTGACCCAGAAAAATCAATAAAACGACACAGTATAATTTAATAACTTTATTTTATTCTAATAATTACAATAGTAATCATTGATAAGGTATTTTTAAGCAATCTCAACACTTTCTCAAGGAACAGCCGAAAAAGTGATACCAACATTGCACTCGTTGCTCAACAAGACATTCTTCATATAGGTTTGCATTAATATTTACATTGATGGAAAGGTATTTAATGAGAAAATTATGTGTTCTTGGCGAGCGTTTCGGCCTTAGCAACTACTTCTTCGATCGGGCCCACCATGTAGAAGGCTACTTCGGGCAAATGATCGTATTCACCACCGAGAATCTGAGAAAAGCCTTTGATGGTTTCAGCAAGGGGTACTAATTTGCCAGCGTGTCCAGTGAAGACTTCAGCAACCTGGAAAGGTTGAGAGAGGAATCTCTGGATTTTGCGAGCGCG
>JAOXNN020000074.1:3390648-3437938 GCA_028571205.2 Hydropsyche betteni | reverse complement strand
ACGAGGATCTCCTGTTGTACGGACATCTCTACGAACTCGGGGGCTTCGGCGTGGATGGCGGCAGTCTTGTCGGTGGGGATGGGACCGCGCTCGTCGATGGGTTCTCCGATGACGTTGATGATGCGACCTAAAGTTTCGGCACCTACGGGAATACGGATAGGGAATCCAGAGTCGGCGACGGGTTGGCCTCGGACGAGACCCTCAGTACCGTCCATGGCGATGGTGCGAACGGTGTTTTCTCCCAAGTGCTGGGCCACTTCGAGCACCAGCCTGGGTTTGCGTCCCTGGACTTCGAGGGCGTTGAGGATCGGGGGCAGGTCGTTGTCGAATTGTACGTCTACGACGGCGCCGATGACGGCCACCACGCGGCCTGATCCGGCGGCGGCAGCCCCTTTGGCTGCCGCGGCCATGGCCCGGCGGGGCGCCGCCCCAGCCCCGGCGGCTCCCGAAACCACAGATCTGCACAAGGAGGACAGCATGTTGACGGCGCTCGTGCTGTTACGTAACGCCGAGTAGCAGCGACGTGAGTTCCCCCGACAACCCGCCGCTTGCGACTGCCACTTTGACAAAATTTTTCGACCTCCGCCCGATAATCAATACCAACTCATTTTGTTCTCGTTGCAATGCAGATGAATTAATCTTCATTATTTGAAGAATTTAACTAGATTTTATAAGTTTCGGATTTTTATTTGAAACCAATCTACGATTTTTTATTTGATCTTTTGGCATTTGATAAAATAATTGTACAATTATTTCGCTTATATTTTTTCAGACTTATATTTCCTTTAATTTTTTGTCAACTTTAAATTTCATTAGTATTACATAATACTCTCATTTTTTTTCCTTATAATTTTTCTCAACAATTTTTTATCGCTTACTTATTGAATGATTCATAAGTTTCATTTTGATTTCACAAAAGTTTCTAATAAAATTTATTATAAATGGCAAAACATTAAATGGTCAGAATTTTAATCATATTTTGGTCAGAATTTTAATCAAAAAAGGTTAGAATAAAATAACGAATTGTCAGAACAAAATAATAATTGGTCAGAATTTCATAACGAAACGGTTAGAATAGATTAGATCAGGTTTTCTTAGTATTATTCTGACCATTTAATATTTATTCAGACCTTTTTTGAATCAAATTCTGAAAAATGGGATAAAAATTTTGAGCAAAATCGTATTTAAATTCTGACCATTTAAATAGTAGCCATTATAAATTATACAATTATCTCATTCCATATTTGGTCCGCTGACAGAACTGTCATTTCATTTTGACATTTCCGATTATTGTACAGTTGGTCGCCTTGTAAGAGCCGGTGGTTCGGTTTAGCGCTATTCCATTGTACAATTTATTCTTATTCGCTTTTATTTCATCAATACTCTCAAATTCGTCAACAAATCGAAACGCAACAACGATGGCCGCTATAGAAGAACAAATACCAGACCACATGATGCCCAGATGGGGCAACGTCCGCAGAATACTGGAACGCTCGGGGCCTTTTTGTCACCCCGATTTCGAACCCTCACCAGACATATTGCAATTCTTGATGACTTCTTGCAAAATTCTCGTCGTCGGAGCCGGAGGGCTCGGCTGTGAAGTCTTAAAGAACCTGGCGATGATGGGATTCCGTCAAATTCACGTTATCGATATGGACACCATCGAATTGTCCAATTTAAATAGACAGTTTTTATTCAGGAAAAAAGACATCGGTCATTCTAAAGCGGAATGTGCCGCTGCTTTCATTAACACTAGGTAAATAAAAAAAATCAATGAATTTAGTGATCAATATATAATATTCATTTAAAACTTCAGAGTCCCCGGTTGTAAAGTTGTTCCTCATCATTGTTCCATCCAAGATATGGACGATTCATTTTATAGTCAATTTCACATAGTCGTATGTGGATTGGATTCGATCGTTGCTCGTCGATGGCTCAATGGAATGCTTTTGTCCTTATTAAACTACAATAACGATGGTAACATTTATAATATGAGCATATCGATTTGTGTGAATCACTAATTAATCATTTTGCATTATTTTTTCAGGTACAGTCGATCAGAATACTGTTATTCCTTTGATTGACGGCGGTACTGAAGGTTTCAAAGGAAATGCTCGCGTTATATTACCAGGAATGAGCGCATGCATCGAATGTACATTAGATTTCTACCCACCTCAAATAACGTATCCCCTGTGTACCATCGCTAACACGCCGAGGTATATTTTTTAATGAAATTGATTCAAATCCAAGATTTATTCCGAAATTTGATTTTATTAGGTTGCCTGAACATTGTATTGAATATGTCAAAGTAATTCAATGGGGAAAAGAAAACCCATGGGGTGTTGCAATAGACGGCGACGACCCGCAACACATCAATTGGATCTTTGAAAAAGCACAAGATAGAGCTAGCGAGTTCAATATTCACGGAGTGACTTATAGGTTAACTCAAGGAGTGGTTAAAAATATAATTCCCGCAGTCGCTAGCACTAATGCAGTAATAGCAGCAGCTTGTGCCACTGAGGTATTTTTATTTTTTGATGTGACTTTAAACAGGTTCAGAAATATATGTTTATTTTCTTTTAAGGTTTTTAAACTCGCTACTTCTTGTTGTGCAAGTTTGAATAACTATATGGTTTTTAACGATGTGGATGGGATTTATACATATGCGCTAGAAGCTGAAAAAAAAAGTGATTGTCTCGCTTGCAGTACAGTACCGAAAATTGTCAATTTTGAGGATCCGCGTAAAGTGAAACTGAAGGATTTAATAGAAATGTTGTGTGAAAGTTTAGAATTTCAAATGAAAAATCCAGGTAATTATAATATCGAGGACACAGTTCCAAAAATGTGTATATTAACATGAAAATACTAAACTTGTTTTTAGGATTAACAACTACTATTAATGGAAAGAATAAAACTCTTTATATGTCGACTGTTCCAAGTATAGAAGAAAGAACAAGAGACAATTTAAATAAAACATTTTTTGAATTAGGCATAACGAATGAAACTGAAATAACTGTTGCCGATGTTACGAGCCCAAACTCTATAACGATAAAAATTAAGTATCAATCGCAAAACGAAGTTGAAATGATTTGAAAAATATTTTAAGTTTTTAACCATCATGAATTTTTGTAGTTCTTGAATATTTTTATTTTTACATTTTTTCAAGTAATTTTCCCAATTCTAATATGTCGAGGATTTGGTGTTTGAGACTTTGATAAATTAAAAATATTTATATGTAAAATATTTTTTTTTATTTTTTTACACATGTTTTTTAACATCTGAAGGCATGAAATATTCAAAAAAGAAAAAATTACATAGTGAATAATTATTAAAAGAAATTAAAAAAAATAATAGAAATTTACTGAAAAAAAAAAAATACTTCAAAATGTATACAATTTGAGATGAAGAGTTCATTAATGCATTCATAATTTGAGATAATTTGATAATTCATTCATACATGTTTTCAAATTACGAATAACAATTTGTGTTTATATTAGAACAATGTGGTGTTAATTTTAGTCTCCTAATTTAATTAGTCGTGCATTCTAAGATGCATGGCTTTTTTTGCAACAGAATGAAATTAAGTATTGAAAAATCCTTATGAAGAGATAATTTCAAAGAATTCTTTCATTCTTCGTACTAACACTTCCAAAGTATATTGAAAATTTTCAAAACAAGTCACCCGAATGTACAATAATTACATTTTGCAATATGTCGAGAACTGTAATTCTAATCCATATCAATACATTTTATATTTCATCAAAACAAAATAGCACGCTAAAAATGAAAATATGAATCGTAAGTTGAATAATTATTTGCTAGAAAACTGAATTACATTGATGTGTTTTACAGAAAAAAAGCTTAAATGACCACTGAAACGAAAGTCTAAAAACTAAATTTACTAATTTAATTCTAAAAACGTATATACAGAGAATTTTATTTATAATACATTACATTCATCCATATATATATAACGAGTTTTATGAGTTTCTCTAGTTAAATTAAATATTATATATTTATAAGAGAAAACACTTCAGAGTAACATTTCTACAAAATATGATTGAACGCCAATTTATTGTTAAATACTGAGTCAAATTATAAAAAAGTTTCACAACTAACTGAGTTACTCAAATATTATAATTAAATTTAACCACGTAAACTAGGTTATATACATTCATTGCGAAAAATCATAAATACAAAACGTTAAAATGAACAGTATATATTTTTAGAATGGCTGCATAAGTTGAAATGGCGATAAGTTTTTTTAATGTTTTTTTTTAATAATATTTAGGAAAAACCAGTATAATAAAGATAAATAGGTTACGACAAAAATAGCATAAACAAAATTTAAATAATTATCCGCAAAGCATCCAAAGTAAAAGAATAAAAAATTTTGAATAATGCATATCCGCAAAAAAAACTCGATTGAAAAAAATATAATGACGATGAAGACAGAATTTTGAATTTACCCTCGAACATCTTGTAATTTCAAAAAGATATATGCATGTTTCATTTTGCGACTATAAAAATAATTTTTTTTGGAGAAATTAATAAGAAGTTCGTAACTTATTAATATAATATAGCATTTATATACATTATATGCAACATCAACACACATTGTTCGCACTTAATATCTTAACCCGATGTTACAGGTGGAAATTCCTTATCGTCGTCGAACTTGAATCCGGCCGGAGGTGGAGTTTCCACAGCTGATGCCATCTCGTGGAATTTCTCAGAATCTGCTCCGCAAGTTGAGTGGTCCATCATATGGCAATAAAAATGTCATAGTAAATTTAAATTACTCGTTAAAAATAGTTATCTATAAAACGAATTCGTTTTATAGATTTTTTCAAATCCTCTCCATCAAAATATATATAGAGTTAAAAATTTTTACGCAAATATTGTTCGTTTTAAAGAAATATAGAAATAATTTGAAAGAGAATTTGAAAACTAATCGTTACAGAATATTTGTTAAAACAATTTGTCAATGATCAAAAATTAACTATAAAATATTAACAAATATTCTGTATTTTTTCAAAAATAAATCAAAATATAATAACATTTCAATGAAAAATATAACATGTATATATTTCTCACGATAAAATTGCCATAAATAATTCAAAAGTCATTTCTTCGTCTGATATTAGTGGTTATTAATGAGAATCAAATAAAAAAGCAAAAATTGGTGTTAAGGAAAAAATAGAACGACAAAGAATAAACTCGGACTAAGGGAATTAAATAGGAATGTGGATTTGGAAAAATAATACTTTTGACACAAAAATAAATTTAAAGCATACATATTAGTAAAAATGAAGGAATAAATATTAGATCTGAGACTGCCCTATATCTTCATGATCAAACCGTGTAAATTGAACAACAAAACAGTTTCTTTCAAATGAAATTTAAATAGTATTTCAATTCACATATAACATACAGCAGGCTTGAATTTCTTCTCAGTAATGCTGGTTTGAAAAAAACATTTATAGACTCAAAAGACTATAAACATTTCAAAAACTAGTGACGATTATACAAGTAAAAATTGTAGATTGAGAAGTAAATCAATTACAAGATAAAAATTGCCAATATTGAAATTTGAAAAGCACAATGAATGTTATGTATTTTTTTTTTCATTAATATATTACGATAACAAAATGAATCTGTATGTGTGGGGAGGGTTTGAATGAAGTTTTTTTTTGCTTTTTCAAAATACTGACCAGTACCTGACATATGATTGGGGTCACGACCTCGCAGCGCCCCCGCATAAGTGTTGCCTCCTTAAAACACAAAAAAGTTTACTACAAAACCGCGAGCTTCATATGGGAATGCAAAGAAGTTAATAAGTCATCACCGCTCCTTCCTATTGTTATAACTTCAAACTCTTTGCATTACATTCCAGACTTATATTTCACCTAACACAAGTTATTTTTAATGATATCCTTTTTCCTAATCATTCAGTTATAGAAACAATTATATCATTAACAGCTTACATTTCCAACTTCAATCCAAAGCAATTAGCTTTCTCAAAGAAAAACAAGACTTTAACGATGTAAACGATTGAATATCTTTGTAAAATATAAGCGTTTCACTGATAAATTATACAAATGATATAAATCACCTTCTTAGTAAGTATAAACATATACTATGTTGCATTATACAATTATACAAAAACTCAAAGTATGTAAAGTAAAATAAAATTCATGCATTATGTTTATAATGATTGATAGCACTAGAAATATCTTTTAATACTTTCGAGGTTTTAATTTTGATAGATGTACTTTATAGATGTGCAAAAAGTAATGGTTTCACAAAAAAGATGGTGGCAAGTATTTAAAATGTATTGAATATTATGAAACAAGCATATTCACAATATGAGATTTGATCAGAAATAACTAATTCAAATAATAGTTTCAAAATGTTCAATGATAATGTAATAACAACCGAAATACAATTCATATATTACATAAAATAAAAACAATTAGTTTGATTGCTTAAATACTAATTCATTGACCTTTCTTCAAATAAGTAAAATTAAATAATACAATCATATAAAAAATATCAGACGAACAATTAGGTTGGAACAGATAATAAATTAAAAGTACAAAAATAAAAATCAGTTAATTTGAATCAGGTAAATTAAAGCACAATCTAAAAACAGAAAGAAGCATTGTGCAACAAAGAGAAAGATAATATTTCTGTTCATAAGAATAATGCACATGTAATTAATGTGATGATCAATAAGTCTTCTCTACATATTTCCACAAAAATTTAATAATCTCTCCTAAGACAGTATTTTAATGTTAATCAAAAAAGAATGTTTTTATCAAAATCAATTATAATAAAAATAATTATCTAATAAATATTGTCTACACTCACACTTTCCAAGTTTTTCGATAAATAATATTCACCAGTAAAGTAACGTTAAATGGCAAAAGTAAGTGCATTTGAATACTGTTGAAGAAACAGGAAGTGTAAACGTAGATTAACTTCAAATTACAAACATTAATAATTAAATTTGGGTTATACGAACATCAGGAAATATGAAAAGGATAAAATATGGAAATTGTGATATAAAATGATAATGTTAGATTAGATATTAATAAATTAAAATGAAATAAATATCATATGTACGACAGAATTTTCTAGCAAACAGAGCATTTATGATTTCGCCCAGTTAGCATTGAATTTGTCGCATTTTTTTTATATTGGCAGCAAAATCAGTGATAAACTTATTATTAATATGAAAACGGCTTTTACCTATGAAGTATATTTTTTTTTCAGGAACATTAGCATGAGTATTTATGAAGAGATTTTTATGAAAAATATTTCCTGAAAACTATAAACCTTTTCAAAATTTGGAATAGAAGAAAAATTAAAAGTTTACTTAAATATGAAAATTTTATAATTGAATTTGATCCAAAAAGTACTTTTAAATGAGAATGATTAAAAAATATATGTACTTTGTGATGATGTTACTTACCCTTGCCACTGGGTGCGGCATTTGAAGGCTGAGGTGGAGGAGAAGCAACAGCAGCAGGTGTTCCAGCAATACGATGTTGTTTAACTAATGGACAATCACCACCTTCGACTGGATCCAATGCATAAACATACAATATCCCTTCAGCGGAAGCAACAAGCAAACGCAACTGTTTTGATATGCTGAAAAAGTAATTCAATCGACTTAGAAAATAAAACTCGTAAAAATACTAAAAATTGATAAGTAAAAAAACTGATACTAACGTTGTTATTGCACAAACATTTTTAACACCAGCAACCGGAAGATGTACACTAGCAAAGGCCCTACCCTGACTAAAAACGTCAGTAACCTGCGCAGGAAGATAATTTGCACCAACGGATACAGCTTTGCTTAAATAACCCATCCATCCACTGTCTTCTGAAGATTGTCGGGGCCTATGAATAAATACATAAATGAATAATTGAAAAGAAAAACACGACAAGAATACAAAATGAATGAATCAATACATTTCTTTGGTTGGTTCAACTAGTTTGAAGATGTGCACAGTTTCAGTATTTGAACTGCAGCACACGTAAGTAGAACACATTGAAAAAGCCAAGCTGCTGATGGAGACACAACGTTTCACTCCACGCCTGAACTCGTAGAGACGAGCACCATCTCGAACGTTGAACACACGGATAACAGTGCCCTTTTCGCTAGCTGTCGCTATTCTGCTACCAGAGTTGTTGAAAGCCAATGCTGCAAGCGGTGAATCGTGTGCAGGGATCATGGTTTTTGCGTGCTAAAATTAAAAATAATCAATAAAACAATTTATAAATACGATAATTTTAAATGAAAGTAGATAAAATAATCACCAAATGGATTGCATCGAAGATTTGAACTTCTCCGATGGAGCTGGAGCCGGGATATGCGAGGAAGCATTCATCGGTAGATGCAGACAAAGAACACAAGCCCAATGGATTCGGTGGAGTATCCCTTATTGTGTGCAATACTTTCATATCCCTTATATTGTGGATGTAAAGACTTTCTTCCAGACATACTATTAATCTCTGAAAAAAGAAAACGCCGAAAATTCAGTTTTTTCATTGTGCAGGAAATCGAAATATGTGTCACCATCGAATATGTGCGAGATATACAAAAAGGGTAAATAATCACCAGCAGCAAAGAGTAAAAGAGATGCAAATACGTTTTGCATATGTAAGAAAGAGACAAAGCATGATCAGCTGATGGTGAAGTGAGTGAACAGTGAGTCAATGACGTCATCGTGACACCAAACAAAAACAATTACATTCAACTGCGGTGTTCAAACGTCGCAATAAAATGTGTTTTTTTTTAATTAATCCGTGAAATTAATAAATATTAATTTTTAATCCTTACCGATTATAAATTTTATGGAAGTTATACAAAACAATACATATACCAATTGTTCTAATAACAGTTCAATGACTCTATTCAAAAGACAATCCTATGACAAGTCTATGCGAGATCGAATTTCGAATGTACACATAATATAGATGAAAAAAAACTCACAGATCTATTCAGTTTAACCGCTAGAATAGTGTTGCTGTAACTATAGTTACATATTTCAGTTCCTCTGTTGAAGTGGCACACTTTCAGCTTCCTAAAAACAAAAAAAAACAATCATAAAAAAAAATTCACACAAAACCAACAGTCGCATCAAACACACCAAAATCCGCGCGCAAACAAAGCATCAAAACACCGTCAAGCTGAAACAACATCCAAAACAGACACTCCGTCGTCATCATCATAATCATCATCAGGACACCGAGATTGTTTTTCGCAACAAAGAAATTGCAAACGTGCACAAAAACCGATATTCTTTCGCGATAACGAGCACGCGTTTTGGCCACATTCGACGACACAATCGAGCATGATCGATCGCCCCCGCGCGACTTTTGTTGCGATACATGCAGGGGGGCGGAGGAGGGGGGTATTTTTTCGATTTCGAACATTGCAAAAGTTTGAGAAACGTCCGTTTGTCGCCGTCCTACGCGTTTCGGGGTGCCGAGTCGTGCGCAAATTGACCAATCCGTTGGCCAATTCGCGTCATCGTCAACACACACACACACATATGTACGGTTTCGCAACGATTTTCATCGTTTTTTCACGTTAGAAAATATTTAGAAATGAGTCTTGTGTTTTCGCTGTGAATAAGTGTGTAAGAACAGATGTGGCATGTGTTCGAAGTGAACGAAACGAAGATTTATAAATGAGGGTATTTGATTATTTTTTCATATTTTCAGTTGTAGAAAGTCGAAAGGTTGTTAGTGTCAACTGTTAGAGGTCGATGCTGTATTCGTTTAAAAATAGTGCAGTAAGGCATGAAAAAAAATAATATAAAAAACGGATGATATTCTGTTTGATTTAAAAAATTAAAGAATTCAGAAAAAATTATGAAGAAAAAATAAAAAATCGATTCCATGCAAAATGAAACATTTTCCGCGCAGGGTTACCACCAATCGATTAAAAAAACAAATAAATGCGATTACTCACCTACCAAAACATAAACAATGCGTTGTAAAAATAACAACGAAATCCACAATTTTATCATACATATTTATAAAAAACACTAGAAACATTACGTATATCGTTTTCTAAAACGACTACAGTAGTTCAAGGTGAATATGCATCATCGCCGGATGAATATTTTGGAGGACGATCGAAAAAAACCCGGTTAGAAATGTTTACTCGACCCGAATATGTATTTTTTCTCAAAAGCAGCATCATTTTTTTTATGCGTTATCAATCGTGCAAATTGAGAGTGTTTATTTAATCCGCGATTCACGGCGATGACGTCGACCAGCCACAATTTTCCATTCCCATAATGGTCGTAATTTAAAAAAAAAAATGGAAATTAATAGAAATAAAACGCGAACGCAAAAGTGAAAAGCAATTATAGTACACGCGTACAAATAAATAAACGCAGGATAAATACGCATTAATTACAGAACGTATCGATTCGGTTATTACATCGGTGTTTTTATACGAAGCGAAATCGAGGGCATGTCATTAT
Organism: Hydropsyche betteni; assembly: GCA_028571205.2. Taxonomy (NCBI): domain Eukaryota; kingdom Metazoa; phylum Arthropoda; class Insecta; order Trichoptera; family Hydropsychidae; genus Hydropsyche; species Hydropsyche betteni. The sequence continues at coordinate 3,427,430 of JAOXNN020000074.1, read as the reverse complement.
CGATGGGATGAAAATAGTTTTTTCGCCATTCTTCGACATCATAACTAAAGCAAACTCGACAAAATGTCAAGTGTATTAGCAATCAACGGATGACGCAACGGTGGATATTTCAATCGCTGGATTTTTCGAATCATAATTGTTGTTTATTGCGCTTAAACGGAAGAGGGCCTGATAAAAAGCCCATAAAAGATTAATTATTGTTAATGTTCGAAAAACAAACAATTAAAATTTCAGATAACAAAACAAAAAAGAGAATCAAACGCCAACTATTCAAAAAGTGAGTTCATTGCATTCATCACCAATAAAAAAAAAACAAACAAAAACACCAGAATATGATTACACACGCGTCCGTTATCGCTATATTAGATTAACGCGAAAACTGCAATCGCGCACAGAATCGTTCGCTAATTGAATATTTATAATTTGCTAATAAATTTCGAGGTTATATTTACTCGATCGTAACAGAACCGTTACGACAGAATATTCAAACGCGGTTCGAAGTCCTTCGGCCAATTTTTCTTTCGGCGAATTGCGAAAACACGAAATGAGATTCGATTTTAGAACGTTCCGTTCGGAGTTTCGAGACGACGACGAACAAAATGCATTCGTTTTCGCGTAATGTGCACGCTCGTTATTACGAAAGATAAACTTATTCGACAATTTCGACTATTCGTAATGGCGTATTTTTGGGGTTTGATAAACGTCTTGGCATGATCGTGGATACGTTCGAAATTCAAAATAAAGTTAGAACGTCCGAGCGGCAGGTTTATAATTGGAAACAATGGCGATCGCGAATGCATCGATGCATACAAGTGCACGATGCTATTCTGAATGCAATTTTCGTCATTTTTTAGAAAAAACGTGCAAATACTCTATTTTTAAAATACAAAAATTTATTCAATACGAGGGATGTGCATTATCGCTTCTCCCACTTTTACCACTGAGTCATCAGCATCGAGATCCGAGCTACTCCAGGGATAGGGTTTCTCTGACCTATAAACGTACAGGGTGTGCTTGAAAGTTTTTGTTTTCATTGATATTAGGGAATTTCCGTAAGAATCCCTGCAAAACGCGATGTTTGAAGGTCATATGTGTTGGAGAAAAAAAGATCCTCAGCGTCAAGTGTTGTCGCTGCCAGTCATTTACTTACAAGAACCATTTTGCAGTTGAGGTGGTTTGCAACAATTGTAAGGATGAGAATATTGATTCTGACTAATAGGTTGATAAAATATTGTTTTTATTGAAACAAGTGCTGTTTCGTTTTTTTTTTGTTTAGAAAGTCAAATATTTTTTTAAAAGTACTGCCATTTATCATTTTTCATAACCTAACAGCAATTCCCTAACATTTATATAATGCAAACACCATTTACACGGAGAAAACTTGATGACATAAAATTTATGACACGCGCCCGTTCTAAGGTTAAAATCATGGTGACCATATAAAAACTGATGATAGGTTCCATCAAAACGGGGATTCTCAACCCTATGCCTGCGGACCTGTTTGTCTGCGCTCGTGGTCATACATATTTGAATGCCTCGTGGTGAATTGTGAATTGAAAAAATATGTGATGCCCGCCGTCCTACCAATATTTTTTTGAATGCGCACTTGGACAAGTCAACGTTGGGAACACCTGCATCAATAGATTCGTACGGAACTTCCAATCAGAAGAGTTTCAGGTGTACATAATACAAAAGGGTCAATCTTGCGCGCTGAAATCATCAACTTTTCGAAATGCACGGAAGTGCATGGTAAATGCATATCAATGGGGAGTGCAAACCGGCAATATGCCATTATGCAATTACGCGCACCTTTCGCGACGACCTCCGGGTCGCACCTAGTGCAACACCGATTCGGACACTACTGACAAACGAAGTATGAAATTTTTATTAATGCGAAACGAAGGACGGGTTGGGCAATGCGAAATCGTTAAAAACAAACATCGTATTATAATACGCGATTATGTAACCTTGGACAGTGCGAATTGTCGAAGCCTACGCGTTCTTCCTGGATGGAAAAAAAACGTATGTACGTACGGTCGTCACGAAAGTGAAAATGGTAACAAAAACGTAAGTGGATATGGTGTACGCGTTTCGTCTAGTGCGGTTTGTAGCTTTGGGAGGGTTTTTGGATAAATTTAGATAAGGGAGAATTGTTTTTTTACCTGTTGGGGAAGTTAAAAGGTTCAAGGATCGTGGGTTTTTTTTGGGTAGGATGCAGATTAGCGAAATGGCGAGGGGTATATGGGGTCCGAAACGGGATATTTTGAATGCGATATATTGTACGTGATGGTTTTCAAAAGTTATTGTACGTGATGGTTTGCAAAAGTGAGATAAGATGGGGAAAAATTAAGTGCTTCTTTGTTATCTTGCGGACCTCTTAGCATATTGCTTATTGTTAGCGCCGAGAAACGTTTTTCTATGAAACTAGCTTTTATATTGTAATATTTTCGACTTTTGTTTACGACGTTTCACGAAAATCCCCACTGATAACATCTGCATATTATTAAAATACTGAAACCATTCAAATTTCCTAAAAGCCATAAATCGCAGAATTACAAATACACAACGAAGTTAAACGACTCAAAAAAAAAAAAAAAGCACCAAGCTCAAATATTTCGACAATAAACCCATAACAAGTACCAGACCCTACATCCTATCCTTCAAAAGAAACAAACCAATCAAACAACAACCCAAACGAAAATTCGCAACATCGACACCCCCTCAAAAAACACACACACGACAAACGAACAAAGAAAACAGCTGTTCACACAAAAACGAATCTGACCGAACAACAAACCCAATGAAAATCGAACGCACTACAAAAAACGATAATAGCCCCGGTCCGCTGGCCGGCGGCGACGGCCCATAAACACCACAACAAACACCATAGGCCTCTCTAGGCTCTTCGCAGTGCCCGATCCGGTTGTTGCGAAACCTTCGTCGACAATTACAGCACGGCCGCTGGTCGCCATCGTCGAGGAAACTGTGTCGCGAAGATGTGGTGTGACCCGCTTAGGAGACGAGCCTTCCAGTTCGATGGTGGTTTGAAAACGCGTCTCGCTACTTAGTAGTCGGTTTACCGTTTCTGTGATTCGTTTTATGTATGTGTTTGGGATTGAGGTTGTTTTCATTATAATATATTAAAATCGAATGGCGTGTAAAAGGTTTTATGGGGGTCTATATGAAAAGTTTCGAATGATGTATTTCCCGATGTATAAATTTGTCTTTGTATAAATCTTCAAGATCAACGTTCAAAGGTTCAAAGACCGGCTCGTTCTCATCACACAAACAAAGAAACGGCTCGATTGAGAACGGTTTTCTTGGTCGTTTTTCTCGGAATATGACTTGTACGGCGATCGTGCAATCCTACTTTCATTACGAACAATCATCGTCGTCGATGATTGCAGTCATCGAGTCGAACAACGTTTCCACAGCGATTTCGTCTTTTGATAAGTACAAGAGATTTTGCAAACTTTTAACACACGTCTAAAACGCGATCGTATTCGTGAAAGTTTACAATTCCGATCGTTTTTATCACATAAATGATTCTAATAATATTTATAGTGATATCGGATTTTAAAAACAAACGAGCTAATTCAAATTATAAAACAAGTTTTATTATTCAAATAGACAATTAATTATTCTTTCAATGAAAATAAACATCGATACTAGTCCGACATTTTCCATGAACGACTCGAATGACCTTTGAAGCTTAATTTATTCTAGAGGCTTTCGCACATCACAAGTCCATATTCAAGGGCCATCCATTTACGAAAATAAATCGCCTGATAATCCAAACGGATCGATAGATCGCACCCATTGTTCCTCGAATGTCCTTCGAGAGTGAGAGGCGAATTTGAATGTAGTGGCAAAACAGTTTAAGCAACAGAGGCGGGTTTTGATCGCCGAATTTTCATGTGAATCAATCGTGTTAATGAAAATTTTAATTCTGGAAAGGTTAATTGTGGAAGAATCGAGATCAATTCGTACGAAAATCAATGAGACGTTTCGTAATATGGAATCGTTAGGCAAGACGTCGTGATCTAGTCCAGTTCCAATTCGGTGATTTATCAGACGATTTGACAATGTCAAATATGTGTTCGTCGTATCGAAATTACGCTGAGTCGTTTTGTATTCGTCGATTAATTTCATGCTTGGTTGATTCTAGTTTTCGTATTAGAAAAATATTCTTGAAAAGTTATCGACGTTTCGTGACCCGACCGATGCATTATTGCAATAAAGAGCATTTGACGGCATAAATGCATTTCTTCGGTAAATTTTCATCATAAAATGTCTACAATGAAATTTAATAGCGAAACTGTTCAAAGTCAAGGTGGCACACGTTGTATAATTGCGTGACTGAAGCATGAAAACACTATCATAAGTGTTACTTAAGTAGTCTGTTCAATAAGCACATCAATATAACGATACACAATTAAAGAAAATATTAAATATTGAACTCCAAATTTCATAATAGGCAAAGTTTTCAATTGAATAAACGAACATTAGAGGCCGTCCATTGTCCCGCGGCTGCACCTCATACACCGATCCTCGACATCCACAAAAACCACGGACAAAGGCAATTACCTAGGAGCGGAGAGTGAGACCACAGCAACCAGCGAGCTGCTGAAGAGCCGCTCCACCAGATAGGTATCCTCGCCTCCATTCTTGGCGTAGATTTCCTCGAGCCCGTCATCAGGTCCGAGGGAAAATAATCGGTACCCCGATCCACTACCAACAGCTAATGATCTGCAAGCAAAAAAAGAGACAAAATTAACACAAAGGATAGATAATACAGTCGATATACCTCTTTCTGTTAGCACAAGGTCAATATGTCGGACAAATGCAACCAAGGCGACTGACTGCAAATGAACTGGGCCATCGATAACACCCGACCGAGCTTGGTTCTTTCGATGTAAAAAAATATATTGATTATATATAGTTAATAAAATACAATTGAGACCCTTGAGCGAAAACGTTACACGTGTATTATATAATGTGAAAGTTCATAGATTAAACAATGCGTTCAATAATTAATTGCTCGGATCAAATCGTGAGCACGTTCGTCGACACTGCAGATAAATTATCAACGTGTCAACAATACATCACTTATATTGGCTTTTAGATAAGATCGAAGTAATCCCGAAGCAATTTGAATTGTTAATAACGACAAAAAATAATGGCGAACCGAACGACTTTCGGTTGTGCTGTGCGCGAGTTTGTTCTGCCAGAGATTTCACGGTCAAGTCGACGATTTAACTCGAGATTATTGCATAATGGAAAACACAACGTTGTAAATAAACACAAACACATACACCAACAGCGACAAACACCAAAGTCGAACCAGAAATAGACCGCGGTATCCATCTAGATGTGAATAATGTGAAAATTCCCGCCAACGTTTTTCGATTCGCACGCCACAAGAGAGCATCAGTCAGGTGAAGGTTCTGGATTACCGCCAGAGCTCACAAGCATAATAGAAATTATGTAAATAACGATTATAAAATGGAAATTATTTGAAATCAATGCATAGTACAGTAAACCTCCTTATAAAGTCGAAACAGGTTCGACGTTATAGGGCGGGAATTTAGGAAATCAATAAATGAAACATTTTTATCATTCTTTTTTTTTGGATATTTTAACGTGTTAATTGTTGAAAAAAATTTAAATGCATTTGGAAAAAATGACGTTATAGGGGGGACGCCGCAAAAATTATAGAAGGGGATGTTATAGGGGGGGTTTACTGTATGTCATCAAATAGCAGTCATTAAAAAAAATGTGTTTTTTGTACAGGTTTTTACTCCAAATTAGCACTATTTCATCTCAAATAAGCAATTTTTCATTTCAAAGTAATAATTTTTCATTTCAAACTAACAATTTTTTATTTCAAATTAATGAAAAATTGCTAATCTGAAATGAAAAAGAGCTAATATGGAGTAAAAAAACCTGTATTTTGTGTATGGTGAAACCTATGATGACATCATGAGTTCGCGAACGCGTTTACCTGTGAATAAAAAGTCAACCTTGGAACGAGGGTATCAGCTGTTCGCAATTGTAGCGTTCGCGAATTCTTTGTTTGCGAATAGAACAATTTCAAAAACAAAGCGTCGATAACTAATCTCTCCTACATTAGAATTCTTCGCGGAAAAACACGCGCGCACAAACATTTTTATTTCCCCCGACGCGTAAACAACCACGTATTAGTAAACAAACACCGGAGGCGTTCGAAAAGCGAAAACATCGACGAAATCGAATGTTTGCGTTGTAACAGTTGCTCTATCGCCAGATGTTCCGAAAGCGTAATATCCACCTTTTCGATAGGACTTTGGCATCGGATCACAAATGCAATGTCGAGGCGACCGACGTTCACCCCGACAAAGAACCATTTTCCGAGGCCGTCTAAAATCCGAAAAACCGCGCCAATCGATTCAAATACGAGAGATCGTTCCGTTACAAGGCGATCGCGGCTATCGGATACACCTGCCATGGCCGCGATACGCCTTCGCTGGGAACAAAACCATAATACTGCGCCATTCGAGGATCCGAATCGTCGCTGTGAAGCCCGGCCGTGAAAATTTGTGTCGATGACTCGGACTATTGCATCATGTGTGCGTTGTTTTTTTTTGTGTGTCAGAGCGCTGGCTGGCCGCCGTTTCACCGCGCGAAACTTCTTTGTTTCGTCACGTTCGCGATATATGCGTCCTTCCTTTGTGATCGCGATATCGCGCGAACGGGGGTGGCGATCCGCGATTTCGCTGCGCACGCGCATCAACAGTAAACAAATTACGTAAGTGGGTCAATCGAAAAGCGCGCAAAAGTCCGATTCCCAACACTCAAAATGTACGTTTTTATTTGCTAATGTGTCAAACGATTTCTTTGTTAACTGTCACTTATGTTTATGGATTCGAGGTGTTCGAGCGGAAATGCGCCGTAATAATAGTGAACGGTTAGGGATTAAAATCGCTTGCAAGGGTGCGACGTATCGATCAGCGAGGGCGGGGGCGTAAAGGGTGTGAGGGTGTAATGTCGGGGAATGTCGTTGTCGACTTACGTGCAGTCTTGATTAAAGTTGACGAAACAACCCCCGGAATTCGCGGCGTCAGCGGAGTGGGAATGGGCGGCGAGTGTCATGGGGCTGCACGATCGGCTGCTGCAAAAATCTGCGGGCGGCCGCCGCGGCCGCTGCTCGCACCAGCACTGCCAACCTCCCCCACCACTATTCCGCAACGAAAACAAACGATGTCGAAACGCTAGCGTCCACGTCCATCTTTGTTCACGGTGGTTCGTCGGAATTTGTTATCGCTTTATTTTTTATGATCGTTGTAAATTTGTCGAGTTTGGAAAATTAATATGTTTTGATTATATTATAAATTGTTTTGTTTTATTGTTGGTCGGATGTTTGAGTGTTGTGGCCGTATTTGTGTCGCACGTTTGTTTTGACAGGTCGTCGAACACGTGAGGTTGTATTTGACAGCGATGGGTAGGAAGATCCCCGGGAAGAAACATAGAGGGGTGAAAGATCCTTATAAACAACATGCCGATAGACTTGCTGCGTTAGTAAAATTATTTTTGTATCAAACGTAATACGGCTAGTCCTCGATTTATGACGGCGATACGTTCCTGAACCTCGGTCGTAAGTCGAATCCGTCGAAGTCAAAACTATATATGTATTTTTTTTTTTTGTAGTTTTACTTACTTTTATTAATACAATAATGAGATAATAAATAAATAAAATTTGAAAATCTTTCTCTGTTTGGCTCCATCATTTCAAATTTTTGTATTCATTGATTAATTAAATTAAAAGCTGCAGCCTTTTTTTAAATACGAATTTCTTTGGTGGTTCTAAATTTTTCCGTATTCTCACATCCGCTTGAGATTTATCATTCAATTTTATAAAAATAATAAATAATTAATTAAAAAAATATTTGTTATTTTTTTCGGTCGTAAGTACAAATCGTCGTAAGTCGAGGACTATTTGTACACCCCCCTATAACGACTCCACCTATAACGTTTGCGGCGGCCCCCTATTACGTCATTTTTTCTAATGCATTTAAATTCAAATTTTTCTAATTTGTTTCAAATAAATTTGAAACAAGCAATTAACATGTAAAAATTTCCAAAATAAAAAGAAAAATGAAAATGTTTCATTTATTGATCTCCCTAAATTCCCCCCTATAACGTCGAATCTATCTCGACGTTATAAGGGGGTTTACTGTAATTGATTGTCTTCAATGTCTTTGTTCGTGTTTTAGGTTGAAAAGTAAAACGAATAAGGCTCCATTTCGACCAGATGATCAACCGATTCCTAAAACTCTGATTGAATTAATGAATTGGAAAAACAAAAAAGCTCCCAAAGAAACCCATAAAGAAAAAAAAGAGCAAAGTTCAATAAAAAATAAAACTATACAAAAAAGTATGATTTCCACACCCTGTTACGAATAATTAATTGATTTTTGATATTTAAACATTTTTAATTTGTTCATTCAGAAACGCCCAGCAAAAATCTTTCAAATCCCATCAATAAGCTGAAAAAACTCGATGGAGAATCTAAAAAAAATTTTAGTATCCGTATTAATGAAGCCCTCAAAACGTTAAAAAAAGATACTACGTTCAAAGATATAATGAATGATATTCCAAATGAGGTTTGTAATACGTACTGAAGTTAAGACATTTAAAAAATAGTTTATAAAATTTCAATTTTATGGTTTCTTTTAGATTAAAAATCCCAGAAATGAAGAAACAAGAATTTTAAAAAAGAAAAAGAAAAACGGTAACGAAATAAGATTGACTAAATCACAAAAGCGCTATCAAAAGGAAAAGTTAAAAAAGGAACAACTCAAAGAGGTTTTTTCTTTTTTTATTATTGTTAATATTTATCATGATAATTCAAATTCAACATTGATTCAAATCTGAAATTATTATAGATGAAAGAAATGGATAAACTATATGTAATAAAAAAAGATGATATCAAATTCGGAGAGATTGTTCACGAACCTCCGACTCTCAAAATTTTACCAAGAAAAGCAGAAACATCAGATGGAGCTCCTCGGGTAAATATTAATTTGAGTTGAATTATAAGTTTTGGTAAAATAAATTTTACTATTAAATAATTTTGTTTCAGCCCGCTCGAAAAGATTTGTTATTGAATAAACTTTTTGAATCAAACAGTACTCGGTCAATATCTGTTAATAAAAGTGTACATGATAATACGCTAATGCACTTAAACAAAAAAGGTTTTGACTTGAAAAGAAAACGAAAAGATCTCCCCGATAAAATAAGAAAAAAATTAGACGAATCTCGCAAAGAAGCCATAGAAGCTTATAAACAGATGAAGTTGATTGAAAAATCAAAACAAAAAGAAATTTCATAGCGTATATCTTAATGTAGTATAATATGTATTAATTGAAAATATATAAATTTTTGATGTATTTTTCACTTACATTTTTTTATTTTGTTATCCATATTATACAATAGATGTCTCTTTTATGAAATGAAAATATTTCAGAAAAAAGATATTTTGACATGATATTTTATCAAAAAATCCATACATTGATTTGGAATTGTTTGAAAGATTGTAAAATCGGCGAAAATGTGTGTTATTCAAATTTATTTTTCATGAAATTAAATTCCAAAGTTTCAGATTTATTAAACAAAAAAAATAACAGTTTTAAGTTTATATATTGAATTCTAAATTTCTTGGATATATGAAAATAATTTTTAATTTTTATAAAAATTTCACATTCGAAAAACGAATATTCAAGAACGGTACGTAAATAATTTATTTTCGCGTTAAGTATCAAAAACTTATTAACCTTTATAAATTCATTATTTTTCATGACTCATAAAAACCGAAGAAATTTTTCATTTCAATCATGCAAATCCGGCAGTATAAATATATTCCAAATTTTCACAAAACTCCAACCTTGCGATGTGATTCTCGGTGGGTGTCAAAAGGTCAACAATCGTTTATTAATTATAGACAACAAAAATGGAATGCTCAGAGGAGAATCTGGAGCCAGTGTCACGGAGAAAACGCCCTGACCCACTTTCTTTTATTTGCTTTCAATTTTCGGGTGGTTTCAGGCGGCTATCAAAATTTAACAACTCTGTAATTCAGCTATGTGAGATCTCACTTTTATCAAGTACTCAAAAAAAAAAAATTGTTTCAGTTTATATAATTTTTGGATTATGCGAAATTCCATGTCAGAAGAGTGGAAACAGTGGAAGTTTATTTTCCTTCCGTAAACAAAACGATGTCTTTATGTTTGTCACAAATTGTTAGATGTCCTGCCGTGAACTGTTGACTTTATCATAATTCAAACTAGATGACCTCGTCTTTACTACGAGCCAATTCTTCACCTGCTCGACCTCAGTCCAAATGCGAATTTGTACAATTTATTCGCAATAATTTTTATATTATATATACGTACCGATTTCATTCATGTACTATCACAAGTTACAACAATTTCACATTCAGGTATCAGGAGCTTTCAATTGTTTTGTACACTTTTTTCACCTACCTATTTATTTATTGTCAAAATGTTTTATGAATTGAAAATAATAATATTTTCGATTATTTAAGATTATAACAATTTTTTCATAAAAAAATCACGATTTCTTCAAACCAATGCTTCAACAACAAGAACATATCTTCGTCTCTTTTATTACTTGGGTGAACAATCGATACAATTATTGTTATTTCATATTGTTTAGCCTTTGATAGAAAAATTATTGCGGACAACTGTTTCGAAAGTGGTAATGATTGCGACACTGTATAAATTACCCGTCGATGTTAAAATATTGCAATTACGCACCAATGGTGTCCTTCAACTAAACTCAGATTTTACTTTGACATTGCTCTGAAAAAACAACAATATGTATTGCACAACCCACCAAACAAATAAATCATCGAAATTTAATGAAACGACACATTAACAAATGTCAAATATGAATGACTCAAATATTAGTAATTTATAATTTTTAAGTGAAATTGGCATTATGTTCTAATACAAAAATAAAACAATTATCTATCGATTATATTATGTGAATCAACCTCTATTTCGTTACATGTATAACATTGAATAAAATTCACGATCTTGATATTTTAATCGCATGAAAGACCATCTTCATTATCACATTCTGACGAAATGAAAGGTCGCCCGCACATTTGCCCCGATCTATTTTTTCATGTGACGACCGTTATCACCACAGAGACCTGAATTGTAAAATTCACTTTGAAATTCAGTCACGTGGTTTTATGGCAGCCATGAGATTACAGCCATGAGTGGACGACGCCAACACTTAAACCCACAAATGATTATTTTGCTTCTAATAAAAGACACTTTTTTGCTCTGCATTGCTTGTAAAGAGATTAAGGCCATAAGTCGTTCAGCTGAAACTTCTTGTTTTTCTCATCGAAGCTTATCTCACTTTGACGTAATTGAAAAATGTCCGAAAATTGCGATTTTAAAATGTTAATTATATTTTAGAGAAAAACTTCAAATTTTTTTTTAATATTCATAGCGATTCCCATTTAGCCAAAGATTTAAAAGGTAATATTTATTCTAATTCCAGTATCGATTTTTGATATTAAATAAAATTAAATATTTCAATATGTGATTTAAGTTTGTTTACAAGTAAAGGCGCTGAAGTTTGTGAATTGTAAAATTTAATAATTTTATTTCCATTATGTTTTATTGCTTAATTTACTTGTTTTTCGTCTTATTCATTATTGTATGTGCTAAATAGATGATCCTATTTTCCTTGGTAAATTGAACAATAGGTTTATTATTCAAAATATTAATTTTAATAATAAGATAATTAAATATTTTATTATATGTACTAAAAATATATGAATACAGATTCCAGATTTATTACGGATTTAATGTCAACATAAAAATATAGTGAATTGAAAAAAATATAATTTAAATCAAATTCATAACATTTTTTCAGCGTTTAGAATTTAAGTTTTCTTCTTCCCCGCTCGTTAAAATCTTTTAAACATTGCATAATTGGATTGTTCGAAATTAATCGAATTATGGAACAATGAAATTAATAATTCCATGAATTTATCATATTATTAAATTTATTTCGTATATTTTTCAATATTATTTGCAATATGTCATGAATCAAAAAAAAAAACACAGGCAATAAACGTTGTAATTGGTTAAGGTCAAAACTATAATTCCGATATTTTTTTGATGAAAATGTTTATCATTCGGTTTTGTGCTATGATTAACGAAACATTCAAAATGGCAAAAGGCCGATTAAAATAAATTTGCCGCTTGCTGAAAAATTTAACACATCTAATGAATTTTTGCACGCGAAGGCACGTGGCAAAAGCGATTCTTTAATTGGCAATAAGTCGCCATTTTTTTATAGTCAATTGGTCGTTTTAATTGTCCATCATCATATTTATGAAACGTAATATATTTGATGTGATATTCTTGATTTTTATTTCTCAATTCATATGTATAATAATTTTAAATATTTTTTTTTTAAATTAAAAGTCTTCCAAACTTAATGAGGCATTTCCAAGCACATTGATTGAACTTTCGTAATTTTTGTGAAAAATTTCAATAATTACTTTAATTTAAAATGAAACAATTATTTCAAATATATCATTATATTATATATTTTACAAAAAATAATACAATAAAAATTTCATATCCTACTCATACATGGGTGGGTTCCTAACAGATTTCCATAAAAACCCATTGGCCAAAATCAATCGACGCAAACTTCCTGATTGCAAATTTGGCGCGATGTGCCAACGACAAATCGAAATTCAAATTCGCAGAACGGTTCAACGTTTGAGCCGATCGACCGTGACTGCAATTGCAACACCGACAACTGTTCTAAGGTCGTTAGATATCGTTATTTTGATATTTATCCGTGTGTATGTGCGTTTCGGTGAATTCAGACGATGTCGTTGAACTTCAACAATACGTCTATATCGGAATTGGTGTTGTCAATTTTCATTTCCCTGTTGGTTTATGCAATCGAAAGTTAGTTGATTTTTTAATGTGTTGTGTTATTTTTTGTTCGATGATTTATATTTGGCGAACTGTGGATTTTTTATTGTAAATGCACAATGTAATTATAAAAAAGTTTAAAGTAAGCTATTCGAATTTTGTAATTAAAATCGAGAGTGGATTTTAATATTTATTTTCACATTAATGAAATGAAAATGGTTCGTTTGTTCAAATAAATTTTTGTTTGATCATGTAAAGTTATTTTTCATCTGGTTAAAAACATTGTAATAAATTTTCAACAGTAATTAATGTTAAAAATATTTGCTCTCCAATAAATTACAGCTAACATAAATCTCGTTTGTATGATTGTTTTTCATTTAGGATTTATTGTGATTTTTTTGTACGATAAACCTTGACGACATACTTGGCAAACTTTTTGCTGTCCATCCTGAAATATTTTTAAATTCGTATTTGGACAAGTAAATTATACGAAGTTGTTATTTGTACAAGACCACATTAAGCATATTAACCAACTATCTCCATTAGATAAAGCGGCGTCATATAGTCTATTAAAAACACATTTTCTCACTTGAAAATGAAATAAATAAAACAATAGTTCATAAAATTTTATTTACAATACTGAATTTTATGTTAATGGTTACTGAAAACATATGAATTATTCATTGTTAAAATTTGCTTATTTTTGTGAAAATATTGCGATTGAAATAATGCAAAACCATGACGAAAACAAGATATATAAATAATACACACCGCTTAGAAATTCGCTAATTGGTAATATGCGGAACCGACTTTATTTTGAAAATTTGTCGACATGCCGTGCTTTTGTCCGTCTCGACACGCAAAAGTAAAACGAGCTAATTAACTATTATAGACAACTTCGTCATAGATAATTGCTCTTTTTGTTAAATAGAATTACGGAAGAAAATTTTTCCTTTTTGTGCTCCATTTTTCAGTAAAAACATAGGAAATCTCGGTAAACACGATTCTCGAGCGATATGAATAAACACGAAATTTTCGCAATCTGATTCATTCTCGTTCTCTTGAATCGAGATATTTGCACGCAATTTTGTTTTATGATGTTGATATATATTTCTAAAATTGTAAGAAATCTTGTTTTCTGACGAAATCTTCATTCAGACTTCTCATGAAGCAAATATTTTCAGCGGATGAGATGTGTTGATATAATATATTTTCAAATCGGTACGATTCGTATGAATACATATTGTTTGATCCGTTCATATACAAAATAGATGTATGTATTCCATGTGCATTTATTTGTTTTAATATTAGATTAATTTGTAATTTAGATTCATTTTATAACTTCATTATATAATATGTTTCTATGGATGAATCAATGTTATATAAATCTAGAAAAAATAGGTATATTATAAATCAAGAAATTAAATATAATATGTATGTAACCAATTACAATATGTATTATATCTGTTATGTTATAATTGTATTTAAATTTTTGAAAAATAGTTTCTTAACAATATTTATAATAAGATTTTTGAAAAAAAAAAAAGGATTCACTGTTAAGTAATCAATGTGTATTATTTTTAATCAAAATAGCAAATAATTCGGGAAAACGTAGACAACCCTAATTTACAAATAAATATTTACAATATCGCACAGTCCCATTCGAAAAATATTTACGATTTCCAATCTAGATTCGCGCTTTTATAAATAAAACTACCCGCTCGGATTTCAGCATTTTTCAGTACCGTGCGTCACAACACGCGCGATATTCCTAGGAAAGAGCGTCCATTGTCGACGAATGATACACAACAAATTGTTATGATAAACTCGAGAACGTTTTTCATAGAAAATCCGTTCCGGATACCGATGACCAAGGTTTATTTTCTTTCAAACGCAATGGCGGAATGAATTTTCATGAGCGCGCTGGCCGAACAAGCGACGAACAATGTACCTGAATTATCGCGATTTTTCATTTCGGAGCTTGTTTTTTGAATGTTTTATATAAAGCTTGTCGCCTTTGAAAGCCTCTTTCTCTCTTTTTGCACAAGCATAAAGTTTTACAACCTGTTTATTCAGTTGACAGACCGTATGACGCAAAATATTCGCATTCACGTGATCGTGTTCGCATTGCGCACGGGCCGCGATTAAATGACAAGAAAAAGTAATATAAATTTATTTTATTTGAAATCGACGCTAAACGAAAAAGGTCGTTTGTATTCAAATTTCCGATGTGGGCTTCGATTATATGCTGCACTTCGAAAAGTTGGTTTCAGTTGAATTTATATCGATAGTTAATTGATATAGTTATATCGATAGTTAATAGGATGTAATTGAATGTAAAATTCATATTATGATTATGTTCTTATATTTATTTTCGGTCAGTTACATTAGTAATATTATTTTTCATTTTGTGTAATGAAATTGCGTGCCGGTGACCGTTAATATCAATAACCTTACCCTTGCTTCTTTGGTGACGTAAAGCAATATTCATATTTACCTTGCCCTAACTGCGATTACAAAGCATTTTAATGAGATTGCAATATGATACTTACATAGATATGTTTATATTATTATAATTTTTATTAGAAATAATTCACAGAATCTGCTGTTACATAAAAATTACAGTTTTTTATTCGTTAATTGATAGTCTTATAAAATAAATAAACTTTATTTTCAACTCGACTGATTCTTGCTTTAATTAATTCAAAACGAAACAATTTAAAATTCATATCACATTTTCTAGGTTATTTTTTAAATTAATTTTCATATTTTTTGATTCGTAAATAGTCATTGAAAATTTATAATAAAACATCAATATTATCCCTTTCATTGTAAAATATTATATCGTGATAATTTTAAATCAACAAGACAAGACAGGATTGCATGTAATATGAAAACAATTATGTACAATATTTTCACATTACCACAACTTTAGTCATTGAATTATAAAATATATTAAAAGTATTTTTTTTTCAAATGATTTCAATAAATTATTCATATCAAAACGGATTTTCCTCAGGTAAAAAATGAAATAACCAATTAAAAAAATTGTATTTTCCGATTCTGTCTGGAAAATTGACAAGTTTATGTCATAAATGTTATTCATATTAAATTGTTACAATTACGACAATTTTTTTTTCAATTCAAAATATATATATGTATCATATATAATAGATACGTTAATGAATATTTTATTAAGATAGTTTGATGACTAAGAATTAAAATTTCCATAAGGAAAATGCTTGACCTACATATTGAAAAATGTTAAAACCCACAACAATATTTTTTCGACCCAAATTTTATCGATAGCGAAATTCATTAGTTTATTCAATCTCTACTATATTTAAAAAAAAAAAACAATATTTCAACCGACTTTTTTATAGCCGTTTTCGCAATGTTTCAAGCATCAACATTTTATCAAACACACCGAGCAGTGCATACAAAACAAACGCAATTTTTACGACGACCTCGCAACAGGTTTTCCGATGCGCCGAGTCCCCAAAAAAACTAAAAAGCTCGCGTACAATATAATTTAGTGACTTAACAACATTCCAGAACCGAAAGGATCGGGCATCGCCGAAAAATCAACAACCGACAAAAGCTTCGCGCGGTCAAGAGGCGAACCAAAGGTCCCCTTTCGTCTCGGTCATCGCAATGATGATAACATACCGAGACGGCGGTCATGAGGATGGCCGCCATTGTCCCTGGTGTTGTCTGCTGTCTCACTTTTAATTGGAGTCACATGAAAACAATCAGCGCGAGACAAATGGCGCGCGACTCGTTGAGCGAATCTGGACGATTTGTTCAATGGGCGTAGATCGATCGGTTTTGTGTGTGTGTGTGTGTGTAATTGTTTGGCGACGGTGTGGTCGTTGGGCTTTCCAGTTATTTTTTGTTGATGTTGTTTTGGTTGAATGGGTATTCCAGTTTGGGTTTTTTGGGTCGGCGCTGAAAAATTTCTCGTGATCGATTGAAAAAAAAACGGGCAAATTTAGTGTGTTTTTTATATCAATTTGATTTTGTTGAGAATTTGTGATATGATTTTTTTAATAGAATAATTAATTTTGTGTATAATATGATCGATTAATTAATATTTAAATAGTTTTGCATTTAAAACTTTCGATTCATATTCATTAAATAATAGTAACACAAAACTTTTTTATCACATTAAAAAAAAAAATTATATACAGATAGTTCTCGACTTGCGTCGGAGATACGTTCCTGAACCTCGATCGCAAGTCGAATCCATACAAAAAATAAATCAATTTTATTTATATCAAATTTTTCATTTTAATACAATATTTCGAATAAGTCAATATTTTTTCCGAAATGTATTGATCATAGGTGTCAAAAAAATTTTTGAAAAAATATACATATAATTTTTTTCGGTCCTAAGTACGAACCGTCGTAAGTAGCTAAAAAAAACATAAAGTATGTATCTATATTAAATATGAATTTTGTTTATAAGTATTGAACAAATAGTTTAAAAAAAAATGTAGAGGAAAACTTTCGGTATATTAACTAACAACAAACCATTCTTCTTATATGTAAATACGTTAAGAAAAATCACATGCGATTTTTATCCCCACTCAATAAAAAGCTATTAAAAATTCGACCCTAAACAAAAATTAAAAAAAATCCGCAAAAACCCCGAAAACATACCTGCATTTTTACCACATAAACGTCACTCATTGTCAGATGACGATAAGACACGCCCTCTTACACATCCGAAAAATCATCTTTGAAATACGAGGAGGGCTTCGGTCGGTGTTGATGTCAACTCCCAAAAGTTGACACCAATCAAACGCTATCAGAAGAGAATTCGAGAAAAAAAAAGCGCGCGCGTCACGTGTGGATTTTTTGTCGGTCGCCAGTCACGTGGCGGTCGAAATAAACAAATTAATGGCCACTTTCGATGATGATGACGACGATCGCGGCCTCTCCGTTGATGATTTATGGCTTGAATGAAGTTTCGATAATTGTCGAATCGAATATTTGTCGCGTTGATTGAATTTTGTCGTTGACTTTTCTGCGGCAATGTGCTGAAAAGCTCAATTTAACATTGTATATTTTCGATTCGTATATAATTTTAGGTACTAATTTTTTTTTGTTGATATATAGATGGCATCAACTATTTATATATGCGGGCACTCTTCCCGTTCTCCGTTTTCACACGAAATAATTAAATATTTATGGGATTTTCTCAACTTAATTGTTTTAATACAAGGTCAGTATTACACTTTTATTACCATATATAATTTATTTATGGAGGCACTATACAATGATTGGGCTGTTCACATTTTAGTATGAATAATACGTTTTAGTTGCGTTTATCGCACTATTTGTTTGAAACTTATTTTATTGATGGTGTTAGTTATCTTATATGCACAATAAATATAATAGCACGTGGATATTGTTTATAAATAAATTTTACAATTGAATAATATAATTTCTTGTACATTGTGTATACGACCATTATTCGAATGCACAAAAATCTATCATTATATAAAGAAAATATATAATTAACCATTTTTAATAAGCATAAATCATCGGTTACATTAATAACATGAACCGAGAATTTTCAAGCGTTAAAATTCCCATTTTACCACGTGACATGAAAATACACTGTTTACGCCTCACAACATATCAATTACGAGATAGGAAAATGGCTAACGATACTAAATTGACGTAAAATAAATAATGTATTCGTAGAAAACGTAAAACACGATATCACAGAGGGTGAAGTTACGTGACCACAACAACGCAGCCCGAATAATCTAACAACGTAAAATTCGTCAACAACGAAATCATTTTGTTTATCCAGAGTTTGTATTCATGTCAACACCAACATTAGCCAAGGATCCGCTTAATTGTTTGTGATCGAAGCACAAAACACGCGCGAGCTGATAAGCGAAAATTCCCTATGTGACACACAAAGCAGTTCTTGTTGTCATGTGCTGTTTTTTTAACTTCAGGCAGTTATGCGACTGCGATAAATTTTATATTATCGAAGGTTTTTCGAGGTATTTTTTAGGCCTCAGTTGTCGTGTGTTTAGAATCTTCTGAGAATCGATTCGCTTGGAAATTTCTGAATGCACAGCAATTGACCATCGAGTGATGGTTAATCGATAAAATGTAATTGAAAATATCGATGTTATAATTCTTGTTGTGTATTAAATATTTATAATTTTGTAATATCGAATTGCAATACATGAACAATCTTCATGTGCACATTACGTCGTGGTACGAACTCGATTTATATTCGAAAACCGCAATCAAGAATTGACATGACAAATTTCAACCGCAAACTCAAAATTACCTGAAGCAACCATCAATACCTCAAAAATTATATTCGAAACACGCACCATAACCGTAAATTCAAGATTTTACGTGATTTCAATCAACAACCATTAACAAATGCGAGAAAAGATGCATATAAACAGAAAAAGTTAACGACTCGTTCACCAGTTCACCTTGCACTCTAACCAGAGGGGTTTCCCCATTTAACCGATCTCGATTGTGACTCATTGTTCATTACAAACAAAATCGAATTTAATTACAATTAGTGCTAATTTTGTTGAAACATTCAATTAATAATCGATGAATATGACAATATATTAGTACAATTAAAAAAAAATGGAACAATTATTACTCACCATTCGTTTTGAAAACCGACTTTAATGATCGATTATTGGTCGTTAAGTGATTATCGAACTATCCAAATTATTGAAATATTCATATAATGATAAATTTGATCTTTTTAATTCACAAAGTGTACAATACGAAATCGATAATTTTGTAATTGGAAATTTAATGTAATCGAACGGGTCGTCGCGTCAACGCACTCTCTAGCAAACTAGCACAACAATAACTCATCTTATTAATTATCGAAAAACGCATTCGTATGAAAATTAGCTGAATGCAAAATTTAAAATGCAATGTGCCCATATAATTGCGATGTACATATTCAAGGGAGTCACGCGCAATCGCGGCTGAATACACCAATCGTTTCGCGAAACAGGTTCAAACCGAATACCATTGAAAACACATGACTTTACTTTTTTTCCGACGCTCATTATTACGACATGTCCTCGAAGTGGATTCGAAGTTAATCGGATTCGATTCGATGAAAAAATGGCGGTCCGTCTCGGCAATTTCTCCGCTTCGCGGTGGGAAAATTGTTGGAAAAGTGCTTTTTTTTAACGAATGGGAGATTCGCGTGCGAAACGAGATCGATCGGATTCATGGACGTAATAAAATAATTGCGCAATCATAGTGTTTAAATAATGAATAATTGTTGAATTGAAATTAAATACGTGCGTCATTTGTTGATAATTTTGTCGCGTCTTGCATCGTTTGTTAATTTGTGGTACTTTTATATTTAATTAATATAATAAAAATCAAATCGATCAGTCTGTGAGTGTTTATATTCTACAAATATTGAAATTATTATTTAAACATAATATACATTATATTATTATTTTTAAGATCATCCACTTGTATTTTATTTGACTTATGTATTTTTAGTTAATTGAAAGTTTTGTCACAACTTCGTTATATTTCCGTGTTAATTTTCGCTTATAAATTTTTTTCAATATAATGCAGTATTCGTGTTCAATAAATGGTTCGATTCAACCTTTAACGATGTGAGGCCTTGCTTTTTAAATTGGCCGAGTACTTGAACCTGTTCCTGTAAAACTTACGAAACAAATAAATAACGCGGACGATCTAGATTTCGATCTTCGCTTGAAAATGATGATTTGGAAGTAAATTTGATTATTTTGAATGATTTTAATTTGTATGATGAATTGAAAATAATAGATTTTTTCTTATCAACAGTGTGAATATTAAAAATATTATAGTTTGAATTACTTTTTCCTAAATAAAATATTGGAATTTGAATATTGTTAGATAACATTGATAATAATAATTAGAACATCAACTAATCCTCTTATGTTTCGTTCAACTGAGTTATAATATAAACTAGTTATTCATAAATAAAATAAGATTTATTAGACGCGTGCGATATTAACTGATTTTCATTATTATGATAAACGAAACAAACTTGACAATGATTACAAAAATTCAATAAAATTGCATTCTTAATTATTACACATATGTTTCACCTTATGAATTAGAAATCGAATTTCATACAATGAATATCTTCTGTCAGCCTTGCTATTATTAAAACTCAAAGTTAACCGAAAGATAACAACAAAACAAACACGTTTAACAACAGGCCTGAAATTTGTTCACAAAAAATGACGTCACAAAATTGTTAAAAAATAATACAACCACGTGGTGTGCAAACGTTGATAAAAAAAGATAGAATGTCAAATACATATATGAATAAATTATTGTGACACATTTACCACGTGCTCTTGTTTGTATCAAAAAAGCATAATTATCGAAAAAAAAATTACACACGATTCGAATTCAATATTTCATGTCAATTATTCACGTGATGTAATCGTATTTAAATCCGCTAATCTGTTTTCCTGCAGTGAACTTTTCCCTGTGATTTTCCAAGTAGTGTAAGTTTCCTCAAGCGTGATTAGCATACTGATCCTGTCTCTTTTGGTATGGATGTAGAAAAAACGCAATTTTCATAAACTGCATTTATTGCAACGAATAAATATTCAAAAAATGTAGCCTTTGCGAAGGTAAGTGCATGAGGACGTCTTTTTTTCGACTTTAAGGATACCGAGTTCGCCCACGTGTGGGTTTTTATTGTTTTTCGGCGGAATGATATATAATATTTGACATTGTAAAAAATCAACTTGTGCTTAAATTGATTTTATTGTATTTTTTGTGTGTTCGTTGAGGAAAAAAGTTTTTTTTAATTTCTTAGAAATGATCTTTGTTGAGATATCTTGTTATAAATAATGTTTATCCTTTTACTTTCACTAACTTTTAACCTTTATTTTGATGTTATTCAAAATATAAACAGATTTTATTTATTGCATTCAATCGGTAATATTATGAAATAAAAAACAAGCCTCTTTTCACTCACTTTTGAGCTTTATTTTGAATTATTTCAAAACGTGAAATATTCTATTTATTGCATTTAATTGGTAATACAATTACGAAATAAATAAAAAAAACAAGTCTTTCCCATCGTTTCGCCACTACGCAAATAAATCAAATGTTAAAAATCGATATGCGAAAATTCGCAACGTACTGTTTATGATATTTAGTATGCAAAATAATAAACTAGCGATCAATGCGAGACAATTAACATCGTAATTGCACATTGAAGTATTCAAATCAATTAGTTAAACATAATGCAATTCAAGATCACTTTGCGGTTGAAAGACCTACGTAATAAATTACTGAAGGCATTGTTTACTTTTTCACGTTACCAAATACTGAAACATTGTTACATTGACCTAATGTTTATTAAAAAATTGAATTAACCAGCAAATTGATTTTTTTTTCGGTTTATATTATTTTCTTTAATGATTGAAGATTATTTCTTAAAAAAATAAGCAAATCGACATCATAAAATGGCGTCATTCGAAATTATTTTAATTGGACTGCATACGTTGATTAAACTGATGTTGCCGAAAAGTATTTTTTATATTGTCAGTACATAATCAGTATAAATCATGATGACGCATAAGCCTTAAACCCCTGCAAACTTATTTACAAGGGGTTGTCTTTCAAGTCAAACAGAGATAAAATTTTAAGATATGTAAAAGACGTCATTTTTTAAACAGAATGATTTTTTTTACTTGACATTCAATTAAACTTAATCTCTTTACTTTTGTATAATTATTCGAAATTTACGACTTGTACAATAAACGGCTAAGATACTCATCTGTATTAAAGCGTATATTTATCTTAAATTAATTTTATCCGTTAATGAAATTCAAACGAGGAAAAACTACATAGTGATGGCGTTAATATATTTATGTACAAATCTGAAGGTTTTCATTAAACATTAGTAATTTAAAACAAAACTACTTATTACTTTTCACTTATGATTTCTCGTGCAATAAATAATATGATATTTAATTATTATAAATGATTATGAATACTAACGGATTCGATACTGGAAATAATCTGTGACTGTTACAATTAAGAAAATGAGTCAATTAGTCATCTGAATATTTTGACATTTTCGAAGTGCTTGTCATTTAAGTTCATATTGCAGGAAATAACAAACCATTTTTCAAATTTGTTTTGTTATTTTTGTTTAAATTTCGCAACGTATAAAAAATTCTATTTCTGTATTTTTTTATGTTCTAATATTTTATTGGCATACATCATCAGATTTAGAAGAAAAATTTTGACATTATTTTTTTATCAAGACCATTTTTTTTCAAAGCTAACAAGTTTTTATTGATGAAAATTAAAAAAAAAACTGCATTGAGGATCAAGATATTTCTCGAAGAAGCATTAAAGGACTTCCCACTTGAATTAAGTCTTGTTACAAGCGGCTCAAACTCGAATTTAGATTTCTCACAAACAACATATGACAATTCCATAAGCCATTAACATTTACGAAAACGTTTATTAAAACTAGCAATCACAATATGACGTTCTAGAAAATTCGATGCGTTTCTTAACGATTCAAACATAAACAATTTTCGGTCAATTAAAAATAGGAAAATACGTAAAACGATTTTCTATTGAAAATTGATGTTTGTATGTTCAGGAAAATCAAATTTTGTATCTTAATATGTTTAGGATTTATTATTTTCGAAGTGAATAAAATTTTGAAACATTTTGATGATTTTTGGTGATAAAAATGGTACTATGTATAATTTTCAAAAATTGAACCTATTTGATTCGATACAAATATAAGCTTGCAAATTAGCTTTTAAACAATGTAAAGTTTCACTTCAAAATTATGACGTATATTTTTAATTAAAATTTATAAATCAATTTCACAAATTTGATAAAAAAAATAAATCTTATCATGTTTTAAATACAAAAAAAAAACTATAAACCTGTAATCGAAAATTAACAATATACACCACGAATACAAAAAAAAAACTACCCACATTCCCAACATCATCAACAATTCCCAAAATTTAAAAACAAAGACCAATTTTATGACCCCCCCCCCCCCACAGGGTTGACAAAATGGCCGCCGTTGGGGGGGGCAGGGGGGAGGGCTTTGGCACATATAAAGCGGCGTCGACAGACCGCGGCCACAGTTCCGCTTTGGTTTCCGTGCAGTTCGCGTCGCGAAAAACCGAAAGCTCGAAAGCTCGCGGCCCCAAAGCGCCGAATCGCGGCCATAGCCGAGCCTGTTCCAAGTGCGCATTATGGACGTACCCGCACGGCCCGATCTCAATCACAGTGATTAGTGAAATTGATTGTTCATCGATTGACTTTCGTTGTGCGCATTTTTTGAATCGTGAGTTTTTTTTTATTTTAATTTGTATTTTTTTATCGATGTGACGTTGGCGAAATTCGACGGTTGATTTGTCGAGTTCTTGAACTTTCTATAAGTACGTATTTTTGATGTCATTAGCCTCTAGAATGCATAATTAATCAGCGCGGCCTTCAGGACTTTTGTCGAATTGAAGCATATGAATATGGTGACATGTCCGATGCATTATTTCCGGTTAGAGGTGTCGCAGATGAAAAGGTCGATCGGAAATTACTTATTGTATACGAAAGGTCGCCGTCTCATTTCCATACGAAAAGCTTCTGGGGAAAAATTCGATTTAACGCGTCGCTTTGTATCAATTGATTTCGTTTTCCTAGTTATGTCTCATTAAGAATGTATCAATGCGCGTTTAAAGGTTAATTGTTAGAGTGACTGTTGTGTCAACATTTGTTTGACGCGATCGTTTAAACGTCGTACATCATTTGCTCCGCACACTTTTTTTTACCACACCCTTTTTAATTGCATTCAATTTGCACATGCACATCAGAGGTCAATTCGACGAGTTAATAAAAAATTTTATGAGTATTATTTATAACAAATACCGTTCTGTCTCGTCGTTTAATTGCGCATATAATAAATCTTGAGAGGCTCCGATCAGTTGTCGATTTGTAGTCCAGAAATTTTCCATCACACACCACGTGTATGATCACTCCTAACGATATGCAAACAAATAATAAAGTTTTAACGATATGCATTCATGCAAATAAGAATGTTTCAATGCATTCTTGTATAGCAGAAATCTTCAACAGAACTGAACCTTCTATTCAAAAAAATCGTTTTGTGATTGAAAAGCGTAACGATGGCGCATTTTATTATATTGTCATTCGTCTGCCATGTGGAAACTATCACATTATAATCACTACCACGCAAATTGTGATTATCTTATGAATTGTAGTCGTTGTAACTTGCACGTATCACTTTTTCGTTTATGTATAGTAAATATTTATCTATGGCCGCATGTTCATTGCTCTTCCGCGCCAATATATCCGTCAAAAACATGAAACGTTTCATTGTTTGAAAAATTAGAAACAAAAAATCTCTTGTTGAATTGCATGTTTACTTTTCAATCAAGATGATGCGTCTACACACCTGCAATGTCACAATAGTTGACTCATCGAATAATAACTGTTATCATGAAAAAACCTTCAGTTGTAATAAAATTATTCTAGTTTTCATCATAAGATCAATTTTTTCTATATAAATATCAATATAATATTTTACCATTAAATTTTTAAAATTTGAATAAGAAATTAATAAGCATTGAAATTTTTTTTAAATATGCTGTAAATTTACGTTTCTAATATTAATTTTGAAATGAGTATTGTGATATTGAAAAGTTCATTTAAGACAAACACCGTGAATGATTGAACAATTTATTTTTACTTCGTATGCAAAACCAATGTTATTGAAATGCATTTGTTTCGAAATCCGAGTCAGTGCAATTTACATTTACAATTCATGAAAATTTATTACTATCGATTATGGTCAACAAAGAACGGCCGAAAATTAGCAAAAACAGTTTAATTTTTCTGCGCCATCTGTCAATATTCGCAAATGAGCAAATTAAAACGCGAACCGAGACTATTGTCATTTTGAAAAAAAAACGACACCATCATTAACAACTTCCAAAACAATAAACTTGCGAAAAATGCCTTGGAAAACGGCATGTATATAGAACAGGGTACTCAGTTGTTTGCACAAGTTTCGTTTTCGCACTCGATCTGTTATGACATTTCTGAAAAAAAATTTATTGATCTAGACTTGATTATTGGTTGCAGGAATCTTTTCAAATTATCGAAGAATAGAAAATGGTAGCCAAAAGCCAAGTTCCCGGTCTTACGGGGTATGTCAATGGAGGACTCAGCAGTTCCACCCAGTCTGTGGATTCTCCAGCTGAACCTCATGGAGGTCTTCAAGGAAGCAATGAACTCATTCGTAAGTATATTAAGATTTAATCAATTTGAATAAGCAAGGTCAAGGGTTTTTAATTGTTTTCAACTCTTGATGTAAGGTTATTCAATTTATTACAAGTTGTGATAACAATTTTGATTTAAGTTAGATAAATAACACGTGCTTCAGCCTAGTCTTAATTTAGATATTCACCGGAAATTCAAAAAAATTTTTACGAATGGAAAAGTTTAATAACACATATTTAAATTTAACTTAATATTATTCCAGTCGTTGACGATTCTTCACCAGTTTCTTGGAAGGAATCTGTAAAATCTGTGATACCGTGGACGAAAAACAAAGCATCGAAACTGTTCACCAAGAAAACTCTTTATAAAAGACTGCCTATTTTAGAATGGTTACCATCGTAAGTATTGCAATTATTTTTTTATTTATATTAATATCAAACTCTCGATTCAAATTTTTTTTTATCGATAGATATAACGGAGACAAAGCAGTAGGTGATCTTATTGCTGGAATCACCGTTGGTTTGACAGTTATACCTCAATCATTAGCTTATGCAAACATTGCCGGATTACCAGCTCAAGTTAGTATATTCACATAATTTTAATTAAAATTTTATTTAAAAAAATAAATCAAAATTTTTATTACAGTATGGTTTATATGGATCTTTCCTTGGTGCCTTTATGTACATATTACTTGGTAGTTGTAAAGATGTTCCCATGGGACCAACAGCTATAGCATCTTTGATGACTTATCAGACAGTTGGAAATAAAGGATTTGGAATAGAACATGCAGTACTACTTACATTCCTCATTGGTGTTATTGAAATTCTCATGGGTGTGTTGGGATTGGGTAAGTGTTAATGTTTATTAATTATTATTGCACGGCATTACTTATTATTCGCATTTATAAAAATTGATACGTAGACCTTTGATCGATTCTTTGTCAACCTTCTAACATTTAAAATAATCAGTATGAAATATTGATATCAAATAAAGTGCCAACATACATCAATTGAATCTGTCACATTCAATAATGTCGTATAGTTATCTATGTTGAAAACAACAAAACGGTGGTGCGATGCTTAGAAGAATTCTTTATAAAAACACATTGAAAATCCAAGTTATTTATTAAAAGAAAATTAACATATTATATTTTTGACTCTAGGTTTTCTGATAGATTTCGTATCAGGACCTGTTTCATCAGGATTCACATCAGCTGTGGCATTAATTATTTTAACATCTCAAGTAAAAGACATTCTTAACATATCAGTTCAAGGCTCAACTTTTCTTCAACAATGGGTTTCAATATTCAGTAATATTCATAATACACAACCTTGGGATGTTGTACTTGGAATATGTTGCATAGTGATTCTTCTTCTAATGCGAGTAAGTTTCATTTTCATTTCAATTATCAAGTTATTGCTGAACAAAAATATAATAACGAAAATCTATATTTTCTTTAAATTACATATAATATATAATATATAATATATGTATTTAGATCATTGGAATGATTCAAATTGGTCCTGCTAATGATGAACTTAAAACTACAAAACATAGAGTGATAAATAAAGCATTATGGGTTTTTGGGGCTACCAGAAATGCTATTGTAGTTATTATTTGTGGAGCGATTGGATTTTCATTTGCATATGATGGAAGTGAGCCACCAATGAAACTTATTGGTATGAATTAATCTAATTATTTTCCTTAATAATAAGTTATTTCAAAATAAATATTATTAAAATGACAATTTTTATTTAGGTTACATACCATCTGGTATGCCAAATTTCCAAGCTCCTCCATTTAGCTATGTTAGTGGTAATTCAACGATTGGTTTCTTTGATATGTGTGCAGATTTAGGCTCTGGTATTATTGTAGTGCCTTTAATTGGATTATTGGAAAATATTGCTATATGTAAAGCTTTCGGTGAGATTACTAAAATGAATGTTTCCATGAAATTTCATGACTTTTGGCTATATTTATGAATATTTATTATAATTTGCAGCCAATGGAAAAACTGTTGATGCAACACAAGAACTTTTGGCTATGGGTGCTAGTAATGTTGCGAATTCATTTGTGCAAGCATATCCTGTAACAGGATCCGTAGCAAGGGCTGCCGTTAATCACGCTTCTGGAGTACGTACTCCTCTTGGAGGTTTATATACAGGTGTGATTGAAATAAAATTTAATTTAATTTAAATTTCAAACAATAGTCATAAATTAAAAATATAATTGTATTTTTTTTTCAGGATTGCTTGTAATTTTGTCATTATTGTTCTTCACTCCTTGTTTTGCATATATTCCTAAGTCTTCATTAGCAGCTGTTATAATTGCAGCTGTTATTTTTATGGTAGAAGTACATGTTGTTAAACCAATGTGGAGATCAAAAAGTAAGTATTTATAACAACTTACATTTTGGTATTAATATTTAACTAAAAGACTAAAAAATCACCACTTAATTTTCAAATTTTAGAATCTGATTTGATTCCTGGTTTTGGAACATTTGTTTTCTGCTTAGTACTCCCACTCGAAGTTGGTATTTTACTTGGAATTGGGGTGAATGTTGTTTTCATTTTGTATCATGCTGCTCGTCCTAAGATTTCTGTAGAAACATTAACAGTGAGTATAAAATTAAACATTTTTTTATTTGAAATTTACTGTAAATAAAACGACTTTAAATGTATTTATTTTTACAGAGCCGAGCTGGCGAACAATACCTTATGCTGACACCAGATCGGTGCTTAATATTCCCTTCAGTAGATTATGTACGAAAATTAGTTACTAAACATTCACTTAAACAGTCACTTCCAGTAGTCATTGATTGCACACACATATATGGAGCTGATTTTACAGCTGCAAAGGTAATTCAATCATTAACTGCTGATTTCAAAGCTCGAAGCCAATCCTTGTTCTTTTATAATCTTAAACCTAGTGTTTGTAACATATTCGAAGGTTTAAGTCCAACAGAATTTATTGTATTTTATGAATTTGAAGATGTCGATAGATTACTTAAAGAAAGTTCCTGTTATAAACCAAAAGACATTGTATAAAACCATATTGCATATATATTTAATGTACATATTATATATATATATAGATTAATTTAAGTATAATATTTCAAAAATATAATTTAACTATCATAGAACATTCATGCCATTTTGTACAAAGTTGACAATTAAGCATTTTAGATAATTGCTTCTATTTTTTAAAAAAAGTAGAACAATGTATGTAACTCTATAAAATTTATAGAATGTTATTTAGTGAGCTTTCAGTATTAGATCATTTGTTTTATAAATGTTTTAAGAGGTGTTTAACATATTTATTAGATTAGATTAATTGATTTAACTTATTATTTTATCAAATTTAACACAAGTATTTATAGTTTTATTGTAATTTATGATATTAATTGTAAAATAATTTATTTTTTTACTAATTAACAATATGAAATATGCATTTGTACTTATTATGTTAATTAAATAGAAGATACTTATGCGTGTTTGTTTATAAGTGTTATTGAATGAAAAGTAATTTTATTTGTAATTGATTTATTGATTTATTGTTTTTTTTATAAACAAGGTAGTCCAATTATTTTGTTACTTGAAATACAAAAGCAAAAAATATTTGATATGATTATATCATTGTCTCTTTAATTTCATATTTAGCCAATAACCATCCTTTGATTCAAAAAACAAAGTAGTCTTTGATAAAGTCATTGGTATGGGTGTTTTTTCGCAAACATTGAAATTGAATTTTGAAAGAAAATAAAACAGTAAAATTTTGATTTCCATTAAAGCAAAGCGTACACCTGTAAAATCATAATTAAATACATAAGATGTTTTTATTTTGAAGAACAGTTGATTTATGAAGTTTTACCAATGCAATATCTAGGGCCAGATCCAAAGGGTATATATGTCTGAGGTTTTATATTTTCTTTGTTTTTATCGGAAAATCTCTCTGGATCAAACTTCAAAGGGTTTGGCCAGAATGCAGTATCCATATGTATAGAATGCATTGGTATCCATACGACACTTTCTTTCTTTACCTACATTAAAGAAAAAATAGAAACATACAATTTAAAGGATACTCACACAATGAAAAAAGATTTTTTACTTTAATGGTTTTATCAGTAAAGTCGTTAATCGGTCCTAAATCATAATCTTCAGTGCACAGTCTGCTTAAAAATGGTATAGGTGGCCATTTTCTCAATGTTTCTGAAAATTATTATTTATTTTACTCATTGCAATAATATTGTGAGATTTTTTTATCAACTACTAATGTACTATAAATATTTTAAAATTCCAATAGAAATACCTGAAACGACCATATCCATATATTTCATATGTGTAATATCAGCATATGTTACTTTATTATTATTTTTTCTCGAAAATTCATCGACTTCTGCCTGTAGCTTTTCTTGAATTTCTGGATTGAGAGCAAGTTCATACAGAAGAAAGCTTAATAATGTAGAAGATGTCGTAAAACCAGCTAAGATAAACACTATTGCCTGGGCAAGAAGATCATCATCAGTCAATTCTAAAATACATATTTTGTATTAAATATAGAAAATGAATAATGTAAGTTGCATATAATACAATTACTTATAGTTGATGGTGTTTCGTCCAATGATGATTCTTCATTCGTTGCAAATTCCTTGTTGTATAAATGTTCATTGGTTCTATCATGTTTAATATTCCTTAAATGATTGATAAGTTTTTGAATTATTTCACAATTTATTAATAAATTTAAAAATTCACCTTTTTTAGCTTCATTAAGCAAATGAACTAAATCTGGACGATATTCTCCACTGATATCTCTTTCATTCATAGTGTTTATAACTAAGTTTTTCAAATAACTTACAGAACTTGCTGGTATAAGTGGGATTCCAAGTTTCTAGAAAAAAATATTGTTTTGAACCATGAATAGATCACTTTTTTTAATTCATCAAATACCTTCATAAAATTAGGGAACAAACGAAATCCTGCAAATTTTAAAACCATCCATAAACTTTGTCCAGAAAGCATAGCTGCTTGTTTATAAAAATAATTATCTCTCTCTTTAAGTGAATCAATTTCAAGACTGAATGCAACTGAAGCAATAACATCGTTTGTAAACCGTGTAGCCAAATCGTTGACATCTAAGTCTATATCTCCTCCATCTATTAAATTAACACTAAATTATTAACAATAATTTACAAATATAATAAAGAGTAAAATTGAATTACAAACGTTTTTCACAAACTATTTCATAATGAGAAATAAAATTTTCAGCACAATCAGTTATTAAATCAAACATGTTCTTCATTTTAGCACTCGTGAAAACTGGACTTATTTTAGATCTTACTTTACGCCATTTATTACCTAAAACAACAAACAACTAAATTTTGTTAAAATATAGGCATTTGTAAAAAGTTCTAAATAATTAATACCTTTTAAAGCTAGTAAAATTCTTCCGAATATAGAGTCTACTTCTTCATTAATTTGTATTGGAACATCTTGAAAATGGTCAAAATCTTTAATTGTGATCTTTTTTATCAGATTTGGATCTTTGATAATAATAGTCGGTGAGAAAAACTCGAATATGGCGACATATCTGAAAATATTTGCTAACAATAAATACATAAAAAGTATTGATAAAGTATACGAACTTATTTACTTTTCGTTTGGAAACGAATCGTATATTCTTTTAAATGTTGTTGAAAGATGCTCAATTCCAAATAATGTATTAAATAAATTACCAAAATAAGGGAGTGGCCTTTCATATTTGACACCTGTTTTTGAAAATTCGTAGAATTGAGCAAAAGACCACAGGAGACCAAATAGAAGAATCACAATAATTGAAACTACAATCACTTCAATAAACATTTTAAGAGATGTGCAAAAATGCACGGTATTTCGGGTGCGGTTATATAAAAAATGACCGTGCGTTTAAAATGATAGTGTTTATTTACATTGGCGTTTAGGCTGAGAATATTGACCTACGATTTTTTTTCAAATATTTTTAAGAACATTTTGGTAAAAATACTTTACAGAAAAAAAAGAAATATTTAATATTTCTTGAACATATTGTGATGTTATTCTTTTAATAATCAATTATACTGTATTACATAATATGTTTGAATAACATTTTTTGTCATTGAACAATAAAAACATTTTATATTTTGTCTGAAATAATGTTTTAAAATAAATATTGTAATTATTTTCAATAAAAAAAATCACACTCACTACATAGTTAGATAATAGATATAATCGGTCAACGTATTTATGCAGTTGACGTCACCGAGTATTTAAGTAAAATGATCGGTAAATATAAATAATATATGATCGAATCAAAAATAATATGATCGAATCAAAAATAATATGATCGAATTAAAAATAATATGATCGATAATTTTAATAAATGGTCAGTTTTAGCATTTCTAGAGAATTGCCAGAGTTTCCGTATCGGACCGTTTTCGCGTGTAGGAAATATTGTTATCTAGCAACATTTTTTCCTCCTCTTGCTTTTTTACGGTGTCATGAAAGTTCACCACCAGTAAGTTCCCACCGAGAATGTTCGCTTCCACGAATGTACATAACACACCAAAAATAACTTTAAATTATTTTATTTTATTTTTAACAAATTCATAATTTTTATGTAATACAATTTTTTTCTCATTTCGATTATTCGGACCAACTTGATCTCCGTTTAGTCCGGATAATCGAGGTTCTGCTGTAATATGAATAACTAGTATATAGACCTAATGTTAATAACATCGGCTGTGAATGTAAAGTTTGAAGAAATATATTGATAACACAATATAATGTCAATTTTTTTAATTAAAATAGAAAAAATAAAATGAAATTTGTAAAGAAACGGAAAACGATAAAATGTGAAAATATTTAACTATCGCCAAAAGGTTTCGCTTTGGAGTATCAATCGCTTCATTTAATTCAAAATAATATTCCCTATATATAATCAACAATTTTTTGTGTATTGTCACGATTATAGCCGTTATTATAATGATCATAAAGACTTAAGTTGGAAGCCGCGATTTTCAAGCTCGAAAATGATATAAATAGTGATTATAGCCATTATTTTAATGGGTATACAGGCTAAATTGGAATAGAAAAGCCAGTAGTAACATCAGCTACCCGATTTGAATATTTAATATTTAATTAATAAAACAAGTTCATTTATTATTGTCACAATTACGACATATATGCAAAGCCAGAGGCAGTAGGTAATAAGCATGATATTATAAACGTTAACTGTATACACATAAAGACTATATTCGCGAAAAATTCGCTAGCGTCATCGAACAAACGAACGAATACACACACAGAAATCCGCTATTATATATGGGGGATTGTTAATTTTTTTATATGTGTTAATTATTAATAAATACCAAAGATCAGCGATAACTAAATATTGTCAAATAAAATGCTGAAATTTTCTGTAGTACGAAAAAATATTATCGTACATTTAAAATTGCATAGGATTCATATAACGATAAAATCGATTTTTATTTTTTTTAGTTTTAAAATACAAATTTTTACAAACGCGTCAATCCGTCAATCAACCAATTTTCGTTTTAAAATACAAACGCGTCAATTGCATACTACGTATATCATGCGTTTTTCCGTGATTACACAAAGTCGTTTCGCTTTCATTTAAAAAAAGCTTCCCTTTGGTAGCTTTAACGGCCCCCGCTGCGTAGTAATTGAAGTTTCGCACCCACGCAGCGTACGCCAATTCCCGAGTTGAAAAAAGTTCGCTGAAGCTTTAAAAATATAACTGAGCAATACGGAAAGCTCCCCGCATGGTTATAGTCGATGTGCGAATAAAAATTGGATCACTAAACGTATTTTCAATATGTGTTATGTGAGTTGATAAAATGTATCATGAGCTTCGGAAAGTAAATGTTCCGTTTGCTGTTGGTTAGTTATTTTGTTTGATGAAGCATTAAGTGCTTAGTTTCGTGTACCTCAATTGTTCAGTAGTGGAATTTTTGAAAAGAAATAATACAATCGTTTTTAATATTTAGTAATTTAGTTGGGCTCTAAATAATATTAGACAGAACTATAATCATATTATTATATTTAGAAATTTCAAAGTTTTATCGAAGTATCTTACATGTTGTTTTCCGACACGAAATTATTAAATATTCAAGGGTATCGCGCCAAACATAATTTCTAAAAACGCTTATCTATGATTAACGAAACTTGATTAAAGTCTGAAAATGATCAGGATACAACATCACTTTGTGCAAATTCAAATTTAATTTTCGTAGATACTTCACGTACCGCGCGATGTCCTTTGTGAAACCATTCCGAGATTTCTCAATTTCATAACTTTTGTTTAAATAAAAATAATATCAAGCGAATAAATCTCAACTTTATATTTAATATACTTTGAAAGCTGGCAGCGTAGCGAGCTAACAGGCCAATTATTCCACCGACTACACCACAATTAAACATCGTACACCTCGACGAAAACGCACAAATACAACATATCACGCTTCGTCCTTTTATGCCACCCTTAATTTACATACGGGGCGAGTTTTCCACCGAACTTTTCCACTTAATTCATATATGTGACATATTATACTAAATTAATGCCGGGACCTCGAAATTTCTTGACCTATGTGTCCTTTAAAGAAATAACGTCTATATTGAACCAGTGAGTTAATGAATCAATCAATCAAAGCTTTGATTGATTTTTTCCATGTTTATGGTTTTATTTATGTAAAAACAAATATTTTTTTTTTCCAAATAATAATTTTGAAAATGGTTGAGTCCCCTATATATAATCACGGATTTCTGTGTGTGTGTTCGTGTGTTCGTTCATTCGTGTGTTTGTTCGTTTGAATGACCCTCGCGACTTTTTATAGTAA
Source organism: Hydropsyche betteni (assembly GCA_028571205.2). Lineage (NCBI taxonomy): Eukaryota > Metazoa > Arthropoda > Insecta > Trichoptera > Hydropsychidae > Hydropsyche > Hydropsyche betteni. The sequence goes on along the minus strand of JAOXNN020000074.1, from coordinate 3,392,267 downwards.
TATAGTCTTTATGTGTATACAGTTAACGTCTATAATATGATGCTTCTTACCTAATAACTACTGACTTTGCCTATATGACATCTGATGACAATAACAAATGAACTATTTTGATTACATTAGTTATATATTCAAATTGGGTATACATTTCGGGTTCACACAATCGGGTTTTCACATTTTATCGTTTTCTGAATCTTAACAAAACCACAGCCGTTGTTATTAATATCGCGCTTATTTACTAGTAAATTAATATTAATAAACATAATGTTTTCGTTGAATTTTGATCCATTCGATTAAATTTCACAAATCATGAAAAAAAACTTTTGACTCGTTTTATTTTTGAAAATACAATATGATGGCCTTAATTAATGAATTCATATTCATGCGGGATAATTTCGATATCGGAAATATACAAATATTTCTATATTACTAGTAATATAATATTAATAAACGTAATGTTTTCGTTGAATTTTGATCCATTCGATCAAATTACACAAATTCATGAAAAAAAACTTTTGATTCGTTTTATTTGTGAAAATACAATATAATGGCCTTAATTAATGAATTAATATTCGATATCGGAAATATACAAAATTTTCTATATAAAACAGTGCGATATCACAGACATCAAAAAGCTCGAGATGAATAAGCAAGCATTCAAACAAACATATCCATATTCTTACATTACAATTTTCAACCTCGGAGAAATTCGTCGAAACGCGCACGGCCGCACGCAAAATTTAAAACGAAATTCACTAAAGAAGCACACGAACTGATCCCATAAAAGACGATAAATCTCATCCGTTACTTCCCACCATAATTGAAAAACGGATCATATTCCACACACATTACGTATGACATTCCCTATGGTGTGCGCGCCCTTCGTGCCGCATTTGACTCCGCCCGTTTCGAGTACGAGCCTTTTGAGCTTTCCCGGGACGAGGCTCGAAAACGTGTGACACGGGATCCTTTTGTCGATGAGTTATCTCGGGATTTTCCAGGATAACTTCGCCGAGGGGGCGGGGCTGGTACACGACAATTATAAACATTATTATGAGCTTAATGGGCACAATTCATGCCGGCAACGTTTTTACCGCGCCGCGCCCTCAATGTTACGCCGATGTAACGTATGATTGCCCCTGTAAAGCAATTAAATAATGATTACACGAAAACGCTTTTAATGCTCGAATCTGAACGAATAGCTGCTATAAAGAATTTATGATGTAGTCGTATTAATTTGAATTTAATTAGCATTTTTTCTCGTGTAAAATTTCGATGATTTTTAGATGCTAGTCAATTTTTTTTTGTTTCGATTGCATGTATATAAAATAGTCACCTTTTTGTATTGTAAAAAAGCTGATTTATAAATTTTTAAATATATTTTTGTATTTTAGATGTTACATTTGTGATTTTCGTAATATGTAAATACTAGTATATAGGCCCCGATGTTAATAACATCGGTTGCGAATTGATAACCATATTTTACGTAATTAAATAAAAATTTAATATATCTATGCACTAATATTTTATAACTGTGTCGTTGTGACATGCCGTTGATGTCCAACAAATATTTTGTTTATCAACTCCAGAATATAAGTTTGTTTGGCGATTATACCCGATTT
>JAOXNN020000074.1:3379941-3390548 GCA_028571205.2 Hydropsyche betteni | reverse complement strand
ATATTAAATATTCAAATCGGGTACAAATTTCGGGTTCACACAATCGGGTTTTCACATTTTATCGTTTTCCGTTTCTTTACAAATCCACAGCCGATGTTATTAACATCGGGCCTATATACTAGTCGTCTATATATAATCACGGATTTCTGTGTACCAATGACGCTCGCGACTATGGTCTTTATGCGTATACAGTTAACGTCTATAATATGATGCTTATTACCTAATAACTACTGGCTTTGCCTATATGTACGTATTGGTAATGGTGAAAATAACAAGTGAACTATTTTGATTTGACATATTTAATTTTTTTATATATAATTACGTAATAGTATGGTTATCAATTCACTAACCACTACGGTGTCAATTCATAAACCGAAACTTCCACAGACACGCGTCGCGTAACTCGCGCACGCGTTACACCGCGCAACGTTTCACCGCTCTAAACCGAAAAAACAAAACCCAAAAACAGTTACAGAACCACTGGCGCCCACAGCGCTCGCAGAGAGTGAACACAGCGCGTATAAAATGTAAATATAGCGCGCTCTCTGTCTGTCGCCGTTCACCTCCCGCGGTCGCGTGCTCGCCTGGTAGCCGCTAAAGCAGAGGAAATGAATTTCGGACCGAGATGCCGCGATGCCTCCTCATTTCCACGGATTCACCGATCCGACGGTTGGCCACTCTGATGCTTTTCTATCCACATTCTCGCCGCGGTCGTGCCGGGGAGCGGTTGGTACGTCGCGCGTTCGATTCGCGACGGTTTGCGGTTCGAAATTTCGGTTGGCGGGATTGTGTTGGGAAAATTGGGCGGTTGTATGGTTTGTTAGGAATTGTAATCGTTTTTAGAATATGAATGGTGACTTTTCGTAGGAATTTTATATGAAAAATTTCGTGGTGGTTTCAATAAGGAAAATCTTAATGATTATGGATTTAAAAAAAATTAGTTAAATCTTATCGTATATTTATAAATGTTCAGATATTTTGAATGAATATAAATATTTTCGTGATTAGTATCTGGACATTGATACGGGAATACCGATCGTTTAATTTAAACAGTAGTAAAATTTTAAATATCGAGGAATCGTCAAACATTAGTGTTATTTTTTCTACATAATTAGATTTTAACTACTACCCGAGCCCATCAAACGTCGGAATATACGAATCGGTTAACCATACGGAATTTGATTAGCATATTCCGCGGATAATTACACACTTACGAAACTAATATTTTCCAAACATTTTCCCCGAGCCGCGATCACAATCTGAGCCCCCATTCAACAAATAAAAGATCAAGATTGAATACGCATTCAGAAACGAATCCGTTCTCCGACGCCGCGTATATTCCATTTCTGCAAGTAGATATATTGCAATTCATTGAAGAGTGGTAATATTCGATACAACTGGCCTCTATTGAACTCGGCATTGCGTACGATGTATATTTTTTTGCCTATCGACGTTACATACGAAAAAAAAACTACTGTGTAAAATCCAAACTGGTTCCCGAAGCGGCCTCCGAATGACTGGATAACGAAGGAATTATATTGCGTTTTTATACAACACTTTTATATTATTGGAAACATTGAAAAAACGCGTTGCCAATTTTCACGAAATTTCGCGCAATAAAAAAAAGCGTTAATGACCGAGTTATTACAACGTTCGCAATCAATCAATCATTATTCAAATGATAATGAAGCGGTAAATCATAAGATAGTGCAGAAACGTATACGATAATATTTAAAAAAAAAAATCCAATAATTTATATCAATTTATTACGCCCGAGGAGGAGTCCGAGAGTGATATCGAGCGAATAAATCACTTTTTTACGCGCGTGGAATGTGTACGAAAAATTTTAAAAATAATATCGAGTACATTTGCGGTGCTCGGTTTCTACCAGGAAAGCATAAGAACGAGCAGAGCGAACCCACCGTCTAATATAATAATGATAGTAAAATGGGTAAAAAAACTGGACGATCAAACATCTGCGCACACTTCGATCGCGGTTACGCTCACGGTCGCACACTTTGGTAAAAGCCGATTTTTTGCGCTCCGTCGCCGAAACAACAACAGTTTTGATCGATTATAAATGCTAATGGTCGCTTTTTTACGTGTGTATATATCATAAAAATGTGAGTTTGGAAAAGTTTTCCGTGAAAACGCAGAATTCGCAGCGCCATCGATCAATCGAGATGCAATTACGATAAAATTATGGTTTGGAGTGTCGATTTATTATATAATGCGTCGGTAAATATTTAATAAAAATGCGCGGATTCGTTTGTGTATTCAACAAGTCGTGAAAGAGATAAACCTTTTTTTTATATCCCTGGAGAAAACACGGATAAAACATGTGGGAGGAAATCATTAAAAATTACACACGATTTACCAGATGGAGATATGCGTAGATCGAAAATATCGGAATAATAAAGATTATTGGCGTGGTTTTTTATGCGCTCAAATATCATCTCGGAAACAATGCAATGAATCATTGGGAAAAAAGTGCATTGAACGCGCACCGTGATTCATCATGTGATACGAATACGTCAACACGTTTAACGACTAGAATTAAAATGATATAAGCTGTAATGTTACGCGCAATCGAAAGATCGTTCGTTTCGCATTTTTTCCTAGGGCGAGCGTGATATTTCTGTAATTTGAATTTTAGTACTCACAACACAGCCGACATTCCTTATTTTATGACGGTGATTTATGCAAGTGGTCAGGGACGCAACGACATTTTTAATCGTTCCAGATAGACGTCTATTGCACTCCGTTGTACGTGTAGAGATGTTGACCTCTGATTTTAACGAAAACGGACTTTTAAAACTGAACAAAGTGGACATTGCTTTGTAGGAAATTCGCAACACTCCGCAACGGCCCACTCGTTTTGCACTCGTAAATTTATGTACGTATATCTAGCGTCTCCTTTCTCTCTTCTTGCACAAACGTGTATAGCAAATACTTATATTTTCTCAATGTTGAAGTACAGTGAGATCTCGATAACGGAATTAAAAATAAACTAAAATCTTCTAATTTTAGTCGTATAAATTGGATGAGTTAAAATGATGAAATCGTGTTTTTTTTTATTATAATAAATGAGCAGTTCGTATTAGCGAGGTTTAAGTGTAGGTAGATGCTCTCACTTCGCAGACGAAATGGGTGTTGGGTGGAACCCACATGTTCCTTTTTTTGTTTCCACAGTCGGCTTTTCCGATAACGTTTGCTTTATCTTATTTCGTTGTGATTGCCTCGACTCCGTTTTTTTTATTCTATTCGAAACGAACCGAATAGTAAAAGTACTAGTACGTACTCCGATTTGACCTATTCGAAAATGCATATGCTGTTAAGCGAAGGCGGTCATTCGGAGTGTTTGTGTAATTTGTTTTGTTTTGTTTTATGATAATTCATAAAGCGGCATTACATTGTTGCAAAGAAGAAGGTATTCTCATCTAGCGAGTTTCGAAAACGAAAGTTACTATTGCCGCCATCCGAGATGTTTGAATATGAGACGAACACTTTATTATTTCGAGATTGATTTATCGGTTAATTTCATGATTATTATCTCCCGTTAAATTGTACAATCAATTTCAATTCACTGCATAAATTTTGAATATTAACTACACATTCAATTATTTTTATACATTCAACATAGAAAGTAAACTCATAAAACTGAAATCAATCCGAATAAGATCAATCAATTGATTATCAAAACAAGATTCATTAATCAAATACGTTCCTAGATAATTATAGAAAATATAATAAAATTTTCAAAATCCCAAAGAAAGAACATCTACGAAATACATACACGAAAACCCACCCCAACCACCATAATCATCGATGATTATTGAATCGGCTGGCAACATCCGAGCCCTCGAACCACCACAAAGCAAACCAGAGACCTATTCATTATTTCGAATTGGCCTCGAAGCAACAAACGCACTCGACAATCTACATACTCCGACATGCATGTTCCGGTGACGTCACACACGTGCAACCAGTCCGAGTGACGCAACAATACCACGTGTGTTCGCGTTGCATTTTTGGGCGTTTTGAGTGACCCGGAAAGCCTCCCTCCGTTCGTTTTTCACAGTCTGGATGGTGTTTTTTTGGGTCTCGGTCCCCATGTCTGCTTTTCCCTAAAGTTCCTGGATACGGAGTGTTTTCGGGGATTCTCCCGTCTGGCCCGCGGGCGTTGTGCGTCACACATAGGGACACTTTTCCGATATGGCTGGGTTTCTTTAACTTTTTTTTTAAATTTTTTTAATGATATTGTGTCTATTTGTTGAGTTTAAGTGAATGAGAAGTATATTAACAAATAATTTTCATAATGATATATATTTGAAATGAGTGTTCGTTTATATATAAAGTCATCAAAATTTGATATGTGAAAATAGGTTTATCTATGAAATGATTCATGTAAATGAAAATATTTTAATAACAATGGTAATATTAGTAATGTGGAATGCAGTATGTTATAATGATCGAAAACAAATAAAATTATCGCAAAGTAAATGATTATTCATTATGTTGAATTGAATACATGACTGAAATGGAAACAAAATTACACAATAACATTATCTATCGTTTGCAAAAATGGACAAAAAAAAACCGATGACATGAAAGTGAACTATGACGAGTTATTTTCCGAAAAAAAATCCATAATTGCATTATTGTCCCACAGCAAATACACACACTTTTATTACACGCGTTTAAAGTTCGAGCAATAAAAATTCGGCCTAAAAAGTTAATGCCGACTACAAAACCGTTTACCACACGAAACTTTCCCCCCACGAAATCACGCATTGACAAATTATTCGACGAACGCAAATTTCAAAAACAAACACGAACCTACGGACCCAATTAAGCAATCAAACCACCGTCAATATCGGAGAGCCTCAAAGTTCAAACCGACAATACAAAAATCCAATATTTTCGAAACCGTTTGAGAACATGAGACCAACTCAACTGCAAGGTCGAGATAAGGGTAAGGGTGCGTCCTCAACAAGGGGGCGAAACGACAACCGAGATACGGGAGCCCTTTTCAGGAACAAAACACACACACACACCCAAGCCTAATATGATTGTCGAAGCCCTCGGGAGCACGAGATCCTCGAAACAGAGCGCGATCCATGGTGTCCATTGATCGATGATTTTTCTTTGTGAGCGTTGAGGGGGTGTAGCGCGATGTTTTCGAATTTGAATCATGATTGAGTTTAGGGGAGGAGTAATTAGAATGTCAGTGGATAGGCGCCGTAGGCAAATGGGTCGTTCGAAACACTGACCTATATCAAGGCGATCGATGATGATGGTCTGCAACGGGCAAACCGACGGGCATGTACGCGATCGATGATTTTAAGTGGGTATTTTTTTTTTTAAATGAAATGCTACGGGGTTTCAAAATCATTGAATTTTGATTACGTAATTATTGAATCGTGAATGTGAAATTATTGAGCGTGTAGCGTACGTAATGTTCATTATGAATAAGATCGATGAATGACTCGCGTTATTAGTCATACAAAAATTAATCCATTATTTTTCAAATCGGAAAAAAATTCCGTCTATTTCTACATGTATTTTATAGTGTACAATATAAATTATCTTATTTCCGGCTCTTTTCTATTTTTTTTATTACTTTTTATATAAACCTGATGGTTTCTAATCGAAATACGCGAGTAGATAATTTTCCACTTGTTTTACATTATTAAATTTTCTTTATTTCATTGTTATCAAGAAATTATAAGTGAAGTTTCTGGTGAATATAAAAGAACTGGGTAAAAGCTGAACTTAAATACAATACGCAAAAATAATGGATTCATTATGTCACGATTTAAGTTTTGTTAATATTATTTTACGTTTATATATTAATTAAATTCGGTACAAATGAAAAGGTTTTAACAATAAAGCAATTTAATTAAGCAAGTTACTGAATAAAAAAATTATAATCGCATATTGATCAATTGAAAAAATACTAAAATGTAAAAATTAGTGAAGCATCAAAATTCAAAAATACGATCGTGTGAATTTGTAAAGTAAATGCTTTAAAAAAAATTATAAAGAAAACATTAATTTGAGAAATATAATATTATATATCAATTCAACGATCTTAATATGTTTCGGAAATGTCAATCTATTATCATCACTAACGAAACCGATTATCGAATGAAACAAGTGACATTTAGCACCCCGATCTAAAAAAAATCGATGATTCGCTTAATTTTAGATTTGTCCTTTTCCGGGACGTAGAAAACGCGGACATCCGGCATTTCGTGGAACCGTTCTAAAATTAACCGTAAAAATCCCTGCTTCTTCATCGGCTTTAACTGCTTTCGGGCTTTGAAAATATCGGTATCTTTGTTTTCGATACAGACGACGATGGGGGAGGGCAACCGTGCGAAAAACACATTTTGTTATTTATTTACGGCTAATAATAAAACGTTATGAGTCCCGTCCGTCCAGGAATAGAAACTAAACTTGGATGCTAAAAGTATGTCGGTGTTCGAAGTATGCACGCACGTGAGAAACTTCAGGTCACTATGAAAAAAAACGTGAAATTTTTCAAAGGTCGTAAATCATATTCGGTTTTCGTGGTAGCATAATAAAAACTGAAACGAAATATGCCAAGAATTAATTGATATTGATTTAAAATTCACGTCGTACATATGAAATATATTTTTTCGATTGAACAGATAAAGCCCATGGAAAACCTATCGCTTATGCATATGGGGTGTAGTTATCGAGAAAAGTTGTAAATTCGTAGAGTTGCGGGGAGAATTTAAATGCGCTAGCTTCCGCAGCATTTAAGTAATCTGTCCTCATGCATGGAGTTTTTTTCGAGCGAGAAGATCGAGCTGAATACACAATGACGGAAATCGTGTATAAATTTTCAATGCGGATGATATACATTCGAATAGGAGCGGACAAAGGTGCGCGAAGATGACCGCTTCGACACTTTCCTCGGGAAAAAGGTTTATTGGACGAGATCTATCCGGAGATTGAGGCGTTGTGAAAAAAAAAGGAAAATATGAACTCACCTAGATCATGAAAACGGGGCATCATCTCTTTGGTGGGTATCGTCGAAACATGGGGGATCGTGGTGAGTAGGCCTCCACCTCCACCATTTGAGCCGAGTTCGTGTGGTAGCCTTTGTCTGGCCACCGCGATACCGACAGGAATTGAACCTAAACAATAAAAAAATATATACAATCAAACTGTAATAACATATGATATATTATAATTGCACACAGCGTAATGTAATTGGAAATTATCAGGTGCCACACAATTGCCAAACACATCATGCATAATGAACGAGCGACAAAGCAAACGCACTTGACCACGGTGAATGGGTAAACCCCTCGTAATCCCCATCTTCCCGATAGTACAGGGTGCGCTAGAAATATTTGCATCGACGTATCGAAACACGTACGGCATTTTGCGATTTTTAGACGCCGCTTTTGAAGAGTGCCGGCTCGTTTTGGAGACTCACATGTCTCAAAAGAAACCGAGTTAACAGGAAACTTGGACAATTTATATGTAAATTTCGGAAAGAGAAAAAAGAGAGCCGCCCCGCTGATTTTTGAGCTGACATTTACGGCGAAGTCGTAAAAGTGTTGCACACAGTTTGACGATAACTAGATCTATGATAGCAAGCGGTGAAGAAAGTTATTCTTGAATTGTCGGAGAAGTTGTCGTTGAGAAGAAATATTTTGTGTGAACAAAATATTGTCGTTGGGAAAAAAAGAGTGAAGTGAGTTAGTGAAAAGTTTATGCGAAATCAACAGGTTTCGTTCGATGGTTCGATGGAAAACGACCCCATACAAATTTTCCCTCCTTTTGCTTTAATATTATACATTCGAATTTCCGTTCAACGAGTTTTTATGTAAGATTGTGACTAAAAAGTTATGGAAAAGTCAAAAGTGTATTGTGCCGAAAGTTAAGAAAACAAACAAATACAGTCGACATTTTTATATAATCCCAAAGAAAATCAAAATAAAAGTTAAAAGTCAAAAGAAACGACAAAAGGAATTAATTATACAAACTTTGAAAATGAATGCATATCAAATTTGATTATTTTCACGAGTTGTTAACGTTTGAAAAATCAAAAATGAAATTTCGAACATTCGAGAGTGAAAAATGAAGCTATTTATATTATGCAAAAACTCATTGAAAAAACAATGAAGAAATTCATGGTTTCGATTCCTTTGTCGCAAAACAATGACCATAGTTGGATACAAATCAAACATGACGTACATTATTGTTTGATAATCGAATTGATACGAAGTACGACTCGTCACTTTGTGATCGAAATTTTAAATTTTATGAACCTCAAAAAATCATTATCCCTATGCGTTTCTAAAAAAATTGTGACATTCAAGAACAGATAAAATTACGTTCAGAAATCTCAAACGACACGATTCACATAAAGCACGTAACGCACTCACGGTCGACCTTATCCGACAACGAACATCGCAAACGCAATTTTTCAATTCAAACCAATCCGACATACCTCAACTGGCACGCAAGCGCAAAAACATCAGCGACAAGCGAAAAATGAACCAAAAATTTACTGTTTGTACTCGAAGTCGACAAGCTGGCGACGGTCGACTGGTGCACCGAAGTCGTCATGTCGTTCCCGGGCTGATGGTGCTGCTTGGCCTGCAGGCATCCCGTGGGCGAGCTCTGCTCAATCTTGACCACGGTCCCGGCGGGCAGCATGTGTCCCGCGGACAGCATGGTGGACCCCGTGGCCCCCATGGCCAGGCCCGAGGACGTGGCCATGAGGGGCACGTCGCCCACCTGGTGGCACGTCTGCGGCTCGCGTTTCACCTGCACCTGCAGGGCGGCCATCGGCCACGGTATCGGGTTCGTCCTGCTGCAGCCGCCATTCGACATCGGTGGGGGTGGAGCACCCTCGGCTAAGGGTGCATGCTGCGACGAAGGTGTCCTCCCCGGAGACGGGCTGTCCCTTACGGCGTCGGACCTCAGCGGGGCATCGTCGCGTTTCGGGTCCAGGCGCGACCTGGTCTCTTCTTGGATTTTTTTGAGCGACGTCAGGTTTGGCTGCTCTATCAGTATGCTGTTCGTCTGGTGGTGGTTCGAGTACGAGCTCGATAGGATCTCGAGCTGCAGCGGGGAGTATGGGGACCCCGGTGGTGGAGTCGGAGCTCCGAGCGCTCCTATTGCATAGCCACTGGTTGCTGATGAGAATATTGATTCAGACACTGCAAACAATGATCATGAGTCATTATTTTTATTTGATTGCACTTATCGAAAACTACTGGGTCGAACTTTACAACTACACATGCGACAGAATCACTACGTAGCTGACGCATTTCGAAATGCGATGGCTAAAATCGAAAGATGACAGTTCGACGGTGTATAGATGTGTTTTTCAAACTAGTAAAAAGTATGGTATACTAGGCTTATGTATATTTACGAGATACAATAGAAGACCAATTAACAACACGACCGGTTCGGTTGTGTTACTATAAAATACCAGTTCTCCTTGAAAAACAGAGTGCGTGCTGTTAGTAAGGCGATACATAATAAATAAATAAATAATAAAAAGAAGGAGCTTTTTATTACGTTATCTGAAAGATCTCTCTCGCGAGAGCCGAAGAAACGCATCGTTAAAATTTCATCAAAATTTTTCAGCCTCAACAAAAAGAAACCTCACAAAAACCGAACTAACAATTCAATGCATACGCGATAAGATGTCGCACCGCGCTAGAGGAACGATAAACAATTCTCACATATCGAAATTTATCGGGCCACATACGAGAGAGCTTCATATTCATATAATAGGATTCCATTCAACAACAATAAAGAACCAACAAGATAAGCGCAGACCAACATTATCTCGCCTAATACAGAAAATGATTAGTGTCGAATCGTTATCTATGCGGTTTATCGAACGAGTTCGTTTAACCATGTCATATACGAAAACCACCGACAATCCACAGATTTTACATAGAGCACATAACTCGGGCCATACGCAACTCGAGGACATGCAAATCCCGGGAACATTTCGCGAATTTATACGACGGAAATTTGCACTCGGACCGCCCATGGCGCCGCTCTGACCCGCTCGCTGAAATAAAACCGAAAACGTATAGTGCACGCACGTCTGAAAAACCTCACTATCCCCTCGAAGAGGCTTTGCAGTCGTCCACGGATTCCCGTTCCGTTTTTACGATGATATAAAAATCCGCGAATATGGGATATACACTCGTGTACGGAGAGTCGTAAGAGTTCGAGTGCACAGTTTACCGCATGGATCTTTCATACGTTTCGGGCCTCCTACACGATTGCGCAAAAAATATATTACGTTACAGTTTGGGTGTCCACTTCGTTTATGCACGAACAAACTAGTCTGTTTATACACCTTGTAACAGCTCTAGTCAAATTGTTAATGTGGTACAACAATTTATGTTGCTTGCACTCAGATAACGCTCTTATGCTAAATATCAATAAGGTGGAAATTGGTATGTTGACGAATCAACATACTAATGTCTACTAATCGAGAAATATGCGTAGTGTCTATGTCACAGTTCAAGTGTGAACTTTTGTTTGTTTACACCCATACTAGTTTGGGTATACCCAAACTATCGATTTTAGTT
>JAOXNN020000074.1:3353160-3374332 GCA_028571205.2 Hydropsyche betteni | reverse complement strand
TAACCCCTGGCGAAATAAATCCACCAGTTTTTACTTATGTGTAAAAAATCAAATCATTTCGAGAAATTTAATCTCAAACAAAACTTATACATACAGTAAGTTCTCGAGTTACGCGAATTCGACTTACGTCAATTCGTACTTACGCGATTTTGAAAAAAAATCGTATTTTATTTCATTAACTTATTATTGTTTTTTTTTATTTAATTGCGATTTGTTTCTCTGCGGCGTTTGTATGACTTTAATAATACGTATTATGATTCATTCAATAGTGAAAAAGCGATAGAGCGATAGGACCAGTTCAAACGGCGTAATTTTTCAGTTTGTACGGTAATCTCGATCGGGATGTACAAAAAAATTGAAAATATCGCGATTTTTTTGCGTCAAAATGCGCGTAGCTTTGAACGGGACTATAAGGAGAAAGAATGCAATTGCACCGTCTATTGCAATTGTACATATTATTTAAAAAAATGTATATATATTTAAAGTTTGTTCGACTTACGAGAAAACTTTCGGAACGAATTAATCACGTAAGTCGAGAACTTAGGCCAGGCGCTCACTGCGATTTGTAGTCGCGAAAATGGAACGGATTGTTTTAGATTAAAGTGTGTATATGGGCGCACTTCAACCCAAAACAATGCGTTCTATTTTTGTGACTAAACGATCGCCGCGACTACAAATCGCAGTGGGCACCTTGCCATACTGTAAGGCCCCGTACGCACATGCTATTTAGTGTCGTGATTGTTTGGTGACAGTGGCGGATTGATGGATTCTCAGGCCAGGCGTCCACAGGCGATTAGTCGCGGCGCGATTTATAATGGAACACATTGTTTTGGGTTGAAGTGCGTCCGTAAACCATATGGGCGCACTTCAACCTAAAACAACGTGTTCCATTATAAATCGCACCGCGACTAATCGCCTGTGGGCGCCTGGCCTCAGAAAAATTGTCACCAAACAATCGCGCGACTACAAAATCGCAAGTGCGTTCCCGGCCTAACACAGCACAAACGCGAATTCCCTTTCCAATATTTTTCCAAAAATCATCACACCCCATGATTCGAACCTCGGACACATCGACGACCCACCTCAGCCTCGACAATCGATAACAACCAACCCTACTATAATAACCCACAAAAAATTCACAAACAGCACATACACACAGCGTAGCCCCAAGCAGTCGCGACTTGGTGCATCCATGTGAAGCGCGCGCGGGCGACCACCCGCTGCACGCGCGACTATCGATCGTCTCCCCTCTCTTTCCCCGCAACAGCGGGGGCCGTGGGCGCGAAAGAGACGGCCACGGTGTCGCCGGCCCCCCGCTTCCCCGCGGCCCGCCCCGCCGCGAATTGCGCGGTACACAACGTACGTCCGTTGCGGGGGAAGGACGTTGGTGTTGCGATCGGAGTTTCGTTGGTGGAGTATGCATGGGGGGGTTTATGGGGAAATTTGTATGGCGATGTGGGAAAATTGCGAGATAAATAGCCCGTGTGGTGGATTGCGCTTTGCGCGAAACGTTGTTGGTTACGGGTGGAATGATAATCGTGACGCTTTCTTATTGAATTCGTTCGTTCGTTTGTCGAAAAAAGTTAACGTGTTGTATATATTTTTGGAGGATGGTGATATTCGCTATTTTTATTACGGTTGTATGTTCACAATTCAGAATGTGAATTCTAGTTTATAAAATGTTTTATCTTCTAAAGATTCGGATTTTCTCGAAATAGAAACGAAATAAAAAAAAAACATTTAAGCATTGTCCCGAAAATAATTCAACACTAAAAATGCATTATATTAAATTGACGACATAAGAGAGTAAAATTTACGAAAAAAATTACAATGCGATCCAAATTTATTTTTGAGGGGCTCGGCAGTAAATAGTGCTAAGCGAATTTGTCACTTTTGGATATCAAGAAAAACAGTCAAAATGCATAATAATATCATCTTTTGAAAGAATGTGGAATCATTTATTAATTTCTGTAGTAAATAAAATAAACTCAATTTTATAACTTTGGCGCTTACCACTATTTACTCATTATAATCCGCGAATTCAACTATAACTAACACTCGAATGAAAAATCACACCAAAAACCAATCATCATACGATAACTACAAAATATTCCCGAAGCGAACATATATACAAAACAAACCACACCATACGTTGAGGGTGTTATTCCACAATCGTTCAAACGAAAACGAGCACACTGCGAAAGCAGCACACACTCCAAATCGCCATGGGGATGGGTCGGGAAGCCAGACGAGCCACACACCCAATTTCCCCATGGCGAGGAGATGGGTTGCCTGGAAACGAGGAACTACCAAACTTGGGTACTCTGGTTTCAAGTTCACCGTGCATGTTCAAGGGCATGGAACTTCGCCCGCTCAATTATACGACGCGAAGAGGAAATTATTATTTTATAGGAATGCGGGGGAACGTCTGGATTGTAATAGGCCGCGTAATAAATGCTAGAATACGCGATTTTCGTATTCAAAAGAGCACAGACGCTGCGTAAGGAGATTTTGATCTTTTTGAAGTATTTCTGTGGAAAATCGGATGGGAAAAGGAGCGATTCGTTTCGTATCTAATAAGAGTAGGGTTACCGTGTGTCTTCCTTTTTTGATTAATATAAAACGTTCTCTTTAGGGTCTTCGATATCCTTTTTAGTTTGTTTCTAATGTAATTTTGAAGACTTTTGAGTCGTCTGTTATGAAATGTAGACTTTTATCGAAAATGTATAAATAATATGATTTAATATAAATTGACTAGTAGATATGAGAATATCATAATTTCAATTATACTTGGGCTTCGTATAACATGGTTATATGATTCCACAAAACGTCGTATAATACAAATCCGTGATATACGAGATTTGAAGTTCATAAAAAAATGTTTTTTAACAATTTCAAGTATAGTTTTTACGTGTGCATGTTTAGAGAGGTTACACGTTTGACAGTTTTTACAAATAATTTTTATTAAAATCTCCTAATTTTTGCAGTTCGGATGGCAAAAATACTACTGAACATGTCGAAGCTCGTTAAAAAATGGTTGAAGATTGATACATATAATTTTATTCATATTAAAATGAAAATTTGCCAATAAATATTTTATGCATCTAAGTAATTCAATTTTAATCGATTTTTTTCTAAAAACGTGTTGCAAAAAAAAGGTCACAATTCATCAACCATGTTATATGAAACCCGAACGTATTTTACTTTTAACTCATAAATGTTTCAATGATTCAATCAAAAAAAAATCCTCATTTCGCAACACTCCCTTGGGTATCCCTACTAGCGAATCACTCCGCGAACACGACACGGAAAATTCCGACACACGCAAAAGAATTCGATCCCCTTACGAACCGAAAATAGAAAACGCGCCCGCAAATCCGCAACCGTTCCCGAATTTCGCACACATCATCTGACTTCTATCCTACTCCAGGACGATTCACAAAACCCACCACGGCGGCCTGGAGGAAGAACACTTCTCATCTCATCCAGTCCATCGGCTAGCGAGCAGAGTTGAATACATTCGACAAATCCATCAAAGCGGCCTGGATGAGGAACACTCCCCATCACATCCAGTCCATCAACGAATACACCAAATCTCTTCATCTAGTCCATCGGCTGGCGCGCAGAGTTGAATACATTCGATAAATCCGTCAGAGTGGCCGGAGGAGGAACACTCCTCACCGGCGGGCGAGTACAGTTGAATACATTTAACAAATCCATCAGAGCGGCCTGGATGAGGAATACTCCTCATCTCTTCATCCAGTCCATCAGCGAACACACCTAATCTTTTTATCTAGTCCATCGGCTGGCGAGTAGAGTTGAATACATTCGATAAATCCATCAGAGCGGCCGAAGGAGGAATACTCTTCATCTCCTCATCCAGTCCATCAACTGGTGAGCAAAGTTGAATACATTTGACGAATCCATCGAGCGGCCGAAGGACACTCCTCTCATCCAGTCGATCGGCTGGCGAGCAGAGTTGAATACATTCGACAAATCCATCGGAGTGGCCGGAGGACATTCCTCTCATCCAGTTGATTGGCTGGCGAGCAAAGTTGATTACATTTGACTAATCCATCGGAGCGGCCGGAGGACATTCCTTTCATCCAGTCGATCGGCTGGCGAGCAGAGTTGAATACATTCTACAAATCCATCAGAGCGGCCGGAGGAGGAATACTCCTCATCTCCTCATCCAGTCCATCAGCTAGTGAGCAGAGTTGAATACATTTAACAAATCCATCGGAGCGGCCGAAGGACACTCCTCTCACCCAGTCGATCGGCTGGCGAGCAAAGTTGAACACATTTGACAAATCCATCAGAGCGGCCGGAGCAGGAACGCTCCTCATCCAGTCCATCGGCTGGCGAGCACAGTTGAATATATTTGACACGACGGGTAGTGTCGGCGTCCGTGGGGGACCAGGTCGGCCATATGCGAACGGGTCGAGAGAGAAAGAGAAGCGGAGTTAATTTGAAGCGTGCGTCAGCATAAACCTCTTTGTTTTCTTCTTACAACTTCCACTTGTTGCTCGACACGCCGCGCCAGGACACATCGCCTTTTCCATTAGTTCGCCGCAACACGTTCGTCTTCGGACGCGGATGGGTTTTACGAAATTCGAATGATGAGGGGTTCATTGGAAGTTTGGATTTCGTGTGCGATCGACGGATAGATTGGTTTCGATTGGGAAAATGTTTGCAAAATTTTTGTTCGTTTGATGATTAGTATCGTATAGGTATTCCTCGATTTGCGATGGAAGCACGTTTCGGAATCTTGGTCTTATGTCAAATCCATACAAAAAATCTCGATTTTGCTTATATCAAAATTTTCATTATTTGTACAATAATTCGAATGAGACCATATTTTTCAGAAATATATTGGCTGAAGGAGATGGACAGCTTGTGATTTAGTAAGTAATATTTTTTTAATGATTAATTTTTAAAAAAGTAATATTTTAATCGGTGGTAAGTGCGAATCGTCGTTAAGTCAAGGGTTTTCTGTATTTTTTTTTATATATATTTCAACTGATGCTGATAAAAATTTCAAGTCGATTGAACAATTAATTGATAAATCGATGAGAAAACGATATAAATAAAGCGAGCTTCGTCGCAAAGTCGGTTGATCAAAATTTGAATGAATGTATTTAGTTTACATTGGATTTTTTTTATAAAAAAACGCTGTATTACTAAATTTGAATGAATGTATTTAGTTTACATTGGATTTTTTTTATAAAAAAACGCTGTATTACTACTAATATTCTGATTTTTTTTAATTTTCATTGGGACGATAAAAATATTTGAAAAATAATTCAGAAATATAAATACAAGAAGTATAATACAACTAATACTATGAACAAAGGCAAACTTTCAAATCTAATGATAATTTTTGTATTCGATCGATGAATTAGAAATTAATTAGCGTAGTAATTGGGAAAATATCAAAGTGTGTGAAAATTGAGAATTTGTATCTAACAACAGTTTCGAAGCAAGTGTTAATTAATTTGTTTCGGTAGATAACGATTTGGAGGATGGATGAGCTATTTGACCCATATGTGCGATAACGGGTCATTAATTTTTCGATTCAAATATTGAAATTGATAGGTTGAATCATATAATTTTATCGTAATAAAAACATGATAATGAATAAGTTAATATTATCATTTTTATATAACAAAAATAAATATTTGTGATTAACATAAATAAAGAATTAGGTTATAATTTTATAGTTTCGACAATTAGATATTCGCGTGTCGAAAGCGACGGATGTAAAACTAAAAGAAAAGTACGTACATAACAATGGCATAATTGCAAAATAAGAGGATACTTTGGATATGAAAGAGTTAAACGAAAGTTCACAGATCCTCAGATAAATATAGCAACTTAATTGTCGTTGAATGAGAAAAATACTCTACGATGCATAATAAAACAAGAATACTTTGTAATTATGAGAGTTTTATTTTCATCCATTTGATCGTCATATCGCTTGTGCAATAAGAATGCGAACATGTAATTTAAAGATGTGTGAATAGCGTTTTTATTATATAAATCTACCAATCAAATTTAATTTAACTTAATAAACACCAGTCTTTTTTATGCGTCGAAGCAAACAATATACAAATATTTTTTTCACATTGCACACAAATCGCCAAACGAACAAAAACACGAAACGATTGAAATTCTGCACAAACATCAACCGAAATCAGCAACTTTTCACAGAAACCAAGCAAAAAACATAAAACCCCATCCCAAAATTTCAGAAACGAAAAACATTCGATGTTTACTGAACACAATCGACATCATCCGGCCGTCGAAATGAGACAGATAAAAACGAGACAAGATAACGAGTATGTATAAGCTCAAGCAGATAAGGGCCCGCGTTCACACCGCTCTCGAACCACCATCGAAAAACATCAAAAAGACCAACGAATCCTCGGCGAAACCACCATAAGAAAGACACGTTATATACTCCCGAGCGAAATTAATCATCGAACGACTCGTGAGTGCGCAAAAGCGCCATATTTGCAAATTAATCTCACGCTCGGTTGCATGCTCGTTTCTGGACGATTTCGTTCCCGCCGTTGCGAAATTTGTATCGGAATATTCCGTGGAAATATCTCGAATGTTACAAAGACGTATGGGTAGGCTGACCATACGTCGCGTTTTCGCCGGGACAGTCCCGTTTTTGTCGTGTCTTGCGTTCGTCCCGTCGTATGCGTAAAATTGTTTGATTTGTCCCGTTTTTCCGGTTTATATATTTAATTGTTACTTTTTTTTGAATATACGAAAAAATTTGATGAAAATATTAACGAATAAACCAAAGAAAATTTGTAAATTGATAGTTTGATTGACTAACAATAAGACGTTTGAAATAAATTTTTGTCTGTGGCGCTATTTTTGCCTTGATTCTTCAATTAATTGTAGAAATATTGATAAATTAACAAAAAAAAAAGATTGTAGAAATAAAGTAAATTGGAAATTGGGAAATATGGTCACCTTACGTATGGGTCAAAAACACGTCAATGGTCGGCGGTTCGGCAATGGCGCAAAGTTGCCCCGCGAACCGTTCCGTGTTCCGGTTCGATTGTGGAAAATGGGTTCGTTTCGGAAACGAAATGGAAAAGTTGGTTCGTGTGGTTTATCGTCGTGAACTCGTGGTATATGTTGTGAAAAATCAAGCAACTATTAGTTTATTCAAATAAACGTGAATCATCCTCGTGAGCTAATCGCATATTTTCCAGATGTATTTGGTTAGTGATGACTAAATTCGTATGTAAGTGGTTTTAAATTCGTTTCAATTTGAATATTATATTTCGTTATATATATAGTCTGAATTATTGCATGGTTATTGTGTATTCAAGCTTTGCAGCATTGTTATCCTCCGACTGAGAATGTAATTAATTTACATACATTAAGCTTACACACAATTTTGATATAATAATTAAAGCATATTATCAATTACGTTCTGAAAGAAACATTCTTTCAAAATAATGTCGTTCAACTTCTCGTATATTTATTTCATCGAAAAAGTTTTAAAATTACTAAGCAAATATTTAAGACAAATTTTCGACGGAACAAATAGGCTAAAACCAAAAATTTTCAATATCCTAGAAAGTAATTACTTTCCGATTCGATCCCAAGAACGAAAATTACCGTTTATAATAACCCGAGTTTTTTCTTTCTATTCAAACACCATTGAATTCTATTCAACACAAAATTGATCAGAAATCCGAATACGTCAAAAGAAAACCACTCATCGAAGGCATATACAACACAAACAGTTATTTCCTTCTACGAAATACCCAAGAAAGAGTAAGTCCATCATCAGAGGTGTGTATCGAAAGGGCGGCGACCCTTAAGTGCGCATTAATCGCGAATCTGCCCTTCTGTCCGAAATTGAATTTGTGTGTTCTCGTTTCGCGGAAAATTACAAATTTTCACGGCGGGATACGGAAATTGATGCCTCCGACGGAGTCTAGTTAAGCCACGCCAGACAAATTCAATTTATTCCGAATGACGTCGACTTCTGATTTATCATAGGAACGCAAGTTAAGATAAGCAACAAAATCTGAAGACGTTTTCGCTTGGTGAAGTACCGAAACGAACACAAATTTCAGCGAAGATTATCAAATGTCAACAATTAATATGCTACTTGATTAGAGAGTTTGAACCTTTCAGTTTATTAATTTTAATTAAATTATCACTTAAATTTACAAATTGTAATTTCAATAAAAAAATTATCGATAAAGCAGACCAATCAATTATAAAATCAAGTTGTTATCCTTATCAGAAGACGAGTAATTAAATGGAATCGTTCACGTGGAAAATTTACAATAGAAAAAAATCAATTAGTTCCTCTTTGCGATAAACGTTCTAATACTCGGGTCCACGAAAAAGGCAACGATTTAAGGACGTCAAATACTATTAAATCGCCGTTTTCTAAAACGCAGGTAAAGCGGATTGAAAGCGTTCTAGGAAAAAGATATTATTCCGGGGCTTCGTTAAGAAAACAACCCATCCCGTGACGTATGACATACTGAAGGTGCGCTCAGGTAAAAATGCATTCATAGCACGAAACTCATCTCTCCCAAGGCTTCAGATACCATCATATTTGTATACTCCATAGGATCGTGAAAAGCGCGGATAGCTCACATTTTTCGAATTTCCATCCAGATTTTCAAATAAAATTCCGTCAATAGAATACCACCGTACATTACAAACACGCATCCGATTCTTCGATTTAGCGCAATGTTCATTCCAGCACTTGCCCATATACTATTTACTCCGAACACCATCAGATCCTCGCACATCCACCACAATCTCCAATCTCGCAACAGTCCATCGGGCAACAGTTCGCAGATCGCGATCACATACACATCGGACGATCCGATCCACGCGGCTAAACAATTCAATTGTCCCGAATACCGTGGACAGACAGACAGACAGAAAGCCAGACACACGGACATATCACATGCGAAACCGCAGACAACGGTCGCCGCTGTATTATCTGCGGTCCGGCGATCGAATCTAGTACAAATTCGTCCGTTTCGATGTCACGGAAAAGCGGTTTGGAAATGAACAGCGATATGTCGGGCGTTTTCGGAAAACTTTGTATATAAACCGTCGGATGTTTTATTGAAAATGTGATACCGAGTGAGTATTATATTCGCATGCGCGAGTCATTGGTATGGACCACACGCGAAGTGTATTAAAATACACGTCGTAGTGTAAGCGATTTTTTTTTAATCTATGATACGATATACGTGCACGTGTATTTCAGAAGTTGGTATCGACTTCGAGTCTCCGATGCAAATTGTTAAATTGTTTGCGGCCAAATACCAAACGGGATTGCTAGTGCCTTAAGATTAGAACTGGCCGAGCTTTAGTTTATAGAATTTAGTTCAACTGCTGAGACAACTATAAATAAATCTACGTAACTGAAGTAACGTATTGCCTAATTACACAAGCGCATTCTTAACCGAACGACATTTATCTTGTTTTTTCTATTCGACCGAAAATTAAGTCTCCTGTGTGTTTGAAGACTTACAGTTTCGTTCCGCGAAAAATCGATAACGGAAAATCTGTAATAGAAATCTAATAATGCCAAGAAGTTTACGTTCACCGTAATTGCACATTAGAACAATAATATATTTCATTAGAAGATACTGATCTCAGAAACGCAATTTAATTTTTTTTAAGCTAGCTGCGTATAATATATTCGATGACATTATAGCGCTTTTAATATTATAATAACGTTCGCGTAACACACATAATATTTTCGAAAAATTATTATACTAGAGATTAAAGTAACAACAATTCAAAAGAAATTTCATAAGTGAACCAGATTTTAATTTAAGAGTCACGCGAATCCGATAACCACACGAAACGCAATACATAAACCGAAACGCGTGTTTTCCACATATCAAATTAAGAATTTAAAAACGAAATAAGCACTCAATTAAAAGATTATTAACCCGGCGAGCTTTCGTTGCCGTAATGAACATCGAGGATATGATGGACGATCCGCTTTACGGCGGAACGTGTACTACAACGTCGTCGGATCGGTCGTAATTTCTCGTCTATACCACCGTTTTTTTTTCATCGAAAACCTATACATAACTTAATAAAAAGTCTCAAGAACTGTGGCATGCGATCTTATCTTGCCACAAGAAGATGATCCTCCTTTGGAGCGAACCGCCGAACATTCTTTATTGGAGCGTGAAAGAAGCGAGTCAGCTGAACTGGCCGGTGGTGTCTTTGCCACTTGAATCGTTACTGAATTTTAAATATGTACACAATATTGTATTGGGTTCGAATCAAAGGTATTGTTTATGATCCGATGCGTTTCGCTAATCAAATATGCGAAGAAAAATATATAATGAAATTCTAAGTTGTTACAGCGCGTGAATTTCTAGGTAAGTTAGTGGAATTTCTAATTTCGTTGTTATATTTTAGATAGAAAAATTACTTGTAGGGAAAATTAATAAGATTATAACGAATTTGAATAGATTTTATGAACCATTTATTTCGATAGTA
Source organism: Hydropsyche betteni (assembly GCA_028571205.2). Classification (NCBI taxonomy): domain Eukaryota; kingdom Metazoa; phylum Arthropoda; class Insecta; order Trichoptera; family Hydropsychidae; genus Hydropsyche; species Hydropsyche betteni. Next base: position 3,363,805 of record JAOXNN020000074.1, on the reverse strand, counting down.
ATACAAATTCGTCTAAATTAGATATTAAAGGTTTTCACAATAAATTATACATATTAGTTCAATTTCAAAGTGCAACAATATCAAAATATTCATCAATTTTACACAAAGTGAAATTTCTTACAAACTTTTTCAACATACAATTGTTTCTTTCAATCAAAAATTATTCATCTAAACCCACATTACTCGACAATCAACTGCGAATCCCGAAAACATCAAACCAATCAAAAACACGAGACAAATTCAGCAATCGCCGACTCCACCACAAACCCATTTACGAACAACACAGCCGAATCGCACTCCCAAGACATGGAAGAAGCCCACCACCGAAAAGAGATCCAGTCGATCATTCACCACCATCGGATTGATAGAGGTCCCGCCGACGAGGGCTACCTGGTCTTTTTGTTTATATTCTCATTATCGTCGGGATAAAGGATCAGCCTCGGCGGCTGACGCGTCGTTTTTCATAAGGATATAACACAATGGACCATTAGAAACTGGTCGCTGGCTGTGGCCCGAGCTGCGTTCTGTATTCTGTATTGTGTGTATTGTATATTATCGCAGGGATGCTCGTGTGTGTGTATATCCCTGGCCGCACATCCATCTTGCCTGTTTTACGTGCGTTTTAATTGTCGGCGAACACCTCTCGGTCAATACCGGTCAATTAAGGTCATATTTCAAATTGGAATTGGGAAATAATATGAATCGGGATTATGCAATAAAAGAAAAATGATCAGTCGGATGCTACATCGACGTAAATGTCACAAAGGAGCAAAAATTTATCGACGATGCGTGAAATTTGCATAATTTGCGAATCGAGAAATTATAGTTGCAAGTTGTTGAAATAACAAGGAAGTTTTAACGCTAATAATGCTAGAATAAATGATGAATAAATGTGAAATTTTAAAATGGAAACGGCATTAAGCATTATGAAGGTGTATATTTTTGATGGATGTTGTGTATAACGTGCAAAGTCGCCATCATAACAGACATTAAAAAAATATATAAATAATTAATTTAAATTATTTTATATACAGAAAACATGCATACGACATAGTGTGTCGCATTCAACACGCGAACATGTGGGCTTGCCATCATCTTATCATAAACAAATTCATAGAACATCCGCAGAACATTTAATGATCTTTTCCCAATTAATAGATAACAGTTTAACACAAAAAAAAAATCCCTCGATAGAGCCTTTGCGAGTTCAACAATAAAAATTTTCACTGCTACACGGTCGAAAGACACCAGTACATTTCGAACCTTTTTTGTGACAAACATCCGGAGCCTTTTGTGCATCGAATGTGGTATATTTGCATCGGCTTTGTTATTTGCATACACACACATCGGGGCAATAAATTACTCTGAATTAATTACCGCTTTACAAACGCGCGCACGTATAAACAACACAATTTGCCGTTTCGACCTGAGATATTCCCAAAAATATTCCCTAACGGGCCGATTTATGCGAAAAATTCCTAATTAACCAAACATACCGCGAATAAATACGAGGATGCATTGATAAACATTACGTCGAGCGGTTTATTTGCTTTCGGTTACGCGTACGTACTGTTTGATTTGACTGGAGTGCTTCACTATTTTATTGATTGCTCGCATATCGAAAGCGATCATAGTATATTGACGGTGAAATTTCGCAACAACAACATGCGAATAATGAACGCGGTTTTTCGCACGAAATCATAAAACGAAATGAATACGGGATCAAACGATAATTGAAACTGGATATACGCGTGTTAGCTATTGCGAAATATATCGCCAGTTGTTTGTGGAGAAAATAAATCATACCATTTTAAGGTGAGTTGAATTGATCCCTTGAGTCACATATTTGAAACTTATAATTAGGCAATTAAGGTCGGGGTTCCTAATAAAAATAACGGAGCATTGCAGATTCGATGGAGCAGAAACTCGCAAGAGACTTTCCTTTAGTTTTGGCATGGTTTGGCAGACTCGTGCATTTACTGAAAAAAGCCGTTCGACGGCCACGCCCAAAGTTTTTTTTCCATCTGCACGAGCATGAAATTAGTCGAAAACCAACGCAGGTCTCCACATTTATACGACGATGCGAATCGCATCGTGATCAAAGTTCGCGCCGTATCTTATGCAACGGTCCGAGCATTAAATTACGAGACTGGCGGGAAATTCAAATCTAGATCGAAAGAACGCAGTGCACACAACAGAACGGAGCGCTGAAAGGTTCGTGATCGAATGAATGGCAAATGGCGATGTTTGTTTGGTTTACGAACGGATACGTGAGCTATACAAAAGCTCTGACTGATATCGCTTCGCATACTGATACCGATTGTGACTTTGTGAGGATCGAGTGTGGCGAACAACAATAAGAATGTTCTTGATTGCATACTTTGAATCAAAACGTAAATATGATAATCATTACGTTCGTATAGAGGACATTCTCGAACCTTTAAATCGTCCAATTTTTATCGCTATTATGTGTTATGGGCGTGATGTGTTTCCAATGTGACTCAAGCTACATATTCCATTAAGACGATAAGGGTCATTAAAAATAAAAAGATGCGTCAATTACTGATAATATAAATGAAATCGTCATGTGCAGCTATTCAACGTTCACTGTGAACGAAGACTTTTCAAACCCTATCTCATTTTTGTCTTTATTCGGTGACTCAATATGACAAACAAACTTTCATACTTATGCTTTGTATAGATGCTTAATACAGTTAATTTTAAAAATAGACTGATGAATATTTAGTTGTTTTTAAAAAAACCGCAAATATAATAAATCAACAATAAAAAATTAAAAGAAAGCGGATATCGCGGCCGACAATCGTCGGCGCAATAAAATCCCATAGAATTATAATAAACACGCGCTAATTACAGATAAATATCATGATTCGAATAGCGTTACAAATTTCAGAATAGGAAATATTGACTGTAACAAACGAGAAAGCAAAAAGCATTAATGTAACCAACCATTGGAGCAGCGAAGTAAAGCGGAGTGTCTCTTGTTATTATCAACACTCACCGGGGACGGGACAGGTCATAATTTGTTTCATTTAAAAAACGCTCCACACAAACACGCATACATCTCTTCAGGGGTCGCAAACATTTTCCCTAAATCGTCCGATGATGAAATCGAAAAGACCGCGAATACCATGGGCGAACGAGTTGTGCGATGTTTTATGGCGAAATCGCTGTTATATCATCTCGAAATAAATTACATACGTTCATGAGTAAAAACTTATATTTTTTTGGCACGGCGATGTCCAGAGGTAGATGGAAAATCGAAACAGGTTTCCGAACAATGTAACGGTTATGGATCACAAAATTTTACGGGCATTAAAGCAGAATGAAGCTGCGTAGGAAGGCATTATGTATGAACGGATTGTATCTAAATAATTTTCGAATGGCGTTTCTTCAGAATGTACGAAAATTTTCTATTCGGAGAGATGAGTCGAGTCGTCTTTACGTAAGAAATGGCGATGTATGTTCGAAAATTTGAATAATCCAAAACGACACGTGTGAAGTCTAAACTTCATAAAAAAAAACATAAAATCGCGACATAATATCATAATCGTGCGATTGTAATATTATTGATCGCTAGCGGCGTTAATATTTGTCATTTTATTTTTTCGAAAGTCGTAATATATAACGTGAAAAATCATCGTCTTACACAATGATTTGCTATTGACTGCTGAACGAAGATTATTCCAACACTTTTGATCATCGACAAATATTATTCAGTTTATTTAAAACATTATTTTCATTCAGAAAAGTTAAATAAAACAAATATTTTATGTTTGAAATGAAGGAAATCACTGTAAATTTATTCTTGAAAATACTTCATAAAAGAACAGCGAAGATTATGAACATCTGACTACGGAAACGTTCTATATTCATACGCTGAGATTTCAGGAAGGAAATTAAGGTGGTGTGAAAGGTAAATCTTTATTTTCTTATAAAACGTAATATAAACCAATTAAACGTTGCATAAACGTTAACAGCTTAACAATAAATCATTATTTGACATGCACCTAATGAAAAAAAACTGCACAAATTAATATTCATTAATATCTATCACAGAATTAGATTAATTGAAAAATTTCAATACTTGTTTTTACAAGTCGATCAAAAATTTAATTTACGTCTAAAAAAAAGACAAAGCTGCAAAAATTGAAACTATACAAAAAAAAAACCGACAACTTCACAAAACCTAAATGTGCAAAAAGCAACAATTCTTAAACAAAACAAAAAATCAATTTCCCACCATCGTCAATTTTGCAATCATACGCGAAATATTCGATTACGCGCGAAGCGCACACGTTCGGCAACACACAGCGTTTCGACATTCCGCACACCGATTCGGATCGAATTCGCAACTTTTACATAAACAACAAATTAAAAAAAAAAAAACCAACCAACCAACCAACCCATAAGCTCCTGTAGCAACGCCGAGTTAGCCGGAGCGCGTGCACACGGGACAGGTAGCGAGTGTATCGCAATGGCCCGACGCCACGGGGTGAAAACGACGCAAATAATTAGTGAGAGGGTGAGGAAACCCCGCGGTGGACTGGGGAAGGGTAAGTTGAGGTATGGGGTTGCTTATGGCTGTACGTTTTCGGGTGTGGGGTGGAACGGGCGAGCCTTTAACCCTCGAGATGCGCAATACGTTTAGAGCGCGAGACGCAGTACGTGGATAGTGTGGGTGAGGTGGTTGCAGAAAAGGTGGTTCAATAATAGTGTTGAGGGATTCAAATATGTTCTTTATGATGTTGTTGGAAGTTCAGGTATTTTTTGATTATATAAAGAAAATAATTTTGCCGAATTCATTCAGTTTTATATTCATTTATCAAAAGAAATTTCAATTGAATCATATCTTAATATTAATTGATTCACTTCAAACAGAAATTGATATGATCAATAAGGATAAATCATTGATTTCAATAGAAAATGCAAAGGAAACGTCAATCTCGCCGAGCGTATTCGCGAAAGTTATATTGTGATAAGAAAAGCGCATGCGAGACTTTCGAACTGGACGTCGCGGATTGTTCGTTGATACGTTAATTAAATACACATTTTGAAATCGCCTAGATATTAATATATGTAACGGTTTAATCCCCACGAAAGTCGTTATGTACACGTACGTGTGAGAACGCTTCGAGTGCATCGTCTGCGTATGTTAACCATGCGAATATGTATTATTTATAATTTATGGCGTAATTCTATGAGCGCGCGTCACGAACGAATCGTAATTCCAGCACGCGACAAAGTCTCGAAAAAGCTCGACGTTTTCGTATTTATGAATCGATTCGATTTATTACGGAACGTAATGACACAATAAACATTGATACGTTATCGTAAGAATGGCCGCGTCGCTGCCGCAATAAAAGCGACGGCTCGGGTCCGCAAACGCGCGAAAATAACAACAAAAGGATAAAACGAACTCGAATATTCCCTCATCCTCAATAACGATACGAAAGAGCCTTTAATTAGCGGATTATGCCATGGTGGGCGTGTGAAAGGTGCCGCGGGCCAGCGTCGTGCTCTCAATTTATGTACTGTTCGAAAAAATTCGAAAATAATCGTAAAACGGGACGTTTGCGACGCTCTTGAAAACTCAAACAGTTTTGCTTTGCTGGGCGAATGTAAAAACGTTGGTGGTTTGAAATGCGGCGATTTATTTGCCCGCATGCATCATCGTACATGTGAAAATAGAATCGGCCGACTATGGGTCAATTTATCGCAGCGGGGGGGTTTTCGTAATTGTTGCATTGTTCAATTGTAGAATGTTTAAAAATAATTAAAAAATTGAGATTGAACCGTGGCGAATGCGCGCGCATACAGAACGAATCGAGTCGTTTGAGCGATAGTCAAAATAAGAGAATTTTTCAAATGAAAATCACGCATTCTACGCTCCTAACGGACATAATGGATGATTTCAAATTTGCTATAGGCGTGAATAATAAATTACAAAGTAGCGAATTTAAAAATTGATATACGACTTGAATTCAAATATAAATTAGTTAAAAAAATCGAACTAAATATAGTAATTAATTAAAGTCGAAGGCGTTCGAATCAAAATACGTCAAAAATTCTCGATACAACAAAACATCGAACCATATAATTATGCAATCATCAGTTTTAAAAAAATAACAATATCGAAAAACTAAATGCAAATTCGGCATCGGAAAAAACGCGACGAATCCGATCCAAAATTCAAAACGGGCGTCAAGTCACCGACGCAGGGAAAAAGAGACATAACCCAATAAAAAAGTACGTATTGCCAATTATGAATCGTAAAAGCGATAAAATCGCGCGAGATGCAAATTCGCGCCGAAACGTGCGCATTTTCGAAGCTTTTTATTGCGAAATCGTCGCGATGGGTTCAAGCCATCGGTATCGGGTAATGTGCCGATGCTCATTCGAATAGAACTGTTGTTATCACAATACTGATATGCTTATTATGTTATAGAGAATGGGTGATCCATATTCCATGTATAAGATCGCAAATCAGAGTGAGCGTCGTAATAATATACGAAAATTATTCAAAATGCGAAATGTAAATACAGTAAAACCCGGTTTTTTAAATAACGTTATTAGAGGGAAAACGTAGATAGAAGGTTTCAAATATTTTTATTTTAAAAAATCGCGGACGTTTTTTTTTATTTATATGAGCTCTTTCGATGATATAAATGGTTTTGAACTTTCAATGCCATTACATTACATGTAAGATCAGAAAACCGTTTTATGTAAACAAAAAAATAAAACAGAAAAATTACAGATTAATAAATGTCAGCAATAAGCGGCCAATAATTTTTACAAAGATTGCCAATCGAAGCAAATTTAATTAAATATTTTTATAAAATTAATAGATTTTTTTGATATTTTAGACGTAAATTTCAGGAATTAAAAACGTAAAAGCGGGTATTAAACGTTCGGGACTGCATAAATCGAACGCTAATAGCGGGAAAACATAAATTCCGGGCACGAAAAAGTTTGATTGTACGCACATACTCAAACGCTAGCTCCGGGATCAAAATTCACACAGAAACTTTCGTCATCGAACAGCAACCAAATAAAAGACATAACAGCACTACAACATTTACAAACACAACTTTTACTACGGAAATAAAACTAAAATAATCGGATAATCATTCCGAAAATGAAAAATTAAAAGCACCGGTTTCTAGCCAGCACTCGGTTCTTGTACAGAACGGCACGTAAAGGATTAATCACGTAATAAAATCCACTCCAAACGTGCTCATTTACCGATTGACAAAACCGACTGACCAGCAAATTCCCGGTTTATCCCCGAAAACCTCACACGGTCACGATCTTCGAGATCCATCTGAAGACCACAACTCGAATATTCATACGAATTTTTAAGGATGCAAACTCCACCCATCCAACAATAAAAGAATTCCGTTATGCAAGATGCGAATATATGCATAATGGGATACGTACGGGGCAGTTAACCCCATTAGCATTTCGGTGTACACGTTCACAATTTTTTTTTAATTACCCAAATTTTCATTATGCGGATGCAAATGTGCGGAACACGAGGTGTGTGTGTGCGTTTTTTTTTCGTATGCGCTCTCGTATCGGAGGAAATGTTATTTCGAATATGCGTCATTCGTTTAATGGGTTTTATTTTTATTTTTCGTTGTTGATAATAAGATGAATGTAATCCTGTATGCGGTTTGTTATTGCGAAACTAGTTTCCGTTGAGAATGCACTGTCGAGTTGATGACACATCAATTGTGTTCTAATTTTGCGCACACATTCAATTATTATGAATTTGTAATTTTAAAATAATCTAGATCGGGGGTTTTCAATCTGGGTCCGTATGGCCCTTTAGGGAGGCCCAGAACCTCTCAAGGGAGGAATGAACCAAAATTCTATATCTGGGAAGGAACGGCGAACTCTAGAGGAGCAATGATCAGATTTTTTCAAATTTAATACACGGTCACTACCGACAAGAAATTAGTTTGAGACGATTTTTCGCTAATAATAATGAATTTAAACAAAGAGAAAGAAAATTAAGAGAATTTTGAACGCCTACTATTACATACATAAGTTCGTCGGTTATTGAAGGGTAATTGTCTTAAGCGTGTTGTTATACTTTGGAATAGTATCATATCCTTTATGAATGGCAAGAATAAAGGGAAAATGGTTGATGCAAAATGCGATATATTTTATTTAACAGGCATATTTGAAAAAAATAATTTGTTTAAATAAAAAATTACAAGAAAAATCGTGAAATCTCATAACAAGTAAAAATGTAATTGAATTTGCAAAATTTCCACCATTGGCTGCCATTTCTGAAGAAGTAAAAGATGAAGATTCGTGTAATATTTTTAATACATATTATTATTATTTTTTTTTTTTTTGAGAAAATATTGGAGGAGAGGAATGGAAAAATATTTGAGGGGGCCACGGCTCAATAAAAGGTTGAGAAACCTTGATCTAGATTATCTTCTATCTATATATTTAAAAATGGATGTTTGTATATTACACGTCATTTCACTCCAACACCATTCGACCGATTACTGTGAAAATTGGCATGTATATGTATTTTTTTGCCAAGAAGGTTTTTGTATCCTTAAAAAAAAAATTCAGTTCGAAGAGTCGAAGATCTGTCGTTTGTTGAATTTAATTGTCTTGGTTACTCAATTCATAGAATCATATCAAGCTGTTATAATACAGATTGGCAGGACAACGTCTGCCGGGTTCAGTTAGTTATTAATATAAATGTAGATCAAAACTCATTCTTTTTCTTATCAATAAATAAAACGGTCTATTCTATAAAAATAATTAATGAGAATATAAATAAAAAACATAATCCCACTTAAAATAAAAATAGCATTCTTTGGACAGTGCTGGACAAAGACGTCTTTGATATTTTTCTATTCATTCTTAATATCAAAATATATTCTTTCACACTGACATTTCAAACGAACCACCAACACTCGAACGACAATTCAACCAACAGATAATTTTCCAATTCACCTCAATCGAAACTCGTCTTCCCAGGGACGCGCGGCGCCCCGTTTTCCATGGGAAAAAACGCATACACACACACGGCCCGGAGCGGACCTGCACTAAATCAATATTATATAACAAAATACACAAAACAAAACAACAAAAAAACCCGGCACAGGGGTGACAAACTGTGTCGGACACGGCCGAGAGCGGACACCGTTACACCGCGCCGTCACGTACAATATCGAATCGGCCAACGTCTCTCTCTCCGCAGATTTAATGAATACGCGGCGAAACTACCCTTTTTTACGGCCGGCGCTTTTTTTTTTATTGTTGTTTCGGATCATTTTTGTTCTCGGCCGGAAACGAGACGAAATTTTGAAACGAGACCGTTCCGCCGTTTTCGGCCGCGAAAGCGTAAACTCGATTCCGCGCGATAGACGAGCTAAAATCGGACACGTTCGAAAATTAAAAAAGCGGCTGTTCCGCGATAGCCATCGGAGAATTTCGCTATTTATCTGTGTGTCATTTTTTTTTTTTTTTAGATTTTCAGTGGATTCGATTTCGCTGAAACGTAGTGCGCAAACAATAGATAATACGTTTCGAGGGACGACGGAATTGTGCAGCGTCCATCATATGACATACAATAGTAATTTATTCGAGTATTGTTACAAAACACTTTGAACCGTCTGTGTTTCGTATTCGGATAATGTATATGTTACTTCGCTTTTGTTTGTTCATACTCATACTAGTTTGGGTATACCCAAACTATCGTTTTTAGTTTGTATGTCAACTGTCAAATTTTACTTATGCTACAGTTTGAGTGTCCACTTGGTTTGTGCACGAACAAACTATTCTGTTTATACACCTTGTAACAGTTCTAGTTCGATTGTTAATGTGATACATTTTAAATTGTTTGCACTTAGATAACGCTCTTATGCTAAATATCAATAAGGTGGAAATTGGTATATCCACTAATGATCGAGATATATGCGTAGTGTGTACCCGTCGTGTCAGTTTGAAATTCGAGAGTTTGTTTTGAACACGTTTTCACAACTCAAGCTAAAACGCTAACCCAACCTAACCATGATACTTATGACGTCTGCTTTTAGTTAAGACGCAATTATATGTAGGTAAAATTTGACAGTTGACACTCAAACTAAAATCGATAGTTTTAAAATCGGAAACTAGTATGAATATAAACAAACAAAAATGAACACTTGAACTATGACATATACGCAGATTAACTGTGGAAATTATCGAAAAATATAAAAATTATGATCACATTCAAAAGAAATTTTGCATGTTTGAAACGTTTCTATCGCATTGCTTTTTAATACCGCAATGAAAATTTTATTATTTAACGTTATCGATCGCCATGTTCTTCTACAATATGTCGGCTTTAGAAACCATAAAAATTTAAATACACGATTGTGTAAGTGTACCTTTTTTTTGAATCACGTGCGAAAAATCAAAATCCAATCATAATATACGTTCGGAAAATACTACATAATCAGATCATAATATAGGACGAAGATGATGAAACTACATCTGCTCCTGCTGGGATTTGAGCTCGTTACATACATAAGGTCGAGAAATCACCTATTACATCACGGACCTAGTTGTAACGGACGTGCAATCATAACCGCGTACAAAATGCAAAAAGGTC